>QRFJ01000111.1:0-222189 GCA_006176705.1 Cocos nucifera | reverse complement strand
TACCACCCTCCATTTCTTCAAGATTAATTTTGATGGCAATGTGAGATACTACTACAAAAATGATCTATGACAGCGATTTTTTGTAACTGCTGCTATAGGTCCGACTTACGGCAGTGATTTCTTTAACCATTGCTATATGTCGGACCTATGGCAGCGATTTTTATAACCGCTGCTATAGGTCCGACATATAACAACGGTTATAGAAAATTACTGTTATAGATCGGATCTATAGCAGCGGTTACAAAAAATCGCTACCATAAATCGATCTATTGCAGCAGTTTATTATAACCACTATCATAAGTCGGACCTATAGCAGCGGTTAGTAGGAACCGCTACTATAATCTGATTTATAGCAGTGGTTAATTATAACTGCTGCCACATATATATATATTTTAAATATTATATAATTTTAAAATTTAATGCCTATCTTTATCATTTATTATCTAAATAATTATCATTACAGTATCGTCACAAAAGATCGTCTCGATCCGATAGCCCTAGCTTCATCGATCAAAAAAATTTGATTTCGACGATCATGAATGACGATACGATGATCTGATAGATGGAGACCTCCGATGGATTCAAAAACTTACAACGATAATCTCGATGATGTTTTTAGCATACTATCAAAGTTTTACTTCAATCGGATATCGTTATCTTGGTCAATTTAGTATAGATTAGTTTCGATCGTTAAATAATAAACGATTGATCAAAGAACCAAATGGTGTCCAATTATGAGATAATTTTTTTTATAAATGATCTTGGCTACTACTTTAATCATTTTTTATGATGATGATTATAAAATTTAACTCATGAGATGAAGAACGATTTAAAACTATAAGTCTCCTGGTAACCATTCTGAAACTTCATTAGTTATTATGCTCGTACTTTTGCAATATCTATTTAACATGAATAATTTATACGAAAATAATTTAAATTTTACTATTATCATTTTATAAAATATTTAAAATTATAATAAAAATTATTTAACTAAAAAATTATCTCATAATCGAATGTCATTTAATCCTTTGATCTCTTATTTCTAATTTAATAGTCGAAATTATTTCATACTAAATTGACCATGATAACGATATCCGATTGAAGTAAAACTTTGATAGTATGCTACAAATATCATCAAAATAATCATTGTAGATTTTTGGATTCATCAAAGATCTTCATTTATCAGATCATCGCATCATCATTCATGATCGTCGAAATTAAATTTTTATGATCAATGAAGCTAGGGCCATCGGATCGAGGCAACCTTTTACGACGACACTCTAATGATAATTATTTAGATAATGAATGGTGAAGATGAACATTAAAATTTTAAATTATATAATATTTAAAAAAAATAAAAAAATTTATTTTTTACCTATGGTAGTGGTTATATCGAATCGCTGCTATAGATTTACAACAGCGGTTATAAAACCACTACCGTAGATCTATGGCAGTAGTTTTGGATAACCACTATCTTAGATCTATGGTAGTGATTCGATAATCACTGCCGTAAATCTATAACAGTGGTTCGATAACCGCTGCCCTAGGTTAGGTTAAAAATCTTCAAATTTTTTTTTTCTTTCGTGCGCGCTCGATCTCTCTCTCTCTCCCTCCTCTTCGTCATCGATGAGGCTCCTCCCCTCCGACTGGCATCGCCCCTCCTCCCCCCGCCCCGGCCGGCGTCGTCCCCTCCTCCCCCCGACCGCGGTCGCCCCTCCTTCCCTCTGGCCGGCACCGTCCCTCCTTCCCCTCCCTCTCCGGCCCCCCATCCTCGGCCGCCCCTCCCCACCCCCCACCCGCCCCCTCATCCGACCCTCCCTCTCCGGTCCCCCATCCCTGGCCGCCCCCCCGCTACCTGCCACCCCCTACCGCCCCCCACCCCTCCATCCAACCTCCCTCGAACCCCCCACGAAACCTTCCCTCTAGCGAACCCCCTGCACCTCACTCAGCCCCCCATGAAACCCCACCCCTGCCCCTCCATCCGCCCTCCCTCGGTTCCAGCGAACTCCTCCTCTGGCAAACTCCCATCCGACCCTCTTTCGGCCCTCGCAAAATCCTACCCCTCCCACCACCACCATTCCGACCCTCTTCCGATCGAGTGCGAAGCCTCCTTCAGTCTCCTCATCACTGTGCCTACCTCCCCTGGCTCCTATCCCCGGCTGCCCTACTCTTTCTTTTTTTTCTCATTTTCTCTCTTCTCTATCTCGAACTATCTTATTTTTGTTTCGCAGGTTACCTATAATACCGTCGTTCTTCTCTAGCATCATCATCGACGATCCTCGAATCTTTTGGTGTGATCCGCTCTCTATAGCCATAGGTATTTATATTTTTTTTAATTTATATATATTTATTTATTAATATATATTTATAATAATTTATAAATATTTATAATAAATATTTATTATAAATATTATAATTATCTATAACCGTTGTTATATGTCGGACCTATAGCAGCGGTTATAAAAATCGCTGCCATAGGTCCGACATATAGCAATGGTTAAAGAAATCACTGCCGTAAGTCGGACCTATAGCAGCAGTTACAAAAAATCGCTGTCATAGATCATTTTTGTAGTAGTATCTCACATTGCCATCAAAATTAATCTTGAAGAAATGGAGGGTGGTAGTTCCTTAAAAAAAGAAAAAAATAGTTTAGCAAGGGTAGATACTATAAAAGAAAAGCCATAGATTTCTCCTATTATCAAAAATCCCTTAGTGACAGCCATTTAACTTCTTTGTTCAGCAACACAAGTACATTTAAGTAGAAGTATGAGTCTATTATGGATGATAAAGAATAACATCAACATTATTTGATCACATCATTTGTCTTCCAATAAATTATTATGTTTTCAAGACTTATAACATCTATATATAAGAAAATATTTTAATTAGATGAACAATGTCATATATAAGAAAATATTGTTTTCAGAAAACAATTATCATCCCTATCATATCTCTATCTCTATATCTATTAAATAATTAGGATAGTGAATATCCTAACCTCTCCAAAATTTAGAAAAAAAAAATCAGCTAAAACTTAATAATTGGTTTTTATTCTTAATTGAGTCATAGTTGATTTTTAACTTAATAATGACCCTTATTATAGAAATCAATTATAAAAATAATTTCTATGCTATTAAAGGTATCGAATTTGCCTAGCTGGTCCTTTTTTTAATTAGAATCTTAGCAGGTTTTTAGCTTTAGTTATGATTAATTATGGAAATTAATTATGAAGAATTAATCATTTTATCAGCTGGTTTTTTTTCAACTTATAGTCGGGCAGCCCACTCTATAGCTGCTCATGAGTATTTATGGATATAGATCTAATCCAATCTATAAATCTATTATTTTACTGATTGTACTGATCTAACTCACGAGTCCCATGAAATTTTTAGTTCCGTTATCCAAATAGACCCTTGTAGTCCATCTAAAGAAAAAGGTTTCAGCCAGTGAACTTCATCCCTTGCAACTCTCTCAACATTGCTCTAAGATCAGTCCCTATATTTTTTTTATAAGCATTATAATTGTTATAAGGTTCATTTATCTATCATAACATCTTTATATGTAACCATCATTTATTAATATAGTTGTTACAAAGTTTGTGTGCCTATAACAACATCTATATGTATATAATCATCATCTAAATGACTTTTACGAAATTATGCAATGATCATTATAACATTTGACTAAATTACTATAATTTAGGATTTTCTGTAAATGAGGGCAAGGTAGAGATGTAAAGATCATGATTTGATCATAATGAAAAATCATCTTGAATAAATCCTAGTTTCTGGTTTTCATTTTTTTTTTTTTTTTTTTGCTGCAGATTCTAATCTCTTTTTGATTATTCAATTCAATGACATGGGCACGTTGTTCGGTGGCACAAGTGCAATCTTACATATTGGCATGATTCCTTAAAAATATTTTTTCTAGTTCTTTATCTTGTGCCGATTATTGTATAGTTGATGACAATTATATGGCATATTAATTAAGACCATGCTTTTTGAATTCAATTCACTTTGCATAGTATCACACATTATGTATGTTTGTCATGTTAATATTGCCTTCAATTATTACCTAAAGTAAAATTCAGAATTCTTTAAAATTCTTGAGAATCATACTGGTATTCATATAAATAATTCTATGTTGATTAAAATTATTAATTGATCTAAACTATTTCATTCGATATGTTGATTATAAAAAAAATGATTTTGAAGAGAACTAAATTATTTGATAGCCAAGATTTTTAAAAATAACACTATGTAATCTTGATGTACATCTCATAGTTTGAATCTTAATTTTCTAGATGTACACCAACAATGAATCCGAAATTTATTTTATATATATATAAAATAATATTCAATAAAAATGTATTATGATGTTACCATCTCAGCGTCTTAATTTAGTCAATATATGAATGTATGAGATGGGATCCGACACCGATGGTAATTTGCTGAGAAGGATCCGGCACCGATGGTATGAGAAGAAGGAGCAGAAATACGATCGAAATCAATATTTGCTGAGAGAGAAGAAGAACCATGGTAGAATGGCAATGGGGTGAAGCGGCACCAGCAAGCATGAAAAAAATATGAAAATAGAAATAAAGAAGAAAAAATAATAAAATAATATTTTATAGAATAATAAAAAATATATAATATATATAATAAATAAAAAAATATTAAAAATAAAAAAAAATATTTATTTTGAATATTTATTATTTAAAAAAATTAATAATTATAATCATAATTATCCATCTAGCATAACGTGCAGATTTTTGATTAATTTTATATTAATTTATATTCAATTCATCTGGATTTTCTTATTAAATAATTAATAAAAATTTGAAAAAAAAAAATTTTTTTTTTACTTCCTCCGCGTGG
This sequence comes from Cocos nucifera, assembly GCA_006176705.1. Lineage (NCBI taxonomy): Eukaryota > Viridiplantae > Streptophyta > Magnoliopsida > Arecales > Arecaceae > Cocos > Cocos nucifera. Next base: position 217,312 of record QRFJ01000111.1, on the reverse strand, counting down.
AGCTATTTTGCTTTGCATTGGAATAGAACTCCCACTAGAACGCTTCGACGTTATAACGGCCGTTATTTTATCAGCTGGTTTCCCTTGCCACGGCGGGAGATAAACTTCGCCACTCGCGCGCTCTCGAGATCGCCAGATCCACGCCTCGCATCGCGGCGGGTTAATCCACAAAGACCTCCGACAGTGACGGGATCCACTTTTCGCGACACGTAGTGGTTGTGCATCTACCGTACCTCTCAGACGAGATCCATCGTACGGTCAATTCGGGAGGCTCCTTCGCAGCACAATACCCAAATTACCCCTAGTCATCGCCACCGCCGCCTGAGCGATGATCCCAAAGCGTCTCGCACTAATCCACGAGGGGAATTTCGTCAAACTTGAAGCATCTCGTTCGCCGTTCCCGAAAAGCGAAAGTCCCGCGGCCTGGCAGGATGTGGTCCCTACTCCCTGCTGACCCGTAGGGCTCGAAGACCGAGGCGCGATCTGGTCACTCGCGGTGAGCAGACTGCTCCCACTACTTCGACATGCCGAACAACGCGTCGATGAAAATAACCCCAGCAAGTTCTAGACCTTCATTTTGATTGAGAGCTGGATTCGACCTCGTCGGGGTCCAGGAAATGTCCGGGGGAAGTCACGGCTATCCACAACAGTCATCATTAATGTATCCCAGATTCCCAGTCAACGTTCTATTCTTTCTCGCCACCAGATTCCGTGCCTTCTAAAGCAACAGCACTTTCTCCAACCCCCGTTTCATCGCGTTACCACCTCACCTCTTCTTCTGATCGCCCGGGCCTTTAAATAGCCCGTCCCACTCCGCTCACTGTACCATCGCGCCTCTTTGGATTCTTTCTCTCCCCTCCTCCTTCTGACGGCCTGCTGCCATGTCTCTGTTAGAAGATCTCGTCAGCATCAACCTCTCCGACACCACCGAGAAAATCATCACCGAGTACATATGGTTGGCAAACTGTGCATATTTCACCGTTATTCCTGGAGGATAGCTTTATTCTTCGTAGAGATTTCTGATTTGCTTTTGGTGTTTTTCTTTCCTTTTCTTTTCTTTTTCAGGATCGGTGGATCTGGGATGGATATGAGGAGCAAAGCAAGGGTTAGTGATCGTTTTTCACCCTGTTAATCTCTTTCTTTTTCGGTTCTCGGCTTCTTTTTTCTTGTTTTCCTGGGATGTTAACGGAATATAAATGCTATTCTTGGATTGGTATAGACCCTTCCGGGGCCGGTATCCGATCCGTCCAAAATACCCAAGTGGAACTACGATGGATCCAGCACTGACCAGGCTCCAGGAGACGACAGTGAAGTGATCTTATAGTGAGTTGGATATTATTTTACGATATTATTGGCATTCTGAATCAAAGTATTTGTTTTGTGGGAAATTTATGGCCTTTTTCTTTGTTATTTTTGTCTATAGTCCTCAGGCGATTTTCAAGGATCCATTCAGGAGAGGCAACAATATCTTGGTAGTGAAATTAAATTTACTTTTTTTAATCTGCTTTTTTGGGATTTTTTGTTTGGATAGATCTCATAGGATCTGGGATCTTTGGCTAGATCAGAGGTTTTAATAAATAAGTGAATAAATAAAATGCACTTTTTTATAATAATTTTTTCAGGTTATATGCGATGCTTACACACCGGCTGGGGAGCCGATTCCTACCAACAAGCGGTTCAACGCGGCCAAGATCTTCAGCCATCCAGATGTCGTCGCCGAGGAGCCATGGTATTTTTTTTTTTTTTCAAAGAATTTTATTTTTTTTCACAATTTTTGTCCCAAAAATTGTTTTTTTCCTTTATGCAAATGATTAAATTAGATACAACTTTTTTTATTTCATTAGAAGAAGCCCACCAAATGTAATAAATCAGAGTTCTGCTTGATTTACTTTAGAATATTTGAACTAGGTTGTGGAATGGATTTAATATTTCTAGCGAACATGGAGGTCAACCATCTGGTCTTGAAGAAGAGGAGAAATTTTACTCTCTCTCTCTCTCGCGTCTCTCTATGTGTGTGTGTGTGTTTATAAGTTTATGACCAATCAAATCGTTCATACTCCTTTCCTTAGTGAATTGAGGCAGTAGATGCATCCATCTGAATCTTTCTTATTTTGTCACGATCACTGAAGCGCCCATTATTTAGATTTTAGAATCAAGAATAAAATATTTTGCCATAGAAGACTGGCTAATTAAGTGGTCCACTAGGAGATGTCCCACGAGGAGATGTCGTCATTGTTCGTACAATATTTAACTACCTTTCCTTCTTCTTCTTCTTTTTTTTCCCTCTCCTTTTCTTTTTTACCTCCTCTTCTCTGCCTTCATTTCATGTCCGACCCTCTTTCTACCTTGGAATTTCTAAATTATTGCTCTCTTACTTCTCTCTCTCAATTTAGAAGTGACTCCATCATTGTTAATACAAAACTTTAATGTGTCTCTTTATTCTCAGACAGTTTAGTTTATGGTACTTTAAAATGTCGTAAGAAGTAAAATATTTAAAGCTAAGCCCTGTCTAACAGCAAATTTCATCATTGTTGTCATCATTGTTGCCCGATTGTTTTGTGGAACAAACTTAATTTATGAATTATATTTTAAAGAAAGATAGAAAAGATAGGCTAGAAATTCTAAAGTAAAACATGGATACTCTCACTGGTTATAGTAATAGATGACCTCATCTCTGACCGTTCTCACTGACCACAATTACTGGGTTGGTGGAAATTAGGACTGGTAGTGACAACACCAGTCCCACTATTTCAGATGGATAGTCTTTCCTGGAACAAGACTTTTCGGACCCTTTGATTGGTTGATAATACATATTGGGCCCTTAATGATAGTCATTGGGGTTCTTCTATGAGATTATCCAACATCAGCATTTCGCACTATCATTATACTTGGCATATTGCTCTATATTAAAAATAAGTAGTATTGCTTGTTAAGAAATTTGCAGCATCTTTTTAATAAATTGATGTCATAGCCACTCACACAAGTTTAACAACCTTGCAATTCTTGGCTTTCTTTTATTTTCTAATCTTTCTACTAAGCACCCTAGTACATTATACAATTACAAATTTTAAGTACATCCATCCATAGAATGAAACTAGCATATATCTCATGCATGCCATTGACTTCCAAGAAATTATGTATCTTCTCTATCTCATAGATGACATTATTTTTCAAGAAAGGATATATCTTAGACTAGTATCATCTTAACTCATATATACTACTAACTAATTTTGCACAGAGCTGATTGCTTCTATTGAAGTGTGCCCGTCAATCTAACCTAGAACATCGCACCTTTTCTCCTGATCAAGTACAAGCTGATGGGCCTATCTAGATTCTGTTCAGAATGAACCAATGTTAGGAGGACCTTTTCTGGTCATTAATTGTATTCATTCTTTACTTACTCTAGTACTATTCTATTTCTGGCTTAAATACATGCTTAATCCTGGGTTAACTTCATTGTCCTTAGAGTTTGCTTTTGCTTGCTTTTATGTAGGTCACACCAAGTGACCTTGACTTTCGCCTGAACTGAATGCATTTGGTATTTAAACCTTTTTTTGTAGGCATTTGGAGAGAAAAGTGTTGGTGGGGATACAAATTACATAGGTAATATGTTAACTGATACTTTGTTTTGGATCAGGTATGGCATTGAGCAGGAGTATACTCTGCTTCAGAAGGATGTTCATTGGCCTCTTGGATGGCCAGTTGGTGGCTACCCAGGCCCTCAGGTTTTTATCTGACTAATTCCTTTACATATATACATACATCCATGCATGCATGCATATATATATTTCACAATTATGGGTCTGCTAATAATTTTTATCTAACTGAGTCAAAGAGTCCAGATATTTGGCAATATGCAGGGTGGATAGAACCAGTTGAAATAAACATTTGTTTGATTAGTTTTCATAGGGATTGTAACACTAAGATTATGCAGTGATTTGTTGAAGTGCCTATTTTAAAATGTATCACTTTTTTGAAATACTACGAGTTTTGTGATTGCAAGAAGAGGATAGAAACTTGCCTCGTCACATGTAGAAGGGCAAAATGAATAATGGTTCCTAACTTTGTTATACTTACAAGCAATGTAATATGTCCAAATGGCAATATAACTGGATATATCAGTGTTTAATTTGGCTTTCTGTGCAGTATGTCAATAGCCAATTATTGGCCCTCGATGTTTTGCAAATTATGAATCACAAACTTATGGAAGTAAGTATGAAGCATGCGTGCAGTAACATAATTGTAAGATAACATCGTCCAAAGGCACTATTCCTGGGAGTTTGAAACTCAAGTAACCCTCTTTCATTGCCATGTTAATACTTCTAATTGGCTGATTGTTAGGGAACTACATTTCTGATAGCTTCTTATTTTCTCACATAATTTGTTGTCCTGGTTCTAGCTTTTGTTGCTGCCATTGGCTTCTTAAATTAACCAAATTTATCGCATGAATTGTTTTCTACATCACTGAAGATATGTCCTTAATTTTTGCTGAGGTCACCTATTTCTCTGAATGATTCATTTGTGTATAGGGTCCATACTACTGTGGTGCTGGAACTGATAAGGCATTTGGCCGTGACATTGTAAATTCTCATTACAAGGCATGCCTTTATGCTGGAATTAACATAAGTGGAATCAATGGTGAAGTTATGCCCGGGCAGGTAAAGTTTCCAATTTGTTTTATAGGGCACAATGTGAATTTTACCTGTTTATCTCAATGGTAAGGGAAAAATTACTCTTGGATTGTTTGTTTCCTTGCTTATGAGTTTCTTTAATTTTGCATATGTGTTCTATATCTTTTCTCAAAAAAGATGATGCTTTTTTTTTTTGTGGTAACAAAAGAGATGATTCTTTTAGATGATCCATCAAATAGCTACTATGTGGCTCATCGAGAAGTTTGCTTTTGGACATTCTGCTCTTTTATAATGGATAGAAATTATCTTAATTAGATTTTATTGTTCTTTTAAAAATGTGACTAATAAATGGATGCCTTGATGGCATTCCAAAAGTCCAAGCTTCAGCATTACCTGCAGTTTCCCTGATGGAATTTATTGAATTTGACAGTGGGAGTTTCAAGTGGGTCCTGCTGTTGGAATTTCTGCAGGTGATGAGTTATGGGTGGCCCGCTATATCCTTGAGGTGAATATAGCAAATACTTCATAAAATGAATGTTTTGTTTAAGTTGAAGGACGTTCCATCTGCTCTATGAATTTCTAAAGCTTATTTTGTTAAAGTGCAGAGGATTACTGAAATTGCAGGAGTTGTTTTGTCCTTTGACCCTAAACCTATCCAGGTGTGCTGCTATGTTATTTCCTTCTTAAATCCTCTCAAGCAAGTATATATTTTTAGTTTATTAGTATTGTAATTTCCTTTTAATTACAACTAGCAATTGATGTCCCTTCATTTGTAATTTTTTAAATGGAATCAGGGTGATTGGAATGGAGCTGGTGCACATACAAACTACAGGTGAGCATTTTCTTCCCCCCCCCCCCCCACCCCACACACACAAAAAAAAATAAAAAAATTCTAGTGCTGATTTTCTTTTAACATTTAAACAGCACCAAGTCCATGAGAAGTGATGGTGGAACCGATGTGATCAAGAAGGCAATTGAGAAACTTGGCCTGAGGCACAAGGAACATATTGCTGCATATGGTGAGGGCAATGAAAGAAGATTAACAGGTCACCATGAAACTGCTGATATCAATACATTTTCATGGGTAAGGAATGTTGGAGATTTATATTTTGTTTTCCATACTTCCTATACTATGTGTGGAATATAATGTTTATAAGTGTGTTGTCTTCTGGTGTAAAGAAAAATTTTAATTTGTATTCTATGCAAAACCCTTATCCAAAACTAGAGAAAAAGTTCTAAGGATCTACCTGAATGTATCCAACCTCCATGTCAATTGAGATACGCAAACACTCCTCCGAATTATGAACTTAGTCTTTGTAGAGCATCCTTGGAACTTTTCTTATATATCTCTGCTGTAATTGTTTTAACAATTCCTAGTTACTCTTGATGGAGCTGAATTAATGACTTTCACATCTCCTACTTGGAATGTGGGTATGAGAAAATTAATACATCAATGATCTTCTTTTTTAGCATATATAAGTTTATCTACTTTTAGGTTGCGTTTGGTGCATTACCAGGCAGTGGTAATCCAAATTACCGGATTATCTGCAATCTGAATAGATTGCCAGTAATGTTCATTACTATGTTTGGTACACGCAGATAATGTTGCAGTAAAATTATTGAAAATCTTGATTAACATGTTTGGTATGACAATCAGATTACTGGTAATATAATATCAAATTTTTAAAATACTTCAAATTAAATTTATTAAAAATCACACCCACACACAAAATATAAATATATATTATATATTATAATACATTATATAATATATTATATTCTAATATATATTTATATTTATAATATATATTATAACATATTATTATAATATAATATTATTTATATAATAATATAAATTTATTATATTATATTATTATTATAATATAACATAACATTATATTATATTCTTTTTTATGAGGATATTTTCATCTAAACATGTCATTGTCAGATTACTAAATGTTTAGTAATCTGGATAGCCACCCCTCTGCTTGGTAATCTAGATTACCTCATGAGAGGTAATCTGGATTAGTGGCAATCTGAATTACCAACTTAAAAGGTATACCAAACATGATAATCAGGTGGAACCTCTTTAAATTATCAGTAATCTAGATAGATTGCTGGCTACCAAACGCAACCTTAGGGCTAACATAATGCGTATAGAGGGTCTATAAATATGTAATCTTAAATGTGCTCAAATCGATGGTAGATTTGCAGTGTTTAAAAATGGCCACCTAGTGCACCAAGCTCCCAACACTGTGGAATCAGGGGGTGTAGATTTGCAGTGTTTATTTCTAGTAAGTGCAACCTATGGACATTTATGCAAAAAGCCAAGTTAGGATAAACCATCATGCATATGTTAGCAAAAGATTACCGTTTCATTGTGTTATTTGCCTATGTGAGTCATGAAGAAGTGTGAAGAGGAGGTTTAGCAAGCTGAACTGTTAGAGGGTGAATTGTCTCAAATTACTGGCTAAACCATGCCGATTGCAGATGGGTCTGGGTCGGCATGGTTCAGTTGTCCTTGTTATAGAGTGAGCCTTGGTGCAATGATAAGGTTACTCCATTGTTAAGCGGAGATCATGGGTTTGAAGCATGAAAATAGTCTATCTGCTTGAGGGGTTAAGGCTGCATACATCTAACCTTCCCCGGACACTCTCCAATCCCTCCATTTTACTTTCAGATTATATAATATTATAGAATTCTTAAGGACCCATAACACCATAGAGCTTCTTAAATTTACTGCATAGCATGGATAAATATCTGATACAATTGTAATACCTGGAATTGCAGGGAGTTGCAAATCGTGGTGCCTCTGTTCGTGTTGGCCGTGAAACTGAAAAGAATGGCAAAGGTACGACAATGTTTCTTCAATTTATTGGCAATTTGCTTCCCTTGAAAAAACAATTTATAGACCATTTGGTATGTACTCCATAATAACAGTGTTTCTAGATTGTGCCATGACCACAGGTTGATACAATATTTCATAGGTATTCTTCAGTGTTCAATAATTTAAGTGTATTTCCTTGGTGCGTTCGTCGCTTGGTTCTGATGAATTTTTCAGATTTCTCTCTTTTTTTGGGTCTGGTTTTAGTTTCCAGGGGAACACAACCACCCCCCCCCCCCCAACACACACACGCACATGCTTGCAAATGCATTTGTTTGACTTCATTTTTCTTTTCATGATTTTGCTTTGATGAGATGTTTTGTAGAGCCTACTTTCCCCACAAGACTTGGATGTCAATGCATCAAACACCATGTCAAGTTGAAGCTTGAATTTAGTGTATTCTAAAACCAATATAATTGGAAAAAAATGGAAAAAGAACTCTTTAGGGTTTTTTTTCCCAGAAGTAAAGAAGTAAAAGCTTTAGACCTCGGGGTCTTCACCAGTCATAGTTACTCAATTCTGTTCTGATGTGTAGGTTACTTTGAGGACAGAAGGCCAGCATCTAACATGGATCCTTATGTGGTGACGTCAATGATTGCAGAGACCACCATTCTTTGGAAGCCATGATGTTTGGGAGATTGACTTATGCATACACAATCTTAAATGATTCCAGTCGGACTGGATCCATATGTTTGTGGATTGCCTTCTCATAGTGGTCCTCTCTTTTTTTTGAAAAATTGTTTTATAATTTATCTCAAGAACATGGATTGATGGATATTTGTTATTTGGAACCATGATTCTGTGATTGCTTCTACTGTAAATAATTATGTTGCTACTCATGCTAAACTAGTATCATGATGGATATGTTATAGCTTTAATTCCCAGTCAAAATACATCAGAGCATAGAATGTTGTGGTTAATGGACTTCTACCAAATATTTCACTGGTTATGCAACTTGCTTTCCACCAAAGCATAATTCTGTCTGTAGATAATTTATTTGTTTTGATAGTAATGGCAGGCTTTTGTACGGCACTGTCTTGGAATAGTTGGCAATCAGAAATGGGCTGCTGTGGGTCTATGGATATAACATACTCTAATTTTGGGTGGAATCTTATGCAGTGGTTTTTATTTAATTGGGTGACATGAATGAGGGTATGGTCATTCGTTGTGGTAAATCTGCTTTATTTTGTTTGCTTAATCTAGCATATCTCATATGTGATGTTAAGATAATAGTCTTGCTGAATAATCTATGTAATTTACCTGCAAAATTACCAGAGTTTTTCGAAGTTTGGACAAGCTGGTGAATGATGGATGTTTAGGATGCATGGAATCATTGACATCTTATTAGAGTGGAGTATAATTGTGAGCTCCAAACCTTTCCCTTTTACGAGTTGTTGTCTATGATATTATATGGTAACGTTGTGAAGATTGGGTATTTGCAGGTGATTGAGGTGTTGTGAAATCGAATCAACTCCCAACTTAACCATTAAAATTTTTTATATGACTGCTGGTTTGCAACATACATCAGACTTTGAACTACTTTCTTGTTCTGCTGATTGCTTTGCTACCAACCAACAGTGACACTGATGGCTAATAAAGTGGAGGAAAGTTGCCGATATTTATTTTCATCTGATTCTGTCGGTACTATTTTTTTTTTTCTGATTGCTTTGCTACCAAAACAAGTTTTCCTGAACTCCCTTGACAAATACGGAAATTTTTTTGCAAATCCTTAAATTCTTTTCAGCTCTCTGAAATGCTGATGTTTCTCACATGATTTTAATGGTAGCTAACAAAGAAGCCTTAGCTTGTGATCCTCCTTGGACGTAAACAAAATTGAACTGTGTGCCAGGCTTCACTAATTTGAGCCATGGAGGAAGCTCATAGATATTCTTCTCTGTTGTTGGTGACAGACCCCATAGAGGCCCTGAGAGATTCTCTATGTGCAGCTTGAGGTCAGTTATTGGCTTGGTGCTTGTATTCTTGACAGTCACCCGGTGGCGGTAGTAATCAACACCTTTGTCTTTCCATGTGTTGGTTATTGTATGGAGGAACTCAAAAGACACCTCTGCTAAAAATTCAGATGATATAAAGCAAAATCAGTCCACCTTGTTTTTATGTATGTAGAGATGCCTGCCAATTAGGGGAACTCAGGGAACAGATTATTTGGTATATTATATGATTATCTTAGCAATAATGTGGGACACCCAATACAAGATTTGGACTAATTGTGCCAAGAAAACTAAATTTATTTGAATTTTTTATTTTTTATCTTGAACTTCAATTTAGTGCTATCTGATAATTGAACTTACAAAACATTGCAATTGGAACTCTAGCAATGACCTCCATTATATAGCCGTGATGAAGATAGTCATGTGCTATGGTATGATATATATTTATATCGCATATGGTTTTCTGCTTATCTATCTTTTTTTTGCCGCAGGTACTTCATCAGGTAGTCAAATATCACTGTAATATTACTCACCAGTTGCTTTTGAAGGTGATGCTGTTGAATATATGGGAAGATAACCTACAAGATTTTAATGCACTTAGAGTTGACTGTCACATTCTTACTATATAATTTGATGAACTTCAATCCATGATGCAGGATGTTTTCCAGGTAAATGCCAAAACAATGTCTTTCCTTAGATAAATCAGAGCATGTTAAGCAAATCTATAAATTCTTAAACATCGGACTAATGCAACAGCTTACCTGAATATGAGTTAGTCGATCAGGACCTCCAACAAGAGCTCCCATGATGACGTTGGGATTGCCCTCTTGACGGTGGTACCCCTTCTCAAATCCTTCAACGCATCCGATGGGGGATGGTAGAACAAAAATGGATGGAATTGAAGCACCCCTGTAGGCTGTGGTGTACATGAGTTGGGTAACTCCATTGCTATCCAACCAAGTAGCTCATGGACTTTGGATTCTTTCCAAGAATGTAGTCAGCTTGATGTGTCTCAGCAGTGCAAAAAGAATGCCACAAATGAATAATTTGGAAGATATGGAGACAATGATAACATAAATATCTAAGTGAAGTTCAGAAAGAATCTGTTCTCAAATAGATGATTGAGGTAAGGTATGGTTTCAGGTAGCATATTGCCATGGATCTCCTTGACAAGAAAGGGATTAAGGTCATGATACAGTGACTAGCAAGCTAGGCCAATATATGAGCAATCCTTTACCTGGGATTGTGCAAACTTAAGGAGTTCTGCAGGTTGAACTAGGCCATCTGGGCATTCAAGTTTAGCATGTTTCATTGATAATAGATCCGAGTAAACTGCAATGATGCCGTCGCAACATATTGCATGTTGTTCCACTCATCAAAATACAGTAAACCTCCTGATCAGACAAAAGGCAGCAACCCAAATGAGAAGAGATTCTGTTATAACAAGATATCTTGTGTTATAGGACAAGCTTGCCATTGAAGAGAAAACCTGGAGTCATCTCGACATTGTAACCATTGTTCTTTTGAAGGCATGCACATAGGAAGAACTCAGCTTTGGCCTGATATTGCTTGTGGAACTATAGGCTTCACTGCTTCCCCCCATTAGTACCTATAGAAGCATGCAGTTGCTGTAAATAAACCATCCTAGGCAAGGCTTATCAATTCACGGGCCGTGCCACCTAGAGGTTAATCAAAGGAGTTCAAAGAAGGCAATAGAGATTAGTTATGACATCTACCTTTGATACAAGGACCTGCAAACCCGCATATTTGTTGTCCCATGAGAATTCCCTGACAGCCCACCCGGTTCCACCAAGGGAGACAGCGTAATTATCAGCACCATATTTTAGGTAGTATTGGTCATCAGTCGCCTCAAAAAGCCAAGCAGCAGCCCACAGCAATTCATCCTGCACCAAATAATTTGTTTGAACATTAGGGTTAACTTAGTAAGAAAAGTATCAGAAGGACATTTCAAATATTAAAGATCTTGCAGCAAAGAATTTGATAAGAAATGATTTTTTTTCCTACTTGTTTTCTCGAAAGAGAATTTTTTTTTTCTCACATGATAACCAGATGATGAAGGGTAGTACTTTCGATCGGCGTCAATGGAGTCATCACATCGGCCTCAGAATGTATCAGCAAAGGAGAACTGCAGCAACACCAGATGTGGATCCAGTAGTCAGGATGCTAGTAATTTGATGTCATGGAGTTTGGTCTGTTAGTCTTGTGCTAGTTGTGTCACTGTGACTATGTGTGATGCCTCACCTGCTTTGCATGCAAAAGGAGGAGCTTGGAGTAATGAGGAATTGTATGGCTTAAAAGCTATAGAAGCTGCAGCCATCGCCGCAGCAGTCTCGGCAGCAATGTTGGAACCTGGATGCTCAGAATCAACCTTGTATGCGGTCCTCGGAGTTGCCATATCTTCTGCCCTCATCCAGCAGTAAGCAGTAATGGTCACCATCTCCATCGCCAACCTTTACAATTTGCTCTAAAAATCAGAAAAAAGAAGAGAAAACTGGAGATAGAAGCATAAATAAATATTTTACTTGTGCCCAAAAGGTATCGGGTTGTTTGGGTGCCTTCATGAAGTAATCAGTTCCCCATTGAATTGCATCTAGAGCATACTCTAATTGGTTTAGCAGTGGCAATCTCTTTCTCTTTCTCGAACTCGATGATGCTCCATGAAAACATTGTCACAGCACACGCCATGGGCAGCCCAAACTTAACATGATCGCCAAGAGTCATATATAGTATCCTCCTACCAAGTCGACCTAAGGATATATTCCACGAGTTATTTCTATAGGTAGGTCGGGAGAACTTTGGCATGTGATGGGCATTCATGTTAACCTCCTTCATCTTTGACATACATATTATCAGCTAAAAGGCCTACTAGAAACATAATTTCATTTTTCTTATTTCATTCACAAGAATGATGGAAAAACTACATGTGGGACATGTATCCTTTATATTTGTCACTTACGTATGCATGCATATATGTATGAACAAATAATCTGACATGCAGCTTGTTAGATTGTTTTGAAGTTGAAGGACATCTCCGTACATCTATTGTATTTTGACACTAATAATGTACGCAATAGTTTATTAGATGAACTAAAGCACGTTTATTTTAAATTAAAGGAGATGTATGAATAATATTTCAGAAATTCATGCATTATGCTGGTTGGTGAATTATATCACCCGACACAATGAGAGTAGGACATTGACCAAATATGTTACTAGAAGCTTATGTAGAAAAAATAGTGGTTGCTGCTAAGTAGCCAATACATGATAAGCTATCTTGTAGGTGGAAAATTTTAAACGTTGACTCGGTATCCATCAGCTTAAGAAGACAATTCAGCCAGACTCACCCCTTGGTCGAACCCATCTTTCAGGCTGGAATCACCATGCCATTTGAGACGCTGATCTGGTGGCAGCTTGCCGGACCACTGGGCCTCTAAAGAACAACAAGCTCTTCTCCAAGGCTTCCCTGTAGTTGAACCCATTTACCATGATCGCAGTTGTCTTCAAGCCAAATGAGCACACCACCACCATCGCCGCAACGCTGAACGACACCATGGATCTTGCCATGGCTCTACCGGCAGTCAGATTTGGGTTCAGATATGTGGCAATGGGGATTGGTATATATGGCGGTGGTGTTTTATGGTACCACTGCAAGGGCAGGAAGAAAACAGGATAGAATTCTCCTAAGAGAAGGTGTTATGCACGTTGAGAGCAGAGATTAGAGCCATGCACGTTGGGAGATACGTGGCAGGAGATGATGTGAGGTGTCAACTATTATGTTTGGCGTATGAGGAGCCAACTAACTAGGGGGTCTGACCGGTCTTAATTATTGAATACCCTAGTATTCAATTCCAACATTCCATATCTAAATTAAGCTTGTAGGATCTGAACACTATGAATTTCAAAGTGAAGAGAAGATTTGAATCCAATGGTTTTTGTTTCAAGTGAAAGAATCCATTGGATTTTGACCAATGCAAAAACTTGTATCAACCCTAAGAAACTAAATTTTAGGATTAGCCCTAAGGCAAAAACTTGTGTGGGAGACCTGCCATCCAAAACATGGCCCTTAACAACTTCTAACCCTATTTTTCCGAAGTTGTTTGTAAGGGTTGATGTTAGTTCAGCATATATTTAAAAAACTTTTAGGTTCTGATTTTGTATGCATAGCAGCATGAGGAAACTAATGATAAATGAATCACATTCCAATTGTTAATTTGTAGCTATATATATATATATATATATATATATATATATATATATATATATATATATATAGAGAGAGAGAGAGAGAGAGAGAGAGAGAGAGAGAGAGAAGCCAATGCTCTTTTTTTGTTTTTTTGTACAGTACCGGCCATACGTCTTCCTATTGTGCTTAAAACTGGTGGTGATCAGAATGTCATTTACATCTACTCCATTAACAGAAGATTCTAAAGTTTAAACTTTTGAGAGGTGCTTTCCATGTGTTTGATAGAGATAATTTTTTCACCATTTTAATGAAATGATAAATGACACCCTCACCACTATTCTGTTAAAAAAATCATTTACCTATAAGTTAGTTTAACAGCCACTGAGAACCTAAAGAATGTACGACAGTCTTTGCCCATGTTTAGCCAGGCAAACAATGTTAAGAGACAATAAAAGCTTAGATATAAATATATTGGTTGCATTTTGATTCAACACATGCAAAAGAATTAATACTGAAACTCAAGGTAATTATTTATATTATGTCAAAGATTAAACAAAAATGTCACCTATGTACTTCCGCATTTTTCTAACATGCAGTACACTCAGATGTGGCATGCATGACTACCTAATAAATAGATGTGGAGATTGCTCCTCCTATTCTTATAAAAATGATAACAAAAAAAATTAACATATGTTACCCACTATATAATTTGATCCAATGTATTAATTTTGATTCAAGACAACTCAACGCTCCCACCATAACAGCATACAACTCGAAATTCCCTGTCGTTGGTTAAAACTCCTCCATCAATACTCCTCAAATTGTTTGCCTTTAAGGTTAAAAAATAGTCTCAGGTTGTGTCGCGTGGTATCATTATTCTCATTGTTCTATAACAGCAAACCAAATGTATACAAATGAAATAATGATAGCCTTGGTTGCAACACAAGGGGTTAGTTTGATTGATACTACAATATTGGTGGTAGAACTTTGCGCTCCGAAGATATGCCATATGCTTCAAAACTTCTGAAGGCAGCTCATTACTTCTGAAGAGATTCTTTAACAGCTGTTAAACGGTTGTCTCAATCCGCATTTTTTTAGATTAATTTTCATCAACTTCGACAGAATTATTGGAGAATGAAGATAGCTCTACAAGCTTTTTTTCTATAGAAAGATAAATAATGTTGTAGATTAAATGATGACATATATAGCTGATCACATGGGCCTATGTTTTGCACAGTGTTCGTTCTTAATTTTTCGATATTTTATTTCTGATTTCCACCAGTATTTCTATTCTAGATTGGTGCAATAAATCTATTTTACCAAAAAAAAAAAAAAAAAAAAATCAAGAAGAAGAAAGCTCTCTTTTATTAGGCAGTAACGAATTCAAAGAACAATATTATTCTACGGAGGTATATGCGGATGCCGATTACTTTACTTTCATTGTTTTCAGGTGTTAGTCGATGTCGCCCGTTCATTCACGGGGAGCAAATGGGATGACAGGAGGGAAAAGCAGCCAACCTGCTGGTGCTTCGTTCATAAGATAGAGATTTCTGGATTCAGACTTTCTGCCATTTTTAATTTATTTATTTTTTTTATTTATTTATATATGGCAAGGCATTTGTTTTATGAGCTTTAAAAGCAATCTATAATTTTTATGATAAAATTAGTTATCGTTAATTCAAATTTTGAAGGTTCTACCAAGTTGGCTTTATCTAAATATAGCACTCCACGTGTCTCACTACTCTATTTGGAGTTCCTAGATAATTCTTGATAATTTAGGAAAGATATGGGACATCCAACTTGGATTCAATTTATAGCCCCATAAGGGTATAATCGTAAATTTGTTCTCATATATTATGGACCGAACCGGATCAATTCAGCTAGGAGCAACGTTATGAGGCTCAAATATGACTCCCGCCATATGGCATGTGGTAATTGGTGCAATTGATATGAGCAACGACTATTGGCATGACACGTGGCGACAGAGCCTTTGAGGTATCCAGTTTGGGCCTCGAAGTATTACTTCAGGCAGACCGGAACCACTATTAGGTACCGGAGAGGTTAGGGCGGTCCGGGTCAAGATTTAACCGGTTCTGAGTCGGTACATTTCCGCAAACCAATCCTCTGCCGTCTGATTTGTGCTAGTTCAAATATTCGCGCAAGGTGTTGGAGTTTAGTACGAGAACACCATCAAACCTCGCGATGGTGGAAAGGCCACTCGTTATCTTTTCCCTGAGCTTCGTCGCAGATCCCATTAGGTAGTGAAAATGATGTCAGAGAGAGAGATGAGACCGCCATCTTCTCAAGTAGTTTCCAGCACGGAGGACACTAATGATCGGATTGTCAATGGGTGGCAAGTGCACCAATCTACTTTAAAATCATTACATTTGATCAATCTTTCTTGTTCCCCTCATTCTGGTTTTATTTTATTTTTTTGTTATTCATATATTTAAATCTGATTTCATGTGAAATATCTCATGTTTCAGCTGTTCTTGCTGGTATGAATGCATGGAATGTTGCTTTGATTTCATCTGCTGCTACCTCCTTTGGTAGCCCTACCAGGTTTTCCGAGTTTTGAAGTTTTAGATCCATGAAAGCGTGGGCAGAAAAGAATGGGAAAGATATAGACACAAAAAATAGAAGAATTTAGCATGATATCAGACATTTGTTAGGGTGAATACTTTGTTCTGCCCTCTGAAAAGTTGCTTAGGTTTTACTCTTTGAAATATGAAACATGGTGGTGGTAGCCATTTTTCTGCTGGAAAGGTTGGTATTCTTTCTTCTGAAGTTGGTAGTGAATGAGATGATGTTGGGATGATATATGTGATTTTCAACCATGTGGGTGAAAATAAATTATGATTCAATTTTTTGAGAGAAAAATTATGATTCAATTTAGATTGCATTCTTTAGAACATTTATTAATGCCAATTACAAAATTGATCCGGTAAAGATCTTGGGATGTTGCATTCCCGAAGAACTACGTAGTATGGAAAATTTTAGAATGTTTGAAGTTGAATTCCGCTCCACTTTTAGTAGATAGAATCCATCAGTCCTGCATAATAACAAGCATAGAATAAGTAGCCACAGCATTGGTAAAAGAAACACTCTCTCACTTAGATCGCTTCTTCAACAATCTTACAAAAAATTTCCAAACTTTAAAGATAATAAATAAGAGCAATAATATTTTGCTACAAGTGGTAGTGATGCGACCATTACTCGAGTTAAGTCTTCCTAATTCTTTCCTCAAGGACTGGATATCTTCGCATAAGCATCACAGATTTGTTTTGAAGTTTATATTAGTCTACATCCTCCTCACGTAAGAAGGGATGCTCTTTGAATCAAATGTGAAACTAGGGACCTTAAAAAAGTGTTGAAAGTTGCAGGTTTTAAGCATTTCTCTGTTTCAACAATCTATTTTTGTTCACCAGATTGTCACCATCTCTCTCTCTCTCTCTCTCTCTCTCTCTGTGTGTGTGTGGTGTGTGTGTCTTGAGTTTGCGTGTATGTCTTTTGATGCAAAGCTTGGAATCCCCTTTCCAATTCACCAGATGATCACCAACCATCACCAGATGAACACTTCAAAAGAAATTTTGAAGATCCAAAAGCATTGAAAGATCCTTAAATTTGAGCTTTCTAATCAGACAGTACGTTTTTTGTGTTCATTGCCATACACTATGAAGAGCACCTTCAGTAAACTTTTTACTAATAGGCCCATCATTTTTTTTTTTTTTTGGGGGGGGGACTATATCTAGCATGGCAAACAGCGTTTTCCCTTCACAACAATCTTTGCACTTCTCTAATGACCGTTAGCATGTAACAAGGTATAAGACATCAAATCATTTGTTGATGGCCTAACAAATCAATGCAATTAGTAATAGCCAAATAAACAACACTGAAAGAATAGCTAAACAACCCTCCTATATCAACATACCTCATTGCCACTGTCATGGTCGTCGGCTTTCTTAAGTTTTGTCCTTCCACCTTCCCGATGGAATGGCAGCTTCATGGGACCAAATGGAGTGTTGACATCTAGGCTCCCCTTCATGGAATACCCTGTCCCCTTGCCTCTTATCATATCCCACAGCGCAGACCCAAATTCTTTGGGCCTGAAGGAGATGGGTAGCTCAACAACCCCATTGCCCTTCTTCCCAATGACTGCAGACTTGGAGAGGCGAGCCCCACCAATACTTACCTCCCCAAGGCACATCTCATACTCCAATGAGTTCAAGCCCAAGTCGAAATCATTCGTGTTGTCCACCTTCAGGAAAAGTGTTGCACTTGTTTCCTCAAAAGAGAAGCTGTCAAACTTGATCTTTTGCAGGTCTATTTCTGGCTTGTAAGGCACGGGTATCTCCCCATTCTTCTCCATTGGGAGGGTGATGTTTCCAAACACCGGCAAATCTACAATAAGCTCCACTCTTACCTTGTAGGGAATCACACTGCCTGGTTCTATGTCATTATAGGTAGACTTTATATCATCATAGATCAAAGTGAGTGGGACCTTTATGGTTTCAGATCCATGGGCATGGATGGTACCGGCATCTGGGATTTTGCCAGAAATGAGCTTCCTACCACTGCTTTCTATCAGGTAGTTGATGTCAACAAGAGGGATTGGGATTGGGTTTGGGTTTGTGACGAGGATGTCGACGACAAGGTCGGCCCTTTTCAGGTCAATGGAATCAATGTGGATTGCTGTGACATCAGCCGTCGGTTTGCCGAACCCCACAGTCTCTTCGATCTTCTCACCGACATCATGGATGAAGTCCTTCACCTTATCTAAGAACCCTCCCTTGTCCTCATCCCTTTTCTCTTCCTTCTTCTCTTGTTTGTCAGAGGAGGCCATGGCTGCAAAGAGCACTCAGCAACTTTGGTTAGAAACAAGAATATATGTGGTGCTATCAAACCACCTGAAATTTTGTATGGATTCAGCAACATGGAGGGTCCATTCCTTCCTGTTCTTTTCTTCTATTTTTGACATAACGCTTTAGTAGAGAGAGAGGGGATGTGATGGTCTGGACTTGGTTCCAGTATAGAAATGAGTGGACCAGCGGGAGAGTAGCTAGCTGTTGGAAATAGGATCACCTAACGAACTTTCAAATGGCAGTTAGGGACCCGGGTGATCTAAATAATGGTGTGGCCTTGGAAAAAGGACCATGAGATTTAGCTATATTCAACTAATTAATTTATGTTCTTTTATTATTGTTCTCGAAAGAATAATTCTTAGGCTTAAGAAAGAAATCTGATTCGCTCCAACAGCAAAAGAATTTGCTTGCACTACAGTTCCTTCCTTGGGGACATGTACATATACATACATACACCCATATATAACAGCCCTCCATTGAACGTCCAGTGTATCAGCTCTCTCATGACCAACATAGTTCAAAACTTAAAACTTTCGGCAATCATTCAGG
The DNA here is from genome assembly GCA_006176705.1 of Cocos nucifera. Lineage (NCBI taxonomy): Eukaryota > Viridiplantae > Streptophyta > Magnoliopsida > Arecales > Arecaceae > Cocos > Cocos nucifera. The sequence goes on along the minus strand of QRFJ01000111.1, from coordinate 198,233 downwards.
AGAACATCTCTTTTCCTTTCTTCCAAGGCCTTGGTATGGACTCAGTACCCTTGTTCACAAAAGGGTCCGCTGTCAGCAGTCAAACGTTACAGATTGGAGCTATCGTCCTTGTATTCATGCTTTCTGGTGAAATAGCAATTCTTTGTATAACTACAAATTTAGGTCGTTTCAAAACGTGATTGGCTCCTATGGACCTGACAACTTGAGAGCTAACATCATGGCAAGCAGTCACTAGAGTTACGTGATGACCCAACTTTATTTGAGTAGTAAAATAATGGAAGATCCATGGCATTTAACCAGATCTTTCGATGCATGGTGTAAAAGGCTTTGAATTTGACTGGAACATGAGTAAACTAGTGATCAATTTTAAACCTGAGTCTGGAATTTTAATTTGGAATATTAATTGTTTATTGGATCCACATGAGTTACGACATCAAATAGCAGTCAAAGGTTTATCGTGCGTCTATTTTCTGGGTATAAAATATTATTGTCTGTCTCTTCTTTTTCTTCCTACCTTGAATAAGCCTGAGAAGGACAATCCTATAATGATAAGATATTCAGCCATAGATATGCCATTGCTCCTAGCAGACTATATTAAAGACAGGTATATAGCATGAACCAGACCAAATAAATTAAAACAGGTTCCGAAACATGTAACGGACCTTTTCAGACACATGAACCTGGGTACTTATCAAGCATTACTCTCTATAATGGATGTCCTGCTGGAACGCAAACTCCGCACAAAATTTACCCAATTTGATCACGTAGTGATGATTTCAATTAAATTACAACTAGTGGATTGTTTCGTTATATAAAACTTAATTCAACAAGTAACCTATTTGAATTCCTATGTGGTGCCGGTGCCTACCACTGCCATGCACAATCACCTTCAGGTGGTGTGTCCATTCTCAGATCACAGTTGACTGCTATTCGACATTTAATTTCATTAACACCGAAAGTTGCTAGCGTCAGTTTGAAGAGATTTTATTCAGTGAATAGTACATTTCTAATGCATATTGTAGATCTGCACCCTCCTCTGACAACAGAGTTAAGAAGTGCCCCTCGTTTAATCCATTAGAAGCTTGTCAAAGGATTTTGCTCTCAGTTTGCCTTCCTGCAAGACTTGCCAACAAGCCAGCCAAAAGGGAAACTAGCCACCTCACGAGTTATCCTCAACTTTGCACATAACCATTAAATAAGTCATGTGAGAAGTTTCCATCATCCATAGACCCTTTCTATTTCTTTCTTTTCATTGTTGAAGAGATGTCCAAACCGAGTCTTTTCTTTGCCACTAGAGGGAGAACATCATTTTGGACTACAACCCGTCGGTCACAAAGTGGAGCCGTGCCCAACCCTGTAGATTTGGACAGCCTAGTGCTCGCGGCACTCTCCATGATACTTCATAAGGAGAGGTGCATTATTTTTCCCTATACCTTGCCTATATAAATCACAAACCCAAGACATCCTCGATCACCAAACTGGTAAACTGAAGAAATAGTAACACATTTGTTCTACACATCTTTTCCTTGGTCTGCCTCCTATTCTTGAGTCCTCCAATCCATGGCCAACTTGATTACAGATTTTATGATACATCATGTCCCAATTTAACCAGAATCGTGAGGTATGGAGTGCGGTCAGCCATGCTCAGTGAAACCAGAATGGCAGCCTCTCTTCTTCGCATGCACTTTCACGATTACTTCGTTGATGTACGCGATCGAAAATTACCGCAGCTCAATCATCTTCATTCCTTCGCCATGCATCTTTTCATGATTCAAACTAGAATATTTCTAACTTACATAAATCTTCTCTTTCTTTGATGCCAAGGGGTGTGATGCGTCGCTACTACTTGATGACTCCAACGATATCATCAGTGAAAAGAGTGCAAAACCAAACAATAATTCTGTCAGAGGTTATGAAGTAACAGACAGCATCAAGGCTGATGTGGAGAAAGCTTGCCCATCAACAGTTTCTTGTGCAAATATCTTAACGATTGCAGCACGCGACGCTGTCTTCCTGGTTAGGAACTCGTACTAACTTTTACGTTCATGATTCCCAGAACAATAGTAGCTACTTTTCATAGAGGGTTGTCTCATTTTTATGAACAAAAATTTGCATTTATCCTTGTGACATCTTTTTCTTTTTCAGTCAGGAGGGCCTTACTGGCATGTAGCACTGGGAAGGAGAGATGGGACAACAGCCAACAAACAAATACCCTCACCTTTAGATTCTCTAACAACTATAACTGCCAAATTTGCTGCAAAGGGCCTTGACACTAAAGATGTTGTTGTCCTCACAGGTGTCCCCCTTATTCCTTGGTCTTACAAATATATAAAGCTACGCCACAGTGCTCATATCGTTTCCTTGCTCATATTTTCTCTTAATTAATTAAAATCACTTATAGTTATTGTTAGTGTAGAATTTGGTTGACGTCGGATCGAACTGGAATGGAAGGGGATGAGATCGCCATCAGTGACCTACAAAATAAAGTTCCGTCCGGAGCCGATGGGGATAGCTCTGGAAGGACCCTCCAACGGTCAAGTTAGCTCTAGCCAACAGAAATGGAGTGCTCAGTATGGAGTTCGGCAGGATTTTGAGGAAGAGAGAATAGTTTTTAGAACCTGACCTAAACATATCTAGAGGATCCTTTTTATAGGCGGAGCTTGTTGTAACTGCCTTGATTAATGACTGTCGTAACCATTCTGATCAATGTCGATCGTTATTGACTTAATAAATGCCGATCGTTATTGTCGTGATAAATGACAATCATTATTGTTGTGTAACCGTTCAGTAGTGGGATCGCCTGTAGAAATCCATCAACAGTCTGTAAAGAGTTCGGCTTTCATAGAAGTCCGACTACTGGAGGAGTCCGTAAAGAGTTCGGCTTCTGTAGAAATCCAACTGCTGGAGGAGTTCACAAGGAGTTCGACTTCCGTAGAAGCCCAGCTGCTGGAGGAGTCCACAAGGAGTTTAGCTTCTAAGGAGTCCAGAAGGCTGATGGAGTTCGACTAAAGTTCGTCTGCTGGGATTCCGAAAGAGCTTGACCGCTGAGGAGTTTGATCGGCTGAAAGAGTTCGACTAAGATCCATCCGCTGAAACTCTTCCGTGGCTACCTATTGCATTAGACTGAGCATCGAATCGGACTTTGGTAGGAGCAAAATTTATCCCCAACAATAGTCCCCCCACTTTCGAGTTCGAAACTCAAAGGAAGGAAGTGCGGAAAAGGCGACTGCCGATGTCCTCTTCTGGGTTCCATGCTGGTTCAGATCGAAGCTTAGGAGAGATCTCATCTTAGCCAAAATTGAAGTAGATCTCGTCTCCTGCAGCTAAGGTTAATACGGACGCTCGAGGGAGGTCTGATCTCTAGCCAAGGTTGATGCGGTCGCTTGGGAGAGATCTTATCGCTCGTCGAGGTTGCCTCGGAGGAGATTTATCTCCTACGGTCGAGGTTAAAGGTCTTTGACCTGCTCATGTTAGGACGAGGTTGCTCGTTATCAGGGTCTCTCCTCCCATCTCATCTAAGGTGGGGCACATAAGGGTCATTATCAGTGCCTCTCCCCCCATCCCGTCCTAAATGAACGAGGCCTTCGACGTTACTCGCGTTAGGACGAGGTTCTCCTCCTATTTCTAACAAGCTATGGGGGCACATAAGGACCGTTGTCAGTGCCTCTCCCCCATCCCATCCTAAATGAACGAGGTCTTCGACTTTGCTCGCATTAGGATGAGGTTCTCCTCCTATTCTTAACGGACTGTGGGGGCACATAAGGACCGTTGTCAGTGCCTCTCTCCCATCCCGTCCTAAATGAACGAGGCCTTTGACCTTGCTCGTGTTAGGACGAGATTCTCCTCCTATTCCTAACGGGCCGTGGGGGCACATAAGGACCGTTGTCAGGGTCTCTCCCCATCTCGTCTAAGGTGAACGAAGCCTTCGCTTTGCTCGTGTTAGGATGAAGTTCTCCTCCTATTTCTAACGGACTATGAGGGCACATAAGGATCGTTATCAATGCCTCTCCTCCCATCCCATCCTAAATGAACAAGGCCTTCGACCTTGCTCGCGTTAGGACGAGGTTCTCCTCCTATTTCTAACGGACTGTGGGGGCACATAAGGACCATTGTCAGGACCTCTCCCCCATCTCGTCTAAGGTGAACGAGGCCTTCGACCTTGCTCACGTTAGAACGAGGTTCTCCTTCTATTCCTAATGGGCTGTGGGGGCACATAAGGGCCGTTGTTAGGATCTCTCCCCCCATCTTATCTAAGATGAATGAGGCCTTTGACTTTGCTCGCATTAAGACGAGGTTCTCCTCCTGTTCCTAACGGGCTATGGGGGCACATAAGGATCGATGTCGGGGCCTCTCTCTCCATCTCGTCTAAGGTAAACGAGGCCTTCGACTTTACTTGCGTTAGGATGAGATTCTCCTCCTATTCCTAACGGGCTACTTTCGCTCGTTTCTTTTCTGTCATCATATAATTCTTGCACCAGAAAATAATAATGCTGAATGAAGGAGTTTTATTAAAGATAGTTTACTGGTAATACATCCTTAGATTTTCAAAATTCCAAGATTGGGGAAGCACTATTCCTCCAAGCTCCTTCAGGAGATAAGTTTCGGACCGGATGACCTCCACCACTTCATACGGACCTTCCCAATTTGGGGTGAGCTTTTCTTGATTCTGAGACTGAGAGACGATAGCTCGCCGAAGCACTAGGTCCCCCACTCTGAATGTCTTACCTTTAACTCTGGAGTTGTAGTACCGGGCCACCTTCCGTCTGTAGGCTGCCATCCAGATGCGGGCTTCTTCTCTTTTTTCTTCCAGCAGGTCGAGGTTAACTCTGAGGTCTTAGGGATTGAGCTACTTGTTGAAGCCCATGACTCATGCAGACGGGAGCTTAAGTTTGATCGGGATAATTGCCTCCGTGCCGAAGGCCAAGGCGAAGGGTATTTCCTCAGTTGGCATCCTTTGTGTAGTTCGGTATGCCCAGAAGATGTGATAGAGTTCATCCACCCAGGCCCCCTTTGTACTGTCGAGCCTTGTCTTGATGCTTTACAGCAGGATCCGGTTGGTCACCTCAGCTTTCCCATTGGCCTATGGGTGAGCCACCGATGTGAAGCGGTGGGAGATGTTTAGTCCTTTGCAGAACTCGACAAACCTCATCCCAGCGAACTATCATCCATTGTCGGTTATAAGGATTTGGGGCAGATCGAATCGGCAGACTAGTGACTTTCAGATGAAGTCCTGCACCTTGGTCTTGGTAATCTTCGCTAGTGGTTCGGTTTTGACCCACTTGGTGAAATAGTCGATCACGATCAGGAGGAACTTTCACTGTTTGGATGCCATCGGGAAGGGACCAAGTATATCCATTCTCCATTGCGCAAATGGCCAAGGTGCACTTAATGGAGCAAGCTCGGAGGTCCGCTGTCTTTGTACGTTTGCGTTCTTCTAATAGCGGTCGCACTTCTTCACATACTCCATGGAATCACGAAATAAGGTCGGTCAATAGTACCCTTGCCGAAGTAGTCTTTGCGATAGGGATCTGACTCCTACGTGACTTCCACAGAGTCCTTCATGCACCTCCCAGAGTGCGAGGTCGGCCTCTGAAGGTCGGAGACATCTCAATAGCGGAAGAAAGTATGACCTCTTATACAACCTGCCTTCATGTAAAACATAGTGGGAGGCCTGATTTCTGAGCTTTCGAGCTTCTTTCGGATCATGAGGAAGGACCCCCTCCTTGAGGTAGACGACCAACGGGTCAATCCAGCTTGACTCGAATTTCGTCTACAGAATGACCTGGGGTTCCTCTATGGTTGGGCACTTCAGAGTCTCCAAGAATACTTCTTTGAAAAGCTCGACTGAGACTGAAGTGGCCAACTTAGAGAAAAAATCGACTCTTACATTTTCCGCCCTCGGAATTTGTCGAATGCCGAAACTGTCAAAGGCCGGGGTTAAATCTCTCACCTTCCTAAGGTATCTCACCATACTGTCCTCCTGCGCCTCGTAGCTGCCATTAACTTGGCATACCATCAGCTGAAAATCACTGTAGATTTGAAGTCGATCTACTTTTAATTCCCTTGCTATTTTTAATCTGACGATCAGCGCTTCATATTCGGCCCCATTATTGATCGTAGAGAACTCGAAGTGCAATGCGTACTCGACGACGACGCCCTCGGAGCTAATTAAGACCAGTCCCGCATCAATCCCAGTGGAGTTGAATGAGCCATCCATATGCATAGCCCAAAAGTCTTCGAGAAGGTTGGCACTTTCCTTGGAAAGGTTCGGCTACGATAGTAGGGCGCCGGTCTCATTCTGTTCAGGCTCGGCTTTGACTGGAATGGTGCATTCTAACACAAAATCCACCAATATCTGGGTCTTGATCGATGGTCGGAGCCGATAGTTGATGTCAAACTCTGTGAGCTCAATTATCCATTTTGCGATTCTCCCAAAAGCGTCCGCTCAATTAAGGACTACTTTTATTGGTTGGTCCATGAGGACCATAATGGTGTGCTCCTGAAAATAGGGTCGGAGTCTTCGGACAGTAATTAGAAGAGAGTAAATCAATTTTTCTAATCTTGAGTACCTGATCTCCGCATCCCTCAAGATCTGGCTCACGTAGTAGACCGGTCGCTGCATCTTCGCTTCCTCTTTAACCAGGACTGCCGCCAGGGCCACCGAGGAGACAGCTAGGTACAAAAATAATTTCTCTCTAAGTTCAGGCTTTGTCAGTAATGGGGATGAGCCGAGGTAGTTTTTAAGTTCCTCGAATGCCTGTTGGCACTCCGCCGTCCAGCAGAAGTTCTTTGATTTCCTGAGAACTTAGAAGAAGGGCACACATCGTTCGACCGATCTTGAGATAAAATGATTTAGGGATGCCACCTTTTCGGTTAGACACTGAACTTTTTTGATCATTTTTGGGGTGGTTATCTCCTGAATGGCTTAGATTTTCTTGGGGTTTGCTTCAATCCCGCATCTTGACATCATGAACCTCAAAAACTTTTCTGAGGTCACGCCAAAGGCGCACTTAGTCAGATTTAGTTTCATCTTGTGCTTCCTAAGTGCACCGAAGGTCTCTTTAAGGTCGACGAGGTAGTCTGTTGAAGCTCGATTTTTGATAAGTATGTCATCCACATACACCTTCATGTTGTGGCCGATCTGCTTCTTGAAGATCTTATTGACCAAACGTTAGTACGTTGCTCTTGCATTTTTTAGCCCAAAAGGCATGACCCTGTAACAATAAAGACCACGGTCAGTAATGAAAGCGGTCTTCTCTTCGTCCTCATGCGCCATCTGGATTTGGTTATAATCAGAGAAGGCATCCATGAAGATGAGGAGCTCGTAGTCCGAAGTAGCATCCACTAGTTGATCAATTATGGATAGAGGGTAACTGTCCTTCGGGCAGGCCTTGTTCAGCTTTTTGAAGTCAATGCACATCCTCCACTTGTTGTTCACCTTTTTGACGAGGATCATATTTGAGACCCAGATCGGATAATTAACCTTCCGGATGAATCCGACTTTGAGAAGCTTGTCTACTTCTTCGGCGATTGCTTTCTGCCTCTTCGGAGCGTGGTGGCGCATCTTTTCTTTTATCGACCGATGCCTCGGGTCGACGATCAGTCGACCTTCCATGACCTCGGCATTAATCTCTGGCATGTCTTCTAGGGCCTAGGCGAAAATGTCTGCATTTTTTCTAAGGAAGGTAACGAGTTGCTCCCGAACTTTGCTTGCCAAGTTAGAATCGATCTACACCGCATGCTCGACGTTCCCGTCGTTTAAGGGCACAGAGATGAGGTCCTCCATAGGCTCGCCCCGCTCTTCAGTAAGATCATCTCGAACATCCAATTCATCAATAAAATAAGAGTCGGACTGCTCTTCCTTATGTAGGACGATCGAGTAGCAGTACCTCGCCAAAGTTTGGTCTCCCCTGACCTCTCCAATTTCATGACTTGTCAAAAATTTCATCTTCAAATAATAGATCGACACCACCATCCGAAGTGCATTTAGACCAAATCGACCAAGAATGGCATTGTAAGCGGACGGAGTTCTCACGACTAGAAAATCGACTTGCGCTTTGGTCAATTTTGGATGTTGCCCTGCTGTCACAACCAAAGTTATTATGCCCTCAACTGGTACAACATTGCCAGTGAATTCTATCAGCGGGAAGTTCATAGGCCCTAAGTGGTCATTAGATAAGGACATTTTTGAGAAGGCATCATAAAACAATACATCGATCAAACTTTCATTGTCCACCAAAATGCGGCATACATCATAATCGATAATGTTCAAAGAGATTACAACCGCATCGTTGTGCAAAAATTAGATCCCCAGGACGTCCGCCTCCGTAAAGGTCATAGGTTCCTCGGTTCTTTGTTTCTTCACCGGTCCTTCAAATCCATTGGCCTCTTCTTATTGAAGTCCCTCCGAGATAGTATTGATGACACTGAGAGGCAACCGATCTTCTTAGTCCTCCCCCCTCGGTGGTAGCGCTCTCAGCCGATCCTCTTGCCCTTCAGGCCATCTCCGTAGGAATCGGCCAAGTCTACCCCGCCTGACAAGCTCTTTGATCTCGTCTTGGAGTTGGATGCACTCCTCAGTGTCGTAGCCATGGTCATGATGATAAAGATAGAACTTATTGGGATTGCATTTGCTGGGGTGGAAATGCATCCTCCCAAGTCTCGAAAGTTGTTCCCTGATTTTCATCAACACTTGAGTCTTCGGAGCGTTAAGGAGGGCGTAGTTGTGAAATCTCCATTGGGGAGAACCTTGGCGCTGGGGAGAACCTCGGTGTGTCCTTCCATCGGAGCTTCTCCGCCTCCAGGCCCGAGGGAGAGTTTGAGCTCGCCTGCGCCCAGGAGGAGTCCAAGAATGCGGCCAAGCTTTACTCGGCTTCCCTTCTTCGGCGGGCCTGCCCGGCTCATCGACTTGCTGCTCGCCACCGGCTTCATCCTCCTTGGTATTGAAGGCCTCCTTAGCCCGGGCATAACCTTCAGCCTGAGCTAGCATGTCAGCAAAGTCCCTAGGATATTTCTTTTTCAAGGAGAACAGCAAGTCGTTCTTTTGAAGGCTGCCCTTGAGCGCGGCCATCACAACGAACTGATCCAGGTCCCGAACCTCCAATCCCGCGGCGTTAAATCGGATGACATAAGCCCGGATGGATTTTTCTTGCTTCTACTTGACATTCATCAAAGAATCCAAACTTCGGCACGGACGTCGACTACTGACAAAGTGGGCTATAAACTGCTAGCTCATCTGATCAAATGATAAGATGGTATTTGACTTAAACACCGAGTACCAATTTCTGACGGCTCTCTTAAGGGTCGAGGGAAAAGCCCGGCACAAAATAGCATCTAGTGCACCATGGAGCAACATCATCATCCGAAAGGCTTTCAAATGGTCGACTGGATCAGTGGTTCCATCGTAACTCTCAAACTGTGGGAGCTTGAAGTTCGGCGGGATCGGTTCCTGCATAATTTTCTATGAAAAGGGAGGGTCAGCACAAACGTCATTACCATGAGAGGAGGGATTATGACGGAGTTCTTCGATACGTCGGCTCATTTCTAAGAGCCTTTGATCCAAGAGATCTTCACGATCTTTGATCTCCAAGATTTTCTGATAGAATGGGTGCGAAGCTTTCCCCTGGGTCGAGTCATGGTCCAAGCAGGGGCCTTCCCTCCTCTACTTCTTCCTTCCGGGAATCGAAGGTCGGTAGCCCAAATCGGCCATTCCTGGACTGGACCACAGGGCTCTGGAGAATCCCATATTGATTGAGCCGGTGCCAGAGCCTGCTGGTGCATGGCCTGCATCGCTTGCATCGCCTCCATGAGGCCACGAACCTGCTGGACGAGTAGGTTAAACTGCTCCACATCCACCGCAGCTACAGATGGAATCTGAATTGTCGGGGCTGGAGTGGGAGCAGATGGATCTGAGCAGGATCGGACTGCGGAGGCCGTTGATCGTCAGATCGAAGCTTTCCTGAGAGGCATTTTTTCTGGGAAGAACTTTAGATTACTGCTAAGCACTCCTTTAAGATCGAGAGAACCTCAAAAACAAAGGGGGCCCTTCTTCTAACGCCAAATCTGTTGGTATAGAATTTGGTTGACGCCGGATCGAGCTGAAGTGGAAGGGGATGAGGTCGCTGTCGGTGATCTGTAAAACAAAGTTCCGTCCGGAGCCGGTGGGGGTAGCTCTGGAAGGACCCTCCGACGGTCAAGTTAGCTCTGGCCAACAGAAATGGAGTGCTCAGTATGGAGTTCGGCAGGATTTCGAGGAGGAGAGAACAGTTTTTAGAACCTGGTCTAAGCATATCTGGAGGGTCATTTTTATAGGCGGAGCTTGTTGTAACTACCTTGATTAATGACTGTCATAACCATCCTGATCAATGCCGATCGTTATTGACTTGATAAATACCGATCGTTATTATCGTGATAAATGACAATCATTATTGTTATATAACCGTTCAGTAGTGGGATCGTCTGTAGGAATCCGTCAATAGTCTGTAAAGAGTTCGACTTCCATAGAAGCCCGACTACTGGAGGAGTCCGCAAGAAGTTTGACTTCCGTAGAAGTCCGACTGCCGAAGGAGTCCGCAAGAAGTTCGGCTTCCATAGAAGCCCGATTGCTGGAGGAGTCCGCAAGAAGTTCGGCTTCCATAGAAGTCCAGCTGCTGAAGGAGTCCGCAAGGAGTCCGGCTTCCATAGAGGCCCGACTACTAGAGAAGTCCGCAAGAAGTTCGGCTTCCGTAGAAGCCCGACTGTCGAAGGAGTCCACAAGGAGTTTGGCTTCCATAGAAGCCCGGCCGTCGGAGGAGTCCACAAGGAGTTTAGTTTTCGTAGAAGCCCGGCTGCTGAAGGAATCCACAAAGAGTTTGGCTTTCAAAGAGTCCGGAAGGCTGATGGAGTTCGGCTAAGGTTCGTCCGCTGAAATTCCGAAAAAGCTCGGTCGCTGAGAAATTCGGTCGACTGAAGGAGTTCGGCTAAAATCCATCCGCTGAAGCTCTTCCGTGGCTACCTGTTGCATTAGGCTGTGCATCGAATCAGACTTCAGTAGAAGCGGGATTTATCCTTAATAATTATGGTTCCAATGTAACTTGTAGGGGCACATACCATTGGCTTTGCGCAATGCTTAACCTTTAAGAACAGGGTCTTCAACTTTAACAACTCAGGTGAACCAGACCCGACGCTCGACACACCTATGCTCAAGAACCTACAAAGCCTGTGCCCAAACGATGTCAGTTCCAACAGCGATCTTGCTCCTTTGGACCCCGTGACAGCAAGCAGGTTTGATAATGTCTATTATAAGAACCTCATGAACAGTTCAGGACTTCTCCAGTCGGACCAAGCTCTACTGGAGGACTCTGATACTGCCTCCATGGTCAGTAACTATAGCAAATACCCCTACATGTTCTTCCGGGACTTTGGGGCATCCATGGTGAAGATGGACAACATAGGTGTGCTCACTGGAGGGAATGGTGAGATAAGGACCAACTGTAGGGTTGTGAACTAGTCTTGTTTCCAGACATCACAGCTTAGGAAAAAAAAAAATGAAATGTAACATGCTGCATGAAGTTATGAATTCATGAATATATAAGACGAATTTGCTGATGGAATTTTCAGTTTTTTAGTGGTAATGAATCAAATATTTGTTTGTACTCTGTAAGGTTAATGCATGAAATCAGGATATAGCTGCAAATAACAGTAATAGGCAATGAAATTTTTGACTAGATTATTTCATGCAACATCTCCACCTCAAACTTCTATTCATTACTACGATGCATCAGCATTCATTGCACCAGCCGTGACAATCCAAAGTGGAACGAACCCAACACAAGCTGCAGAATTTGTGACATATTATTAACTGTGAAAACAAAAATAAGAAGAAATGGTTACGTCCACAGGGAGTACAGATTCACTATAAGAATAACTTCTAAGTATCAGTTTTGTTTTTCTTCATTCTAGTAAGAGTTTTATGGACGTTTTTCTTCGCTTAGAATTAGCAATGTGGTTCATGCATGGACGCTACCGGGCATCAAACATATGAACTCTTCTAAGTTAGAGACACGGCGCAAACAACCTGACGATTGTACTCTTTTAGTTGGAAGTAGCATTCTCCAAACCAAGGCAGGCAATTTTTTTCCTTTTTTTTTTTTTTTTTTTTTTTTTTTGGAGGGTAAGGGAGTCCACCGGTCTTGGTAATTCTTCAAACAAATGAAGTTTGCAAGGGGTAATTCTCATACCACTGCCAATCAACTAATTAGCATCTCCACTTAGGTCCTCTTGGAAGAGGTCCATGCCCTGGTGGGTTGGCACCTCTATTATTTCGTAAAAATTAAGAAAAACAAAAACACATTATTTCTTAAAGAATGTTGGTAATGGTGCGCTGGACAAGGTGGGCAGAGGGTTGAGAATCGTAACCCGGTCTTCAGTTTCATGTATTAGATGTCAGTGATTGGCTAAGAATTTAAGATTATTTGATGGCAGTAATATTTTGCTTTCTTAGTCGAGCATTAGCATGGCCACCGTTGAGATAGGTTGAGAAAGGTAATGGCTGACATGAGATCAACAGCTAGCTGCAGAAAATATCAAAGTGGATGCGATAGCTTTAAATTTGTATATTTGTTGTAAGAGAGAAGGAAAGATTTAAAATATTTGGAATGAAAGTTTGAAGAAAAATTTTGGAGAAACTTAAAATAACATTACAGATGGCTCAAAATAGAAATGCTAGGCAATTAAGGAACTCTAACACTAACTCCAAATAATTGGGACCAAAATTTTTTGAGCTAGTGCCGGAGAATGTACCGACTGGTTTGGCATGATATTATCATATATCATACCGAGCTGAGGCATGCTAGAAGAAAAAGAAGAAGAAGAAGGAGAGCAGGAGGAGGAGGGGGAGGGAAAGATAGGAGAAGGGGAACGAGAGGAAGGAAAGAGAGAGGTATACCTCCTCATTGCAGACCCCTAATCTTCACAAGTGTCTTTATCACAAAATCACCAATAACAGCATAGTATAGTGAGATAAGGAGGAAAGAGGAAAATCAGAAGAGTTGAACCAAGAGCAAAGGAGAAAGGGAGAGGAAAATTAAGAGATTGGAGAGGAGGCAAGAGAGATATATATCATCATCACAAAATTCTAGCCATAGCTGGTATCATTATTGCTCAGCCATCATTGTCAATGGAGCATTTAGAGAGAGGCAAGGCGAGAGGATAATCAAGAGAGTAGAATGAATAAGAAAGAGAGAGAAATTCAGAGATCAGGAGCAAGAGAGAGGATGAAAGAATTTTTGTTAAAGAAAAAAGACATTCATTTTAGGAGATGAGTTGAGAAATAATTGTTCCACATCGGATATGCTAAGAACTTTTGTGATGCTGATATATTTTTGGATCCATCCATCTAAATATCCAGTCCAGAATTTCAGACAGGCAGGATGGTAGCGGTGCCTATCAATCTTTCTCACCTACCATATACATCACAGATCAGCTACTGTATACTAAGTATTTGAAATTAATTCACTTTTACATTTATAAATTAGAATGATCTTATAATGTGCCATTCTCCCTTATTCATTTTTGCACGAGACCACTGATGGTACTTGGGAGGACTAGGATACCAAATTTACAAAATGCAAGCCTCAAGAAAACAATCCTACGTATTAGTTGAACAAGTTAATATTGATATTTCCATCCACTCCAACTACAACTTGGAAGTTCTGGGATGCGGCAGCGGTGATTACGGAACCCATACAAGGAACTTGATCAGTTCTTTGTCAAGTGGGTTGCAGTAGCTCTGCTTGCCAAAGGAATCTAATAGTAAAATATCAAGCATACATATATCAGGGTATCTTGTCAAGAAGAAAAAGCTTTCTCTAGTCATGAAAGATTTTCAGCTCTTGTAATCAGCATATATCATCTAACTAATTACAAAGCATTCTGTAGTCCCCACCAGAGCTTCATAAACCATATAGTTCTTCAAAATGACATCACAACCGGATAATAGATTGCAATAGAAGAGATGTTCATTCTTTTGCAACTTGAGAAACCAATATTTTGGGGGAAAAAATAAAATTCAAGTTCTAAAACCTGAAATTTGCATTATGAGATATCTAACATTAACTTGTTATCTTGTTTGTTCTCTCCAAAAAAAAACAAAAGGCTATACAATTTAAAGAGACTGCAAATAAGTTACAACTAAAGCTTTGATAAAAGAAATTATGAAGATAATCCATACAGATAATGTACAAAAAAAAGAGGGAAGCAAGTCAAGAGCTTGCACTTCCTCTTTCAGGTTAGATTCCTGCCGCCGACAAAAATTAAAAGCCTTTGAGTTAGCTTTACTCTCTTACATTTGTTACAAACGGAAGGACCATAGCCTAGTGAAAGAACTGAGAGAAGGAACCTTTTGCTCAAAGGAAAAGGAACGGCCCTCTACTGACTCCGTGATAGGAAGAACTCATAATCCGGATGCCTGTTCACAGATCTCTGATTGCCCTTAAAAACTGAGGCCCTTGCAATTACATTTGCAACTTGCTTGAGTGTCCTCAATCTTTCTTTCAAAATTTCTGAAGGATTGGAATATCGAGTTTCTTCATTCTGGATGACCTCCGAAAATGAGTCCTTCAGTTTAAACCAACATTCTCCCTGCATGAAAATCATACATCATGCTAGATCCCATTTAATATAAAAGTTAAATGCGGGGAGCACATGCAATATTATACCTTGTGAACTACCTTAATAACACTAATATTGTGGAGGACACCAGGAAAGTTACAAGTTACTTAGGTCAAGAAACAAAACGGAAATAATTTGAAAAACAGTGACTGCATGAACTTTCAGGCAGGCAGCATTTTCTCTAAGGGAACACATCTGTCTAGCTTTCATTTTTTTAAAAAAAAAAAGGTCTGTCTCAAAGGTAGCAAACAGATATTGGAACAATGTTAGCTCATTCGTTGATTCATTTGGTATGGGTTTGGGTTCAAAATTTAAAATTCGTTATCTGCCAACAAATCTTATTCTTTGGGGGGTGGGATTAAAAATTACAATAGTAAACATATATTTTAATTTCAATTATGGTAGATGGATGTTAGACTTTCTTTAATTAAATTTAGTTGTATTAATTCAAAAATAAATAATACATGTGTTGAGGTTTAAAGTTTATATATAGTTTAGTGGTATTATAGGATTTATATGATTCTTCATTCAGATAAAATTTTACCTGAGAGATGAAGAAACTTCCCTACCCCACTTCTCCATGATTTTCTCTCTTCGAAGAGAGAGAGAGAGACTCCCGCCTTCTCCACATTGCCAAGGTAACTTATCCATGATTTGTTTCTTTTAAGAGAAACTCTACCCTTCTCCACGTTGCTAAAGTGACCTTATCAAGTTATTTCCTATCCTGGATCTAGAGTCCTACTTTCACTGGTCTCCTCATCTTATAAAGACTTAAAAATGCAACCTTCCCAGTCTTACACATGAGGATATACTATTGACATTTTATTCACTAAATTCTAATATAACTTCTTTAAACATAAACTGAAAAAAAATACCTTATCATTGTAAGTCTGTAAACCAACAACTGGAGAAACTATGCAGCCGAAGCTATCAGATGCTTTGGAGGAGGAACTTCGGTGAACAAAATGGCCAAGAGAATGATAAGTTAAAAATGCAGCACGAAAATTGCCATCTGGTATACGATATATAGGATACCATGCAACAGAATACCTGAAACACAATACCGGAATTATGAATTAAACAGTGATGGAGAAGAAGCTCCATAAGTTGGGAGGAAAAATCTGACACAGCAATCTAATTAAAACCTCTTGCTGTTAACAAAGCAAAGAATATGAGGATGTTATGACAAACCATGAAGCAGGATGAAGATCATGCAGGTTGATGCTTTCCAGCTTCAGCGGATCTCCAAATGCTCGGCAATGAGATATTGTGTCACCACCAATAAGCTCATTTATCCTAATTTAGATTATAGAAATTTCTCGATAAGACATTTTTTTTGAAGAAAAAAAATACACAAACGATAGTAGTTTAAAGTCAGAGTGTAGGAGGACACAAAAAACAATCCACCAACAATCTACTTATGTGGAAACCAATTGACCAACCAAAAGAGGTTTATTGGTAAATCTACAAAACCTTGTAGTTGATGCAACACTAGATTGTGACAGAGAAATCATAATTCCAATTCAATTACATCAGTCAAAGCACGACATTTAAACTGCTCTATTCAATCAAATGCTATTTTAAGTTAATTTAGTGCATGGTTATGGCATCTACAATTTGATCTACTGCAAGAAAATTGGAGGAATTAATCATGGCATCTGAATATGCTGGCCCCAGGACCATAATAAAAATGCTTTAGTACTTTTTCAACAAAGAAGAATGCAATATTCTAACTCCTTATTTACATTTAACAAAGTTTAACCAAGTTTGTATGCATGTTAAGCATATCGAATGGTTTTGTTACTTAGCTTTTCCGTGTTTCAACATCAATATGATTTGTTTCATCATTACAAATCCTAAACACTCTCCATTTCCATTTCCAAACTTGTTTGCACATCTTCCAGGCATTAGAACCTGAAAAATAGAGTAGGAAAATTCTGTTTACAAGGAAAAGAACCTTCCAACATATGTGTAACAGAGAAAATGCTACAGTTAACAGCATGGTTTTAAGTTTTGGCACTCGCTGCCATGCCAGCCATGAGCCACCAGCCCGAACAACGGCACACCTGCCATGCTTTCCAAAGTAATAAATTTAGAAAAAGAGTTAATGCCCATTTTAACTAAAAAAATATTTTAAAAATAAATTAACAGGTGCTGCACCAACATGAGACAGGTGCTGGTAAAGGCCCGGCATGTTATGTGCTGGCTGGCATTTGAAACCTTGGTTTAGATCAAGGATTCAGTACCATGTATAGGTGGCATGCTGGCCTAGCAGGGCATGCACATATCTTGCCATGGCAATCTATAGCAGTGCTTGGCACACAATAGCACAGCAGAATGCCATGTACCAGCATGTACCATGTATCAAGCTAGCACTGCATGCCAATAAGGCTGGCATGATAAACATCATGCAAGTTGGTGCTTAAACCATTTTTATAGAAAATTTATAATTTAGAAAAAAATTTGAATAACAAATTCTGCAATAACCTATAAGAAACTTAGTTTTAAGCTCTACACCAAGAACATAAAACATATGAAGAGGTTGCAATAAATGATAATAAAATATATCTGCAAAATGCATCTTTCAGATCATAATATTTGTAGGTCAAATGAAGAAACGATGACATGCATCCACACCAACTCCCTTGGAGGCAAACATACACATAGTGCTAGTGAAAACTTGGTCAGAAATACCACAATTTTTAGTGCATATAGTGAAGAAACCAGAGAAAAGGCAGATGCATAAATTCTCATAGAGAAATTTTGCATAACACAGTGATTAAGCCAATTTTTAGTTCAGTATTCACCAGGAAAAAACAACAAGAAATCAGAGAACTAACTTTTCAAATAATGGACGTCGCCATGGAGGTTGGTCAGATTCAAAATATTCAAAAATGAGCTCCACATCACCCTTACATGCGCTTCTATCCAACTGATGGCAAAATTCATCTTTGGCAGAAGAAGATGATTCAGATAAGCACGTATCTATTTCTTTAAAAGGTTGTGGCAGCAGCATTGAGAAAATTGGGAGGGAGCATAAATTAGATGGAGTTTTTAATCTCTTATCCACCTCAGAAGCTATTGCTACTTCATCAGGGCTGTCATTTCTGGTATTCCTGGATCTCCCAAATAATTGCACGGCAGAAAGATAAGGTACAAAATATGCACTGAATTCAGAATAACCATTATGCAACCTTTTTGACTTGTGATAATCTTGTGCCTTTACCTCCAATCCAAAACACCCAGGTTCTTCATACCACTGCCAGAGGCTCTTCAAAGATATGCTAGGAATCTGATGCAAACACAATGAGTCACCGATCAGTTGTTCTTTGGAGCAAGTCCTGCAACTTCTAATAGAATGTGTTTGTCCGATAACTGGTGAGGCAGAACAAAGAAATCCCTCAAAGTCAGCTAGTGGACTGCCAGAGGCTAGGCGAGCACTTTCTGCTACAATATGCAATTTGTGGGCATCATGAACAGCCTCTATTATCTTATCCAAATCAGATTCAGATCTAGAAAAGCATTGAATTTTCACCTCATGACTTTGACAGTTGGACACAGCAAGCACACCACCTGACTCTTCAGCCACATGAGGGTGATTTCTCAATTTACTATTTGCTTGATCGGCTTCAACAGAAGAAAAAACTTTATCTTCAGCTCTGGGACTCGAGCATGGAAACCCACCCCCAGTTAAAGGAGTGAAGTACCGAGTGTTTGAAGTTGAAACCTCTGTTTTAACATTCCATGAGTCCAATTTATGAGGAACCAAATCTTCCGCAACAGAGACCTTTATATTATTTAAATGGCTCGTATTGAACACCATTGATTCTTTCCATCCCACGGGGACCCACTTCTGCAATACAGATCCAGTACCACTATCTGGTTTGATCCATTCTGTATGTGAACTTTCAGTTTCTAATTTCAAACATTGGTTTCCTTCAGAGTCTGTAAGGCAAAGCTCTTCCTTTGAGTACTTGCTGCTGCTATCAGAAGTTACTTCAATGTACACTTGGTCCAAAGAATCTGATGGTGATGCACCTATATCATTATAAGCAGTGGGAGAGCTCAGATCACATACAATGCCATCACTATTTCCTGATGATGCTACTTCCTCCATATAATTCTGTGCCTTCTGCTGTGGCTCTGGGTGAAAATGGTCAATTTTGTCAGCTGGTGCAGCCAAAAGTTGTTGGTGATCAGTGCTACAAGGTGATCTTAATCCAGTGCTAATGTGCTTACCATGATTCACCTGTGGCAAGATCGGCATTCCTTCATTTGGTGGAACATGGTTTTTGGAAGCCTTGTTCATGCTAACTTTAGCTGCATAAGATCCCTTCCTGGAATATTGATATGCCTGTTTAAAGGCTGAACTGGCTTTCTTTCGGACATGATGCACTGAGTTTCCATCTATCAATTTAGATGCTACTTCACTTGTATTAACAGTATCAGAGGCTACTTTGCACAAATCTGCCTTAACCACTTCATCTGAAGAAGAATTTCTGTGGGGTTTTCCACTCTGGTTTTGTTTCCGCCCCACAGATGTACCAGATCTAATCCTCGCACTGGAACCTTTTGATGAAGTGTTATCCTGAGGAGCTACAGCATTTATGGCCTCTGTTTCATGAATGGGTGCCTCAGTGTCAATCTTTTGGACCTTCTGCCAGACTGAATGATTATTTTCTTTTCCTGTGGGACCATGAAATCTGTTGGGCCCATTTTGACTTGCACCAGTCATTTTTTTAGCGCGCCTACCTCTCTTTCCTGATACAGGAAGGAAGTCATTGCTGCTACAGGCCTCACTACTACATTGAGCTCTTTCAGTACCATTACAAGTATTGACAACATCCTTTGACCAACAAGAGTTACCAATACAACCATCACTTAACATTTCAGAATTTATATCACATAAATTTACAGCTGTAGTATGACATGAAGTGTCAGAATTCCTGGAGTCTGAAGTCATTCCTCCTCCTGAAGAACTAAGTCCATTGTCATCCTTGACAGATAACAAAGTTTCAACATCATCAATGGAGTTTTCACTGATATTACTGTTCCAATCATTTAGATATGAATCTAGCATTGGAGTACTATAAGAATCTGAGGAAATGCTGGGAGAATTGTCGGAGAAATTACTATTTTGTTTCGGATTGATGTTTTTATTATTCTCATCAAAGATCATTAAAATTATTTCTGGTGTTTGAGCAGTGCTTGATACATTATTCACAGAAGTGGCACTGTCATAGCTGGATTCCTTGCCAGCAGATTCCTGAGACAAAGAAGCTATTTGGTCAGACTCATCAATCTCATCACTGTAAGACGTGGATGACATTAAAGTTGTTGGACAATCTGTGTATATATTATTGTGTTCACTATCATCCTTCTCTGCAGTAGCATCCTCAATGGACAAACTAGGGAAGGCTGCCTTCTCAGATGCACTATTTTCTGAAGTGCGCTCACCCAAACAAACCAGATCACTGTTGGTTGTGGTATCAGAAACAGGACTACATACACTTTGTTCATGTTGAATGTCTAATCCACTAGTAACTTTTTTGCGTGTTGCTCGTTTGTACTGTTTTCCCTTCTTTTTACCCTTCTTTCTTGAATTTCTTTTCACAGACTTGTCCCCTTTGGGAATTTCGCTCACCAAGAAATCTGAATCAACTGCACTCAAACTATCAGAAACCGAACTGGAGAGGTTGTCTGATACCAAGCACCCAGGGGGAGTACCGGAGGAGTTACCGAAAGGCTTGGACCATTTGTTCCTGTTGTAAGATTCTCCCAAAACAAATCCTCCAGAAGAGTTGCACACTAGAAGTGGCTTTGCAGAATCCGTACATTCAAGCAGATTGATGTTCTGCTCTTTCGGCAGGTCAAGATGGAAAATAATTGCCTGTGGTGGCAACGACGACCCGAGACCATCCATGTCTGATGGAGCTCCAGATCCCAAATGGTTTCTCACATCAACCCCCTGCAAGGATGGTAAAAGAGGTGCCAGTTTCCAGTATGCATCAAGGTCAAGGGCAACCAGTGTGAATATAATGCACCTGATAAACAAGAAGAAGGCATGATACATCATAACCATCCCAATTTGCTGAATAAGGTGAATTTGCAGAAAAATAAATGAGCAGAAGGTGCTTAATTGCCAATGTAGAATCAAAGTCAGAAATCACATTGGACTTCTAAAATAACTTGGCTACTTTGTCATTTAGACAGGACAACCAACTTTCTAGTCCCTTGCCGAAAAATTGAAGTTCAAATAATAATTTAAATAGGAGGGAGAAAAAGATAAACAAAAATCCTCCATCCTTTTGGAGTGGAATTATTAAGGAGTCTCAGATCTGGTGAAATGCATGCAGAAAGAAGGTATGTGATCCAAATAAAGAAATTCAAGGGCCACCCAAGACCAAAAAAATTTATATATAAAAAAAAAAAGGTGGATAAGCAAAGGTCGCAATAAGAGATAGCATTCAAGATACACAGCAGAATCAAAGTTTGTTTCGCTGCTAGCATCCAAGTCAAGGGAAAACCTCCACTTAAGCTTATGTAAACCATGAAATAAGTATAAAGTATGCCGGTAGGCAATAACATAGAATCAGTAAAAAGTACCTCTGCCCACAATTCCTCAAGGCATGTCCAGGTGCTTCACGTTCCTGAATGAAGATATGCATATCAGCAACTACCAAACCTCATTATCAGCATCCAAAAAGGGAAAAAGAATCTTTACAAAAAAAAAAAAAAAAAGGTTTGCACTAAAAACAACTAACCTTTGAACAAAACTTGTACTTGCTCTGATCTAAAGATCTTTTGAATAAAGTGCGACTTCTTCTTTCTGCAACCTTTTCGACATTGCTATTGGTCCTTAAATGGCCACAAGGCATCTTAAGTCGTGCCTGTCTATGCATAAATAAGTAAGGAAATACATAAAAATCAACAAGTAACAACAGAAGAGATGCTATTCCAGATCAGAAGTATTGCCATGTACCAACAATCTAGTTTTGAATCAATTAAAAGGAAGTCCATTGTTTTAAATAAGATGTATACATAATTATCAGGATGAAACCACAAAGTTACATCTGCTTCTCTAAGTGGATGAATCTGCTAAAAGATGTGGACATTATGCAGAATCACAGTTGCCATGCTAAATTGAAGATGGCAGTAGTAGAGTTTTGGAACAGTCACAATAAGGTATCAACCATAAACTGTATGTTTAGTCATATGCAATACACATGTAGCAACAAAAATACTGCACTATGGACCCAAGTTATACACTTTTAAACATCTGAATGCACACAAGGAACAAAAAGGAAAATTCATTATGAATTGGTAATGGCATCATCTAAAGCTCTATCATATTCACCTCCAAGGTTTGCCGTACCGCCCCAGCGAACCTTGTTCGCATCACATAATGACAATTTGCTTAAATTTAGTCAATTAGTATTGAAGCATAATGGAATGAGAGGCTTCATGAGAAAATCTGGGAGGTAAAGCATCAATGAGATCACAATTTTTCTTAGCCCATGGCAATACATATATCTAGTTAACTCAATTCATATTCAGGTTTTGATTTTACAATTAGCACCTCTTAATTGAACACCGTTCACGGAGGTCAACATGAACTCAAAATTAAGGCATGGTCAGTCATTTAAATTCTCACAACAGAATAACTATAAACTGTTGAAAAATTTATATTGCTTGTGATTGAGGCAAAGGAAGGAAAAAATGAGAAGATACGTGACAAAATAAAGTAAGAACCAGATAACAGAAATTTAGACAAAAAAAAAAAAATGAAAATCTGTTATTTACAAAGCTAACTAGAAAAAAGGATGGTAATGGTAGCTGATAACGCAATAAGCTGATCAAGTCTGACCAGAATTTTCATAATCGGATCGCTGATCATATCGCTTAAAGCAGTTGTTCAAAGCTCGAGACAGACTGTTGCTTGTGTCAGGAGCAAGCAACTGAAAATATCATTCAAAAGGAAGAAAGTAATCTTGCCTAAGGGAAAGCAAATATGTCAACAAGAAACTGAATCTAAATTCTTGCAACAGATGTGGATGTGTGAGATCCAATCTGGCGCTTGTGAACCATAGACTAAATGTTTATACTATAAAGAGTATGTATAAGTAGCAGAAGCTTATAAAAACATATTTCTCCTATCATAATTTGTCTTTAATTTGCATTTCATTTGACTTGCTCTATCCTTACAGATTTAACCATCACCACAACCATCAAGACTTGTCTTAACTATCTGGAGTATGAACACTTATTTGTGAATTATTCCTATTTAGGGCTAGCTTTGGTGTGGCAAACTTTTCCACATCCTCTCTCGCATCTTCTATTCATGGCATCTAGGTCCTCCACTCCTCTACACAAATCCTTCAACAAAGATTCGAGCCCCTCTACCTGAAGGAGACTTCACAGGTTTCATTTTGCATGACCTTATCCAACTCCATCAACTCTCATCACTTTGACTCAATTTCTGTCATTCCCTACATGATCCTTCCTAGTTTTACCATGCATCCTTCTCAACATCCTATTTATGTTGCATTCACCTTTTGTCCTTGGACTCTATTCCTAGCATTAGGAATCCTACAACATTGTGGATCCCACTACCATTTTATAGGACAGAAATCCAAAAACACCTCTCTGCTTCAGCATCCAGCTTCAAATATATTTCACCTCTCTGTTTTCCCAGAAAGACAAATTCTAAATGAATATCATTATGTTCTGCTTCAATAAACTTCACTAGCTAGTTGAACCATCCTCCTAAAACAGCAGCATGTTTAGCAGACTAGCGCATCATCTGCTAGAACTTTTTTAATTTTCTGTAGCTAGTATTTAACATGGTAGAGTGGCAGAATTCGCCACCAAGAACTCGATCTTTGGAATGATTATCACATGACCACATAGACATGTCCAAAAAAAAAAAAAGATTTGCAGTATCTATGCATGTTCATTAATCTTCCACTCCCACAATATCTTCACTGGGACTGCAATCTCCTCCAAGTCTTAATCTTAACCAACAAGACATATCTTGTCTATATAGGTCAGCTTCATGGATCAAGATATCATTTAATTAGCAATGGAGAAGAAAGGTATTCTGCACCTCATTTGAAGCTACCCAAACAATCAGATTATACTGCACTCTCTCAATCTGCAAATTTACTTTAGTGACATCCCACATTAGTAACATTTAAAATCTGCCAGTTCAACTTAAGACTTTTATAGAGTTACAACCTACTGCTTAATCCTAAACATGTTTCAGAGCCAGGTCATCAAATTGACAATGCAAGAACAATGCTATGTGTCCCCATCACCATGTCTGCTCATAAGAATGCTGCCTGTTTACAGAAATTCCTGCCCCATCACATTATTCATATGAAAAGAGAACCCAACAAAGATATTCAAAAAAGAGAGCAAACAGCAGAGCAAAATTGTAGAACCTCACAGCAGAAATAATCTGGACACATGTGAAAAAGGTAAGAGCTAGGCAAGCAGAAGAGAAACCGGTAACGCAAAATTTCTCAACTAGTGTACCTCATGGCCATCAAAGTAAGGAATAAGTTCTGAAACTGGCATCCCTACCAAGTCAGACGTATATCCTCAAAATCCAGCTATTCCATTTTCACAATTCGATCAGTGCAACTTAAAACTAGTCTAAAGAAAATGAGAGAGATCAAAGGAAAATGGATTCTCCAATTGATAACAGGGCAAGGGACAAACACTTACCTATACACATCCTTATACCTAACTCCACCATAAAATCAACCCTCATGCTCCCAAATTCAGAATACACATCAAATGAAGAACAGAAAGCTGCTCCAGAACTCTTTAAGAACCTCTTTTCGCTTAATCTTTTATTCATGCACTCTCTAAACGTCTTTTTTCTGAAGCAAAATCCCATTATTTGAAAAATTCCCTACTTGGGGAACAGCCGTAAGACAAAAGGAAAAAGAAAAATCCCACCGCTATATCAAACCAAAACCTCCAAAATCCGAATAAAAATACAATTCAGATCAGAAAAACCATCTCCACCAATAATCTCCTCACATGTTGGCCCCATAAAAATTTAAAAAAAAAATCACGCATCATGATCACTAAAAAAAAAAAAGAAAATTGCAGAGCTAAAAATTTCACAACCGAGGAGCAAGATCCTACAAAAACAGCGAAAAGTTCTCCTAGCATACCACTATACCGGAGTCAAGAAAAATAAAATTTAATCTAACAAAAAAAAAACATGCCGATCAAAGAAGAAACAAGAAGCAAGACCGACAACGAAATCGGGCTGCAAAACTTTACTAAGAACAGTAACAATCAGATCGAGAGATGCAAACAGAGAAGTCAATCAATGGAGATTACGGAGAAGAAATCTCTCGATTCATTGGGATCGGAAGAAATCTATGCTAAAAATAGGAGCCGTTCAAGGATCGCAGAATCCTCGGCCAAGCCCCATATATTTCCGGGGAGAAAACAAAGGGGAAGAAAGAGAGGAGACCTTCAAGAGCAAGCCAAGGTGCGGCTCTCCTAAATCCGTGCGCTCTTCGCTTCTAATTTTCTTCCGATTTTTCGATGGCCTCCCGAGTGCTTGTTTCGGCGATCGGCCGAGCGAATCTCCAAGAAAAACGAGAGACGAAGACGGAAAACCAGAGAGAGATTTTACGACAAAATCCCCAAGTCTAAGAAAAACGACTTATATAGGTACAAGGTGGGTGGAGAAAAGGGTTGAGAATACAGTGAATTGGATCCGCTGCAAATGGGAATTCTATTTACAATTCGGAAATATGGAGTACACGACCTTTGAGAGTCGTGTAGGAGAAGGATGGGCGCTCAATGGATTGCGTGAATTTCGAAGCACCAGTGTAAATCACTGGGAGGTATTGGAGTGTGGCTTTCCGCTTTATAGAAGGATGCGATCGGTGAACAGGATGCCTTTGCGGTTACTTTGATGCTATTTCTCGGAAAGGAAATCCTGGTCTAAAAAGGTCACTTCTGGAGATTAGGTCCAGCCTTACCGCATAAAGTTTTCATGCGGGTGCATGACCCAACTTTCTCATCAGCGGATGATGGCTTTGTCTCGGAAATCGACGGCTTGCGTGAAAAGGAAGCGGGGAGTACTGGGGTTACCTGTGTGTAAGGGCTCTTTATGCGGTTGTGCGCATGTAAAGTGGTCGTAACTCGCAAGAGCATGGGTGAACCTTGCAGGTACATTATCAAAACAGCAATTAAGGAGAATTATAAATCCATGTCCGTCCTTCCAAAATCCCTCTCGCAGCTGTCACAGTCCTACCCCTATTGTGATTACTTAGGTACAAATTTTGTTGCGGTTTTTATTATTTTTTGGGAGTTGTTCATTATTAGATTATCGTTTTTTTGTATTGGATGCAATATTTTTTTAAAATAAAATCTAGATATCGTTGATTAAAAATATAATGATTTTGCTTGTGTAATCAAGGGAGTGGGATGACATCCATAATTTATTTTTGTGGCAAAACAACGATAAATTCTGATACATGCACCACCTGATGAACTTTATCTTGCATTTAAAATATAAATGATTTGATTTTCTTCAGTTGAAAGGTCGGTCTTGTTATGTTGCATGGTCAAATGTCCTCAATCTCTTATATAAAAATTTAAATAAATTTTATCTTTTATAATGGCACAATCTAATCATTTTGACCTGGATGTGAAGTTTCTAAAATTTATTAGCTCGTCCATTGTACAAGTTATTGATTTTAGTAATTAATAAATATCATGATGACACATATTATGATGTCATGGATATTGCCACGAAGAAAAGTGATATCGATAATTATGAAAAAAGATAAAAATACATCTTCATCCTGCATTTATTGGTTGAGTTTTACCTGCCTCTCATGCCTTAAAGTCTCAAACCAATCCACGGTTATACTTTTAATGTGAACTGGCCCTTCCACCCATCTTCGTAAACTAGACATGAACTTAGCTTCGGCAAAAGACTCATATAACTATCATATGAGCTTTAAAAGTTATAAAAATCTCTAAGATATTATTGTTATATATTTAATTGAGAAGAAAAAATCCTCTAAAATCTTTTATTTTTTCTTTCAATATTGAATGAGAAATGCTGATATGGAGGCTCCCCCTATCAAGGTCTCGGTCAAAGAGCTTGGGAAGGAGTCTATCATCAATTATGGGGTAGCTATGAGCTGCCGAGGAGGCACCAAGATGGACCATCGAGAGGGCTTTGAATGGGGGAGCTCTTGACAAGTTTGATCATCCTAAGATAGCTGTATGATACAAGATCATAATATAAGTAACAAGTAATCTAGATGATAAATGACCATCGATAGAAGAAAATAATAGTACATGGATGCACTACTTCATAAATGGCTATTAATAAATGGATATGATGTCAAAGAGATGCAGCTAATAGAAGAATATGATGATGAAAAGTGCACCTCTTCGTAAGTGATTATTCATATTCTATAAATACATGACATTGGATCTTAAGCCACTTCTTATCATCACCATATCCATTATTCAAGCTGTTATTTTCTTGTAATCTTTCTGTTGGTGCAGAATTTGATTGACGCCGGATCGAGCTGGAGTCGAGGAAGACGAGATCACCATCGATGATCTACAAAATAAAGTTTCATCTGGAGTCGATGGTGGTAACTCCAGTAGAACCCTCCAACGGTCAAGTTAGCTCTTCTAGCCAACAGAAATGGAGTGCTCAGAGAGAAGTTCGGCAAAATTTCGAAAAGGAGAAGAAAGCTTAGCCAAAACGTATCTGGAGGGTCCCTTTTTATAAATGAAGCTTATTGTAACTACCTTGATTAATGACTGTCGTAATCATTCTTGATAAATGACAATCATGATTGTCCTGATAAATGACAATCATAATTATCCTAATGAATGATGTTCGTAATTGTTCTGATAAATGTCAATTGTAACCATTTAATAGTGGAATCGCCTGTAGGAATCCGACTGCTAGAGGAGTCCGAAAGAAATTCGAAAGAAGTTCGATTTTCGTAAAAGCTCGACTGTTGGAGGAGTCCAAAAGAAGTTCGACTTCTATAGAAGCTCGATTGCTGGAGGAGTCTGAAAGAAGTTCAGCTTCCGTAGAAGCTCGACTGCTAGAGGAGTTCGAAAGAAGTTCGGTTGCTGAGAAGTTTGGTCAGCTGAAGAGGTTCGGCTGGGGCTCGGCCACTGAGAAGTTCGACTAAGTTTGGCCGCTGGATAGTTCGACCACTGAATGAATCTGACTGCTAGGGAGAGAATTTTTGATTGAAGCTCTTCCGTGATTATCAGCTGCATTAGGCTAAGCTTCAGACTGGACTTCGACGGAAGCAGAATTTATCTTCAATAATAGTCTTCCCACTTTCGAGTTTGAAACTCGAAGAAAGAAAGTACAAAAAGGACGATTGTCGAAGTTCTTTTCAAGGCTCCGCACCTTATCTCCAGTCGAGGTTAAAAGTGTAGTTGAAGCTCGGGAGAGATCTTGTCTTCTATTGTTATCAAGCATAATGGGGCCATCTTTGGGGCCTTTCTTCTCATCCCATCTAAAATGACCAAAATGGATAAGGTCTTCGACTTTGCTCACGTTAGGACGAGGTTCTCCTCCTATTCCTAATCGAACTGTGGGGGCACATAAGGGCCGTTGTCAGGGCCTTTTCCCCCATCTCGTCTAAAATGAATGAGATCTTCGACTTTGCTCATGTTAGGATGAGGTTCTTCTTCTATTTCTAACGAATTATGGGAGCACATAAGGACCATTGTCAGAGCCTTTTCTCCCATCTCGTCTAAAATAAATGAGATCTTCGATTTTGCTCATGTTAGGACGAGGTTCTCCTCTTGTTCTTAATGGGCTATGGGGATACGTAAGGGTCGTTGTCAGAATCTTTTCTTCCATCTCGTCTAAAATGAATGAGATCTTTGAGTTTGCTCATGTTAGGACGAGGTTCTCCTTCTGTTCCTAACGGGCTATGGAGGCACGTAAGGACCGTTGTTAGGACCTCTCCCCCCATCTCGTCTAAAATGAACGAGATCTTCGACTTTGCTCATGTTAGGATGAGGTTCTTTTCCTATTCCTAACGGACTATGGGGGCACGTAAGGGCCATTGTCAGAGCCTCTCCTTCCATCTCATCTAAAATGAACGAGGTTTTCAACTTTGCTCGCGTTAGGATGAGGTTCTTCTCCTATTCCTAACGGACTGTCGGGGCACATAAGGACTGTTGTTAGGGCCTTTTCCCCTATTTCGTCTAAAATGAACGAGATCTTTGACTTTGCTCGCATAAGGATGAGGTTCTCCTCCTGTTCCTAATGGACTATGGAGGCACATAAGCGCCGTTGTCAGGATCTCTCCTCCCATCTCGTCTTAAATGAACGAGGTCTTCGACTTTACTCGCGTTAGGACGAGATTCTCCTCCTGTTCCTAACGGACTATGGGGGCACATAAGGATCGTTGTCAGGGCCTCTCTCCTATCTCGTCTTAAATAAATGAGGTCTTTCGACTTTGCTCGCATTAGGATGAGGTTCTCCTCCTGTTCCTAACAGACTGTGAGGGCACATAAGGGTCGTTGTCAGGGCCTCTCTCCTATCTCGTCTTAAATGAATGAAGTCTTCGAGCTGTGGGGGCACATAAGGGCCGTTGTCCGGGCCTCTCCCTCCATCTCATCTTAAATGAACGAGGTCTTCGACTTGCTCATGTTAGGACGAGGTTCTCCTCTTGTTCCTAACATGACCACTATTGATTGCTTCTTTTCGATAGTACATTCTCAGATTCTTCGAGTCTTAAAGTCATGGGAGTATTGTTCATCTGAGCTTCTTCAAGCGATAAGTTTCGGATCGGATGACCTCCTCTATTTTATGTTGGCATTCTCAATTTGGAGCAAGCTTCTCTTGACTTTGAGGCTGAAAAATGATGACTCGTCGAATTACCAAGCCCCCTCATAGCCCTCCTCTACAAAGGTAGCGTTGATGATGCCGGAAGGCAGCTGAACTCCTTGTTGTTCTTCCATCATTGATGGTTCTAATTGCGGTAGCATCGTTGGCTTGCTTCAGACTGATGTATGTGGAGCATTGAAGTGGACGTAGTTGTGAAACCTTCTGGGGGAACTTCTTCACGTCCTTCCGTCGGAGCTTCCTTGACGATGAGCTCGAGGAAAAGTTCGGTCTCGCTTGCGCTTAGGGAGAGTTCGTGAGCACGGTCGAACATCATTCTGCCCTCCTGTGAAACCTTTTGGGGGAACTTCTTCGTGCCCTTCCGTCGGAGCTTCCTTGACGACGAGCTCGAGGGGAAGTTCGACCTCACTTGCGCTCAGGAGGAATCCATGAGCACGACCGAACTTCATTCCATTCTCCTATGAAATCTTCTAGGAAAAAAACTTCTACTCTCTTTTTCTCCTTCCTAAGGATGATGGGTATGCTAGGCCAAATGCTCTTCCTTAAGGCCGATTTCTGGCATCCTGATGGTGGATTTTCTGACAGAATCGCCACCAAAGGCTGCCGCATGGCCTGCACCATTTCAGTGAAATCATGAATTCGCTGCATCAGTAGGTTAAACTGTTCTGAATCTACGATGGATATAGGTGGAGCTTGAGTTACCAGGGCTAAAGCAGGGGCAGAGCTCTCCTAGGAGACCTTTTTTTCTTGAGGAAGAACTCTAGAGAGAAAGAAGAGAGATCGCTGCTGAGCACTCCTTTAAGATCAAGGAAACCTCAGGAACAGAGGGCCCTTCCTCTAACACCATTCTGTTGGTGCAGAATTTGGTTGACGTCGGATCGAGCTGGAGTCGAGGAAGACGAGGTCATCATCGGTGACCTGCAAAATAAAGTCTCGTCCGAAGTCAATGGTGGTGACTTCGGTAGGACCCTCCGATGGTCAAGTTAACTCTTCTGGCCAACAAAAATGGAGTGCTCAAAGAGGAGTTCGATAGAGTTTCGGGAAGAAAAAGAAAGCTTAGCCAAAACGTATCTAGAGGATCCCTTTTTATAGACGGAGCTTATTGTAATTGCCTTGATTAATGACTGTCGTAATCATCCTTGATAAATGACAAACGTGATTGTCCTGATAAATGATAATCATAATTGTCCTAATGAATGATGTTCGTGATTGTCCTGATAAATGCCAATTATAACCGTTTAATAGTGGGATCGCCTGTAGGAATCCGACTGCTAGAGGAGTCCGGAAGAAGTTTGGAAGGAGTTCGGCTTCCGTAGAAGCTCGGCTGCTGGAAGAGTCCAGAAGGAGTTCGGCTTCCGTAGAAGCTCAACTACTGAAGGAGTCCAGAAGGAATTCAGCTGCTGAGAAGTTTGGCCAGCTGAAGAGGTTTGGCTGGGGCTCGGCTGCTGAGAAATTCGACTAAGTTTGATCGCTGGATAGTTCGGCCACTGAATGAATCTAACTACGGAGGAGAGAATTTTCGATTAAAGCTCTTCCATAATTACCAGCTGCATTAAGTTAAGATTTAGACTGAATTTCGATGGAAGCGCGATTTATCTCCAATACTTTCTTTTTATTTTTCTTCCAAAAAAATTTGTACTTTCAACCATGTTTTAGTGATCCCCAATTTAATGACAATCACACGAGAATCTATTCTTTTCAATAATTATGTTCTATAAACGCTCGATATAGAAGTACTTAGATTTTAGAAAAATTATTAGATAGATTTATTCTATCACCTAAATTATAGATAGAATGGATAAAAATTTTATATATTAATTGATTCCTCGTTAATTACTAATCATAATTAATCATAATTTTTTTAGGGAGCAGAATCGGCCATCAGTGATGGAGTGGGACAGGATCAAGGCATGATAAGGCGTCCAAATTATAGCCAAGGATAAGAATGATGTCAAGCTTGGCTACTGGCGATCAGGTGCAACAAGACAAAAGGAATAGATGCAGATGGTCAGGACCAGAACGAGAAAAGGCCAACGTCTGAAGTAGCACACCCGCATGCGATTGGTTCGGCTATCATGATACTTCCCCAATTTGTCAACTGTGACGGACGATTTTTAGAGAGAGATTGAATGAAGCTCGGGCAAACCATAGACAATGAAACTGTATGTTTTCTATCATTAAAAAAAAATTATTAAAAAAAAAAAGGAAAGAGAGCAGAAGAGAACGCAGAGAGACAGTGATTTCAAGGATTTTGGTGTCATCGCTGACGGAAGCACGCGCGTACCATCGCGACCTCCGTGCCTACCACCGTGAATCAGGCCACACTGGAGCACCTAATCCTTGCTGGTCAATTTGGATGATTGACCCGGGGTAGGTGGGAGACGTCTTCGGGCTTCAGCGTTACCAAACCGCACCTCCTCCTCCTTTTTCTTTTCTTTTCTTTTATTTTCTTTTCCTTTTTTTATTTAGGCGCAGATGGTAGCTAGAATAGGTTTAAGTTGCTGGAATGGATGCTTCATTCGATCTCCTTGAACAAGGTCGGAAATGGATGTGGGTCCAGCTTCATGAGTTGATAAAAGCTTTAGGACAGATGCTAGATAATAGAAATAATCCTGAGCATATTGTGGCCGTCTCAACGTAGTTAGTAATGATACGTTATCATGATATAACTGCTCCCACCAAAATTGTTATTAATTATTACAAATGTTATAACGACCAATATTAAAATAATCATTGAAATAACGGCTGTTGTGATGGGTACTATAATGGGACATAACATTCGATAATGAAAAAATAACAGCATAATCTTTCCCTCATTTTAAATCAATATATCGTTTGGAATGTATAATCATTTTTGGAGGAAATTTTGAGAGGAATTTGAATTTTAAAAAAAAAATTTATTTTAGTGAAATAAAATTACAAATAAAAATAATAGTTATTATTTATGTTATAATAGTTTACTGTAATTAAAAATACTGAATATTATATTTTATGTTAGTTATCTCAATAACAAAATGGAGGTGGTTGAAATCATTATAAAAACCATCACTGTGATTATAATAGCCGTTATAATAGTTAAAACATCATTATGGTCTCGACAATTATTATTGTGCGCGAAGACATATATGTACGGACTATTGGACAATTGCTTATGAGCAAAAGTCTTGGACAAGCTAATATAATTCAGCACATTTATTTATGTGAGTTTTAGGTTATTTTTAATAAGTGAACCCGCGTGCAAATAAGAGGATGCAATTAAATTTGCAACAACAATTCAGAGTGACAAAATAGGTACATCAAAGAGTCTAATCATATTACCAAAAAAAAAAAAAGGTCTAATCATATGTATTGATCACCCAAAGTCAACGGATGCACCAACAAAAATGGGAGATTGAGCTAAGATAAACTTCCAATTCAAAGTACGTACAAGAATCCAATTCCCAAATTTTATTATTTTTACACTGCTCAGACTTCTGTTTTTCAACAGCATGGCCTAATGGAGAATAAATAGCTAGAATAACGTACATTTCTGAATTATGAACAATTCTATTTAGTTGACATGGATTGAACTACTTCATTGGTGGTTATGCATGTAAAAGCTTATCGTGCATCATACTTAAGTTCACTCATTAGTTATGATGGTACAATTTTTGCTCCCCACTAATATAATTATAATACTCAATTATTTGCCAATATATGCAGAGATAATCTACATATAATCTACTATTCAGCTAGAATTTCTAAATATAGATTTAATCTTATATTTGATTGGGATCATATGAAAGAGAAGACGGATGGCCTTTATTTACTATTTGATTCAAAAGATTTCATAGAGAATAAATAAAAAAAGGATTATCTATCCATCCCATCCCACCAATTTAAGAAAGGATAGATGGAGAATGTGAAGGATAGATTTTTACATTAATAATTTTTTATTTTTTTGACAAAACTATAATATTAGTTCATTTTTTCATTCATATTATTTATGTATATTTTTATTTTATCTATATCATTAATCTTATACTATTAAATTTTATCATTATTAATTTTAATTTAAGTACATAATTTCTATATTTATAATTAAATAACTAGAATTATTTTTTTATTTTTTATTTATATTTTTTATTTTTTAATTAGCTATTTATATAAAATTTATTAACTATTTAAATTAATTTATTAATAATTAATTTATAAAATTATTTATTTTATTAAAATAAATTAAAATTAAATATTTTTATATAGTTATAAATTATAAAGAATATAAGTTTATACATTATGTGCTTCTTTAGTATAAATAAATATTATAATTTAATAATAATATTATATTATATCAAATGATAATTTAGTAAAAATATCATACATTCTTTTTTTTATTTCTTCTATATCAAACAAATAAGAAAATCATGTCCATTCATCCTTCCATATTTCATCAAACATAGGAGAAGATGAATGGAATCCATTCATGGTCTCCTTCATCCATCTTTCCTTCTCTACCATTTTTTTCTTCAATCCATCTTTCATACCAAATAAAGGATAAGAGTATGCTCAAGATTCATATATATATTTCCCACATGCTTCATGAGGTAAACTTTTAGTCATTTAAGTGACTATCAAGTAATGTATGTCATGGAAGCAATGCTGACTTGATTATACAATGAAAATATACTAGTATGCACATGTTGCCACATAACATAGCACAAGTACACTACTACAAAAATTACTTATGACAGCGCTTACTATGGCAGCAATTTTTGAAATCACTATCATAGCACCTGCAGCGATTTTCGTTAACTACTGCTATAGATCGGATCTATAGCAGCAATTTTTATAACCACTGCCATAGATCCGATATATAGCAGTGGTTAACAAAAATCACTGCCATAGGTCGGACCTATCACAGTGGTTACAAAAAATTACTATCGTAGGTCAATCTATAGTAGCAGTTAGTAAGAACCGCTGCTATAATCTGATTTATGGCAGCGGTTAATTGTAACTGTTGCCATATATATTTTTTTTATAAATATTATATAATTTTAAAATTTAATATCTATTTTCATCATTCATTATTTAAATAATTATTATTGGAGTGTCGTCGCAAAAGATCATCTCGATTCGATGGTTTTAGCTTCGTCGATCAAAAAAATTTAATTTTGACTATCACGAACGATGATACGATGATCTGATGGATGAAAACCTCTGATGGATCCAAAAATCTGCAACGATGATCTTGGTGATATTTATAGCGTACTATCAAAGTTTCACTTCAATTGGATATCGTTATCTTGATCAATTTAGTATATATTAGTTTCAACCGTTAAATGATAAATGATTGATCAAAGGATTAAACGGTGTTCGATTATGAGATAATTTTTTTATAAATAATCTTGACTACTACGTTAATCATTTTTTATGGTGATGATTATAAAATTCAACTCGTGAGATGAAGAACGATCTAAAACTATACGTCTAATAATCATTCTGAAACTTCACTGGTTGTTATGCTTGTGCTTTTGCAATATTTGCTTAACATGAACAATTTATACAAAAATAATTTAAATTTTACTATCATCGCTGTTGGTGCAGAATTTGGTTGACGTCGGATCGAGCTAGAGTCGAGGAAGACGAGGTCATCGTCGGTGACCTACAAAATAAAATTTCATCTGAAGTCAGTGGTGGTGGCTCCGACAGAATCCTTCGATGATCAAATCAGCTCTTCTGACCAATAGAAATAGAGTGCTCAGAAGAGAGTTCAGCAGAGTTTAAAGGAGGAGAGGAGAGCTTAGAGAAATCGTATCTAGAGGATCTCTTTTTATGGACGAAGCCTGTAACAGATTGATGGTGACAGCCATATCGTCCGGTAGTGGACCACGTGAGATTTGCTACGAAGAGAGAGGTATCGCTAGACTGATAGTGACGGCTATGTCGTCCGATCATGGGCTACATGGGGTTTGCAACAGAGAGAGAGGTATCGTCAGACTGATAGTGGCGATCATGTCGTTCGATCATGGACCGCATGGGATTCATTACGGAGAGAGCGGTGTTGCCAGACCGATAATGGCAGCCACGTCGTCTGGTGGAAGCATGCATTCGAGGTCCGACTGAGCTGAAGGAGTATGACTGCAAGAGTAATTCGAAAGGAGGTCGGCTCCTGTAGCGATCCGACTGAAGAAGAAGTTCGGCTCCTGTGAAAATATGACTGAGGAAGAATTCGGAAGGAGTTCGACTCCTGGAGAAGTCTGACTGTAGGAGCGATCCGGAAGAAGTTTGGCTCCTAAAGGAATCTGACTAAAAGAGAATTTTAGAAGGAGTTTGGCTCCCATAAAAATTCGACTGAAGAAAAAATTCGGAAGGAGTTCGACTCCGGAGGAGTCCGACTGTAGGAGCAATTCGGAAGGAGTTCGACTCTTGGAGGAATCTGATTGAAGGAGAATTCTGGAGGGAGTTCGGCTCCCATAGAAGCCCGACTAAAGGAGGATTCCGAGGGAGTTAGGCTCCCGCAGAAGCCCACCGAAGGAGGATCTGAAGGGAGTTCGGCTCCCATAGAAAGCCGACCAAAGGAGGATCCGAAAGAAGTTCGGCTGGAGCTCGATCGTTGAGAAGTTCGATCGATCGAAGGAGTTCGACTGGGGATCGACCGTTGAAAAGTTTGGTTGGATTCGATCGCTGGAAGAGTTCGACCACTGAATGAGTTCGACTGCTGATGAGAGAATTTTTGATTGAAGCTCTTCCGTGATCACCAGTTGCATTAGGCTAAGCATCAGGCCAGACTTCGATGGAAGCAGAGTTTATCCCCAACAATTGCTATATAAAATATTTAAAATTATAACAAAGATCATTTAACTAAAAAATTATCTCATAATCAGATGTCGTTTAATCCTTTGATCGCTTGTTTCTAATTTAACGATCGAAATCATTCCATACTAAATTGACCATGATAACGATATCCGATTGAAGTGAAACTTTGATAGTATGTTACAAACATCATCAAAATCGTCGTTGTAGATTTTTGAATTTATCAAAGATTTTCATCTATCAGATCATCACATAGTCATTCATGATCGTCAATATTAAATTTTTCTGATCGATGAAGCTAGGGCCATCAGATTGAGGCGATCTTTTATGACAATACTCTAATGATAATTATTTAGATAATGAACGATAAAAATTGACATTAAATTTTAAAATTATATAATATTTAAAAAAATAAAAAAATATTTTTCATCTATGGCAGTGGTTATCAAAAATCGCTGCTATAGATCGGATCTATGGCAGCGATTTTAGATAACCACTGCTATAGATCTTTGGCAGTGGCTCGATAATCGCTGTCGTAGATCTATGACAGCGGTTCAATAACCCCTGTCATAAGTTAGGTTAAAAATTCTCAAATTTTTTTTTCTTCTGTGCGCGCTCAATCTCTCTCTCTCTCCTCCCTCCTTTTCATCATCGGTGAGGCTCCTTCCTCCCGACTGGCGTCGCCCCTCCTCCCCCCTCGACCGATGTCGCCCCTCCTTCCCCCTACCTCTCTAGCCCCCCATCTCCGACCGCCCCTTCCCACCACCTGCCACCCCCATGCGGCCCCTCACCCCTCCATTCGATCCTTCCTCGGCCCCCAGTGAAACCCCCCTCTGGCGAACCCCCATCCGACCTTCCCTCGCCTCCCCCTCCATGAAACCTCCTCCACCCTCGCTCGGCCCCCCACCCCTCCATCCAACCCTCCCTCGATCCCTAGTGGACCCCCATCCAACCCTCCTTCGGCCCCCATGAAACCCCACCTCCCACCACCACCACCATTCTGACCCTCCCTCGATCGAGTGCGAAGCCTCCTTCGGCCTCCTTGTCACTGTCCCCTGGCCCCCCATCCCTGGCTGCCCTTGCTCTCTCTCTTTTTTCTCTTTTTCTCTCTTCTCTATCTCACTATCTTACTTTTATTTTGTAGGTTATCTCTAATATCATCGTCCTCCTCTAGCGTCGTCACCAATGATCCTCGGAGCTTTCGGTGCGACCTATTCTCTATAGCCACTGATATAATTTTTTTTTAATTTTATAATATTATTTATTAATCATGTATATTTATAATAATTTATAAAATATTTATAATAAATATTATAAATATTATTTAATTGCATGTCGTAGTTTTTGGGTCGTGCTGTGGTGGTAGCCTTGGGCCGTGCTGTGTCAGTAGCCTTGGGACTAGATCTATCAACGAGTTGGATTCGAATCAAAATTTGAATATTCAGATTCGGATCCAATTTTAATTACTGATACTGAATCCGAATCTGAATACCCGACAGGTCTGTACTTGAGAGAGGAAGGGAGTGATCCGACCTCGCCGTCATCATTAGGAGGGAGGGGGTCCGGCCTCGTCGCCATCATTGAGAGGGAGGAGGTCCGGCCTCGCCGATGAGGGAGATCGAGAGAGGGAGAATGGAAGATCGAGAGAGCGAGAGAGGAAGGAAGGGGGTCCGGCCTCGTCAGCATCATTGGGAGGGATGGGGTCCGGCCTCGTCGGTAAGGGAGATCGAGAGAGGGAGAGAGAAAGATCAAGAGATGAAAAAGCTGGAAGGGAGGGGATCGGCCTCGCCGCTATCATCGATGAGAGAGGGAGAAAGGGAGTGATCGAGGGGATGGCACACAATCGAGCCAGCTTGGATATACAGCCAAGTCGACTCAAGCCATGATCGAGTCGGCTGGGGGAGGACCTTAGTCGGATGTCTCAAGTACAGAGCTGGCTCGACTTTCGAGCGAATAGACTTTGATATGTCATGATGTTATATTGATTAATATTCATTAACATTGCAGATCACGATGGCACCTGTTGACGCAGAAACTGATCATCATCGGAGTCCACTGGAGTGGAGGCCGATGAGATCGCCGTTGGGGATCTGCAAAATAAAGTTTCATCCGGAGCCGATGGAGGGGGTGGCTCCGACAGGACCCTCCGACGATCAAATCAGATCTGACCAATAGAAATGAAGTGCTCGGAATGAATTCTGGAGCTTAGAGAAGAAGAGGAGAGCTTAGAGATCAGAGAGATTAGAGTTAGCATATCTGGAGGGTCCTTTATAGGCGGAGCTTAGTTGATGGTGACGGCCATACCGCCGCATGAAGTTCGGCATGGAGAGGAAGGCATTGTCAGGTGAATGGTGATAGCCATACTGGCAAGTCGTGGGCCGCATGGAGTTTGGTACGGAGAGGAAGGCATCATCAGGCAGTTGGTGACAGCCATACTGGCAGGTCGTGGGCCGCATGGGGCTGGTTACGGAGAGAGTAGTGGCGGCCATATCCTCCGATCTTGTTATCTGATGGCGATAGTTCATCCAGAGAAGTTCGAACTTATAGAAGAGTCTGACTGAAGGGAAAGCTCGGGAGGAGCTCGGCCGTAGAGGAGTTCGGAGGAGCTCAACCAGCTGAAGGGACGGCCGCTTGAGGAGTTCGATCGAGGGACGACCGCTGAGGAGTTTGAGTGCTAGGAGATTTCGTTAAAGCCCGACCGCTTAGAGTCCAAGGAGCTCGGCTGCTAAGCAGTTCGACCGGCTGAACGGGTTCGAAGGAGCTCGGACGTTAGGAGTCCGAGGAGCTCGACCGCTAAGCAGTTCGGCCGGCTGGAGGGGTTCAATCCTGACGCTAGGAGTTCGAAGAAGCTCAACGACTGAGGAGTCCAAAGAAGCTCGGCAGCTGAGGAGTTCGAAGGAACTCGGCAACTAAGTAGCTCGGCCGGCTGAACGGGTTAGAAGAAGCTCGACCGCTGGGGGTTCAGCTGAAGCCTATCTGCTGAAGCCCGTCTGCGACTACTGATTGCATTCGACTGAGCATCAAACTAGACTTCGACGGAAGCGGGGTTTATCCCCAACACTAGCCCCTCCCACTCCCAAGTTCGAAAATCGAAGGAAGGGAGTGCAGGAAAGGCGACTGCCAAAGTCGTCTGAGCTCCATGCTGGTCTAGGTCGAAGCTCGGGGGAGATCTCATCTCCAATCGAGGTTGAGGGAGGCTTCGTCTGCTGCGATCGAAGTCGGAGGTTGAGCTCCTCGAGAGCGATATTGTCTCCTACAGTCCGGTCAATGCGGACGCTCGGAAGAGATCTGATCTACTGCCGAGGTTGTCTTTGATCTTATCTCTGGCCGAGGTTGTCTCAGTCGCTCGTGAGAGATCTTATCTCTAGCCGAGGTTGTTGCTCGCGTTAGGATGAGGTTCTCCTCCTGTTCCTAACCGAGGTTGACTCGATCGCTCGAGAGAGATCTTATCTCTAGCCGAGGTTACCTTGGGGGAGATCTTATCTCCTACAGTTGAGCTTGAAGCGGGCACTCGAGGAAAATCTTATCTCCTACAGCCGAGCTTTCCTCGGGGGAGATCTTATCTCCTGTAGTCGAGCTTGCCTCGAGGGAGATCTTATCTCCTGCAGCCGAGCTTGAAGCTGGCACTTGGGGGAGATCTTATCTCCTGCAACCGAGCTTGAAGTGGGCACTCAGGGGAGATCTTATCTCCTGCAGTCGAGCTTTCCTCGGGAGAGATCTTATCTCCTACAGTCGAGCTTGCCTTGGGGAGATCTCCTGTCCCCTACAGTCGAGCTTGAAGCGGGCACTCAGGGAAGATCTTATCTCCTACGGTCGGCTTTCCTCGGGGGAGATCTTATCTCCTGCAGTCGAGCTTGCCTCGGAAGAGATCTTATCTCCTACAGCCGAGGTTGAAGCGGACGCTTGGAGGAGATCTTATCTCCTGCGGTCGAGCTTTCCTCAGGGGAGATCTTATCTCCTACAGCCGAGGTTATTGCGGGTGCTCGGGGGAGATCTTATCTCCTGCGGTCGAGCTTTCCTCGGGGGAGATCTTTATCTTCTACAGCCGAACTTGCCTCGGAGGAGATCTTATCTCCTGCAGTCGAGCTTGAAGCCGGCACTCGGGGGAGATCTTTTCTCCTGCAGCCGAGCTTGAAGTGGGCACTCGGGGGAGATCTTATCTCCTATAGCTGAGCTTGCCTCAGGAGAGATCTTATCTCCTGCAACAGAGCTTGAAGCGGGCACTCGGGGGAGATCTTATCTCCTATGGTCGAGCTTTCCTCAGGGGAGAGTCCTAATCTCCCAGCCGAGGTTTCCTCGGGAGATCATCTTATCTTCTGCAGCCGACCTTGACTTGGGCCGCTCAAAGCGAGGGGCTCCTGCAGGTTATAGGTTACTCTAATATGGATCTGCTGCATCCCCTATTACGAGTTATCTCTGCAGAAAATCGCCTCAAGGATGTTCTCTTCTCTAATGGAGCAACTTTACTAAAGGGATTATGTTAATTCTTTGAGAGTTCCTTATATAAGAGGCCAGTTTCATCTCCCAGGAGATTCGGGCTCCTTGATGAGTCTCACCGGCTCTCGACCGGAGAGACCTCCCCACAGATTAAGCTTCCCTTTTAGAGGCTGACTCCTGCCTCTCTAGAGCTGAGGCTCACCGGAGGCTACTTTCTCCACTCTGATGATTTTTCTGACTTAGAAGTGTAAGACTTATGGACCCAGCCATTGCATCTGAAAGCGTCGGCTTCCTCTGAAGAGATTTATCTCCTTTCCTTCTGGTTTTCTTTCGGGCGGAGCGGGGGGACTCTTCGTTGATTGCCCGTGACTCATGCAGACGGGAGCTTGAGCTTCGGGGGAGCTGCGCCGTATAACACCAAGGGGCTGTGAGTTCTCAGGGATGTTTCTCTCAGTATCGTAGAGGGAAGTAGAGGAGGGAGTTGGTAGAGTTCGTCTACCCGGCCCTTTCTGCCTATCGAGTCTCCTTTTGATTCCTTTCGCCTGCGGGCTATCGTGTTAATATTGTGACATTTCCCATTAGCCTGCGGGTGAGCGATGTGTCGTGGGATTCATGTTTAGTTCTT
Source organism: Cocos nucifera (assembly GCA_006176705.1). NCBI lineage: Eukaryota > Viridiplantae > Streptophyta > Magnoliopsida > Arecales > Arecaceae > Cocos > Cocos nucifera. The sequence continues at coordinate 156,846 of QRFJ01000111.1, read as the reverse complement.
TGTAGAACTCCGGCGAACGAATGTGCGAACCTGCCCGTAGCGATGTCAGTTTAGGGATGTGAGGGACTGGAGGTCGAACTCTACTCGACTTCCACGATGTCCATGACTTTGGCACTTCCAATTGGCGCCGTTCTTTGCCGACTAGTGGACTTTTCGACAGTAATCCTTTGAATCTCTGGTTGTTCGGGGTGAAAAAGAAAACTTGTCGATCGCGTCCAGCAAAAGAACTTCGCTTCGCACCAGACGTGATCGTCGATGGGAAAGACCGACTATATCCACCCATGCGCCAATATGGGAGCGAGTAGCTGAGCGGAGTGAGTTGATCGAGATTGTGAGCCGGATGTCGGGCTGCTCTGTTATGTGGCTGTACCGCTGGCGTTCTTCGACCGACGGTACAAGGTCGGCCCTTAGTACCCTTGTTGGAGCAGTTTTTTTGACAGGGACCTGGCTCCTACGTGACTTCCGTAGAGTCCTTCGTGTACATCTTGTAGTGCGAGGGCGGCCCCCGAAGGTCAGAGACATCTTAGCAATGGGAGGGAGTACGACCTCTTATACAATCTGCCTTCGTATAAGACGTAGCGGAAGGCCTGATTCCTGAGCTTGCAAGCTTCTTTCGAATCGTGAGGAAGGACCCCCTCCCTGAGGTAGGCGACCAGCGGATCGATTCAGCTTGGCTCGAATTCCATCTATAGGACAATCCGAGGCTCCTCCGAGGTTGGGTACTTCAGAGTCTCCAAAAATACTCCTCTGGGCAGTTCGGCCTGGGCAGAAGTGGTCAATTTAGAGAGAAGATCGGTTCTCGCATTTTTCACCCTCGGAATATGTCGAACGTCGAAGCTCTCGAAGGCCAGAGTCAAATTCCTTACCTTCCCGAGGTATCTCACCATGCTTTCCTCCCGTGCATCGTAACTGCCGCTGACTTGGCCGACCACCAGCTAGGAATCGCTGTAGACTTGAAGCTGATCTATCTTTAGTTTTCTTGCTATCTTTAATTCGACGATCAGCGCTTCATATTCGGCCCCATTGTTGGTCATCGAAAACTTGAAGCGCAGCGCGTACTCGACGATGACTCCCTCGGGGCTGACCAGGACCAGCCCCACACCAGCTCCAGCAGAATTGAATGAACCATCCACGTGCAGGGCTCAGGAGCCTTCGGAGAGGTCGGTGCTTTCCTCGGGGAGGTCCGACCGTGGCAGCTCGGCTTCGTCTAGGCTCGATTCCACTTTGGTGTCGATCTCGATCGGTCCAAGCTCGACTTCGATCGGAATGGTGCATTCCAGCACGAAATCTGTCAGTATCTGGGCCTTGATTGACGGCCTGGGCCGGTAGTTGATGTCGAACTTCGTGAGTTCGATCGCCCATTTTATAATTCTTTCAGAAGCGTTTGCCTGGTGAAGGACTTCTTTTATTGGTTGGTCCGTGAGGACCGTTACGGTGTGCTCCTGAAAATAAGGTTGGAGCCACCTGACGGCAATTAGGAGAGAGTAAGTTAGTTTTTTCAGTCTAGAGTACCTGGTCTTCGCATCCCTCAGGACTCGGCTAATGTAGTAGATCGACCATTGCACTTTCGCTTCTTCCTTGACCAGCACCGCCGCCAGGGCCACTAGGGAGACAGCTAGATACAGAAATAATTCTTCCCTAGGTTCGGGCTTTGCCAGCAGCGGAGGCGAGCCGAGATAGCTTTTGAGCTCTTCGAATGCCCGTTGGCACTCCACCGTCTAGGAGAAGTTCTTTGATTGCTTGAGAATGCGGAAGAAGGGCATGCATCGTTCGACCGATCTTGACATGAAGCGACTTAGGGATGCCACTTTCTCGGTCAGGCGCTGAACCTCCTTGATCGTCCTCGGAGTGATCATTTTTCGAATGGCTCAAATTTTCTCGGGGTTTGCTTCGATTCCTCGTCTCAACACCATGAACCCTAGAAACTTTTCGGAGGTCACGCCGAAGGCGCACTTAGCTGGGTTCAGCTTCACCTTGTGCCTCCTGAGTGCACCGAAGGTCTCTTCAAGGTCGACGAGATGGTCGTTGAAGCTCAGCTTTTGATGAGTATATCATCCACGTACATCTCCATGTTGCGGCCGATCTGCTCCTTGAAGATCTTATTAACCAAACGCTGGTATGTGGCCCCCGCATTCTTGAGTCCAAAAGGCATGACCCTGTAGCAATAAAGACCTCGGTCAGTAATGAAGGCGGTCTTCTCTTCATCTTCGAGCGCCATGCGTATCTGGTTGTAACCAGAAAAGACGTCCATGAAGGTGAGAAGCTCATGACCCGAGGTTGCATCCACCAACTGGTCGATCCTCGGTAGGGGGTATCTGTCCTTCGGGCAGGCCTTGTTCAACTTCTTGAAGTCGACGCACATTCTTCACTTGTTATTCGCTTTCTTGACGAGAACCACGTTCGAGATCCAGGTCGGATAGTTAACCTCTCGAATGAGTCCGACTTTGAGAAGCTTGTCTACCTCTTCGACGATCGCTTTCTGCCTCTCTGGGGCATGGTGGCGCAGCTTTTCTCTTATCAGTCGGTGCTTCGGATCGACGGCCAGCCGATGTTCCATAATCTCAGCATCGATCCCCAACATATCCGCTGGGGTCCAGACGAAGATGTCCGCATTTCTTTTGAGGAAAGCGACGAGCTGCTCCCGAACCTCAACCGCCAAGTTGGAGCCGATCTGCACCACATGCCCCGAGTTTTCGTCACTCAAGGGCACAGAGATGAGGTCGTCCACGGGCTTGCCCCGCTCCTCAGTGAGATCGTCGCGGACGTCCAGTCCATCAACAAGATAAGGGTTGGGCTGATCTTTCTTATGTAAGGCGATCGAGTAGCAGTACCTTGCCAGAGCCTGATCTCCTCTGATTTCTCCGACTTCGTGACTCGTCGGAAACTTCACCTTCAAATAATAGGTTGACACTACCGCCCAGAGTACATTTAGACCAGGTCGGCCAAGGATCGCATTATAGGTGGATGGGGTCCTTACAACTAGGAAGTCGATCCGAGCTTTGGCCTACTTCGGGCGTTGCCCTGCTGCTACGGTCAATGTTATTACGCCTTCGACTGGTACGGCGTTGCCAACAAATTCTACCAGCGGAGAATTCATCGACCCCAAGCGATCGTCGGGCAGGGACATTTTTGAGAAGGCATCGTAAAATAATACATCGATCGAGCTTCCATTATCTACCAAAATGCGGCGTACATCACAGTCAGCGATATTCAAAAAAATTACAACTGCGTCATTGTGCGAAAATTGGATTTCCTGACCGTCCTCCTCGACGAAGGCCATGGGCTCCATGATCCTCCGCCTCTTCACCGATCCTCCGGATCCATTGGTCTCCCCTTGCTGAGGTCCCCCTGAGATAGCATTGATGATGCCAAGGGACGGCCAATCTTCCTGGCTCTCCCCACCCGATGGTAACGCCCTTGGCTGCTCTTCCCGCTCTTCGGGCCGCCTCTGTAGGAATTGATCGAGTCTACCTCATCTGACGAGCTTTTCAATCTCATCTTGGAGTTGGACGCACTCCTCGATGTCGTAGCCGTGGTCATGATGATAGAGACAGAACTTGTTGGGATCGTGCTTGCTGGTATGGGAACGCATTATGTCCGACCTCGAAAGTTGTTCCCTGATTTCCATCAGCACTTAGGTCTTCGGAGCGTTGAGGGGGGCGAAGTTGTGAAACCTTCATCGGAGAGAGCTTCGACGCTGAGGAGAACCTTGGCACGCCATTCCGTCCGAGCTTTTCCACCTCAGGGTTTGCGGGGGAGTTTGGATCCGCTAGTGACCGAAAGGAGTCCGGGAGTGCCACCGAGCTTTACTCCGCTTCCCTTCTTCGGTAGGCCTGCTCGGCTCGCTAGCTCATCGCTTGCCGTCGGCTTCATCGTCCTTGGCCTTGAAGGCCTCCTCTGCCCAGGCATATCCTTCAGCCCGAGCTAGCATGTCAGCAAAATTCCTAGGATACTTCTTTTTCAGGAAGAATAATAAGTCGTTATTCTGAAGGCTGCCCTTGAGGGTGGCCATAGCGATTGATTGGTCTAGGTTTCGGACTTCCAATGCGGCAGCATTAAATCGGGTGACGTAGGCCCAGATAGGTTCCTCCTCCTTCTACTTGATGGCCATCAAGGAATCCGAACCTCGGCGCGGCTGCCTACTACTGATGAAGTGGGCTGCGAACTGTTGACTCATCTGGTCAAACGATAAGATGGTACTCGGCTTGAGCATCGAGTACCAATTTTTAGTAGCTCCTTTAAGGATAGAGGGGAAAGCCCGGCACAATATTGCGTCTGACGCACCATGGAGCAGCATCGTTGTCCGAAAAGCTTCCAAGTGATCAATCGGGTCGGTGGTCCCATCGTAGCTCTTGAACTGTGGGAGCTTAAAGTTCGGCGGAATCCGTTCCTGCATGATTTTCTGTGAAAAAGGAGGTTCAGTGCAAACGTCATTACCATGTGAGGAGGGAGTGTGACGAAGTTCTTCGATTCGTCGGCTCATTTCTAAGAGCCTTTGATCCAAGAGATCTTCACGGTCTCTGATCTCCAAGGCTTTCTGGTGGAATGGGCGCAAGGCTTCACCCTTAGCCGATCCATGATCCGAACAAGGGCTCTCCCTTCTCTGCCTCTCCAATCCGAGGATCGGAGGTTGGGCAGCCCAAGTCGGTCGCTCTTGGACCGGATCACACGGCTCCGAAGAGTCCCGCGTCGGTTGGGCTGGCACTGGGGCATGTTGGTGCAGCACTGCCTGCACCACCTTTGTGAGACCATGAACCTGCTGGACGAGCTGGTTGAACTGCTCCATATCCACCGTGGCTATAGACGGGGCCTGAGTCACTAGGGCTGGAGTGGGAATCGACGGATTCGGATGGGATCGGACCGTGGAGGCCGTCGAGCGTCGAGTCGAAGCTCTCTTAGGAGGCATCTTCTCCCCAGGGGAGAAAAGGAAGATCTTCGAAGAGGGAAGAAAAAAATCATCGCCGAGTACTCCTTTAAGAACAAGAGAACCTCAAAGGTTCAAGCCCTTCTTCCAGCGCCAATCTGTTGATGCAGGAATTAGCCATTGCTGGAGTCCACTGGAGTGGAGGCCGATGAGGTCGCCGTCGGAGATCTGCAAAATAAAGTCCCGTCTAGAGCCGATAGAGGGGGTGGCTCGGGCAGAACCCTCCGATGATCAAGTCAGCTCTGGCCAACAGGAATGGAGTGCTCGGAATAAATTTTGGAGCTTAGAGAAGAAGATGAGAGCTTAGAGATCAGAGAGATTAGAGTTAGCGTATCTAGAGGGTCCTTTATAGGCGGAGCTTAGTTGGTGATGACGGCCATATCGCCGCATGAAGTTCAGCATGGAGAGAAAGGCGTTGTCAGATGGATGGTGACAACTATACTGGCAAGTCATGGGCCGCATGGAGTTCGATACGGAGAGGAAGGCGTTGTCAGACGGTTGGTGATAGCCATACTGGCAGATCGTGGGCCGCATGGAGCTGATTACGGAGAGAGTAGTGGTGGCCATATCATCCGATCTTGTTGTCTGATGGCGATAATTCATCCAGAGGAGTTTGGACTTGTAGAAGAGTCCGACTGAAGGAAAAGCTCGAAACGAGCTCGGCCGTAGAGGAGTTCGGAGGAGCTCGATCGATTGAAGGGACGGTCGCTTGAGGAGTTCGATCGAGGGACGATCGCTGAGGAGTTCGGGCGCTGGGGGATTCCGTTAAAGCTCGGCCGCTCGGAGTCCAAGGAGCTCGGCTGCTAAGTAGTTCGGTAGGCTGAACGGATTCGAAGGAGCTCAGATGCTGGGAGTCCGAGGAGCTCGGTCGCTAAGCAGTTTGGTCGACTGGAAGGATTCGATCCTGATGCTGGGAGTTCGAAGAAGCTCGACGGTTGAGGAGTCCGAAGAAGCTCGACGACTGAGGAGTTCGAAGGAGCTTGGCAGCTAAGTAGCTCGGCCGGCTGAATGGGTTAGAAGAAGCTCGACCGCTGGGGGTTCGACTGAAGCCCATCTGCTAAAGCTCTTCTGCGCCTACTGGTTGCATTAGGCTGAGCATCGAACTAGACTTCGACGGAAGTGGGGTTTATCCCCAACGGCACCGAAATGCCATCTAACTTTTACCCCTGCCTCTCGAGGGGTTACGCATAGTTTAGCATCCGAGGAGCAGTCGGAGCATACTCCATCCATCTCGACATCGACTGCTCAGGAACCTTCACCATCGGCATCTATTTCACCGATGGCATCAATTCTACCAGCAGTTAAGCCTCTACCATCGCAGACATCTGAGTGTACGTTTTTATTATATTAGCATAACTTTATTTTTTATATAGTATTTATACACTTATATATTTGCATTGCAGGTGCATTATTTAGTCGGATATTTTGCGGTCCCACATGTATGGCACACGTGTGGAACTGCCAGCATCAGGTGATAGTATAGTATGATGCAGAGGGGACGCCAGTAGGAGAGACCATGCGGAAGATGCATTTCTTTCTTGGAGTGCTTATGAGACGGTCGGACATCATTCCCGTAGAGCCTAGAGACTGACATTTGATGGATGATGCCGTCAGGGATCGGGTATAGAAAGAGATATGGATAAGTACGTGCATCTTAGTTATATTTATGAATTTTATATGTTTACACTATATATATTTGATTAGAATAATTTTATAACTAATTTTTGATAAATTTGTGCAGAGGAGGTACGACTTTCTCGATCACAAGAGGGCTCGAGATGTTCGACTGAAGAAGATTGAAAAGTTGTACCGAAGTTACAAGGTCAAGCTCCATAAAGGATGGTTCGAGCACCGATGAGATACTTCGGAGGAGCTTGTTCCCTGGATACAGGACTATCCTTTATGTCAATAGGAGAGGATGGTTAGAGACTGGAGGAGCCAGGAGTTTGAGATAAAATTTCTAACTTTTAAATTTTTTAATATACTTAAAATTTTATTTAAATATTATTTAAATATTAATTATTTATTTGAATACTTATTAGGCTATCTTCCGTCAGAACCAGGAGAACCATGCAGTCCAGAAGTATACGCACACTCTAGGCCGTGAGTCTATGGCCAATCGTATGCATAGAGAGATAATTAATTCTAAATCTTACTAGATAAATTAAATTTATATTTTTTATCATCTTTTTGATAAATTTATTTTTTGTTATAGCTGATAAGAGATGGAGTGATGTTCAGCCGTAGCGAGATCTTTCGATCCAACCATACGGACAAGATGGGCAGGCCGATGAATGCCGCGATCGAACGTATTTTTATAAATATTAAATATATTAATATATATGATTAGTATTATAGTATTTTTTTATAAAATTTTATTTTAATTTATAATTATAGGATCAGTTAGATGCGTTTGCGAGCGAGGGCTTGGATCCTCTAGGCTCCATGACCATCTATCTCAGGTCTTGGGGCCTGAGCACTCTGGAAGGATCCGATGCAGGTCCGAACACACGCCGATGAGCTACTGGTCCAAGGCAAACGTCTCCTCACAGACTTTCGATGTCGTCAGCTAGGAGGAGTTTGAGGAGGCGTTGGCACGGACAGATCATGCTGCGGCATGGATAGATCGAGCTGAGGAGCACGGATCTCATCTGGAGTGCATCGTGAGAGACATGATATCGACGCTTAGTGTGTATTTTGGAGTCATGGGCTTCGAGGATATATTGGCTCGCATTCTAGCTTCAGCTCTGGCTCCGACTCCGACTTCAGCTTCAGCTCCAGCTCCAACTCCGACTTCGGCTCCGACTCCCAATGATGATGACGACGACGATGATGTAGATTTAGAAAACTTTTAATGTATTTTATTTTTTTAAAAAAATATTATAATAAATTTTATTCAATAATAAAATTTTAGTATTTCAGAATAATTTTTGTATTTATTATATTTTCTTATATTATATATCTGTATTTATCAGGTAAAATATATAAAAAAATAAAAATTTTATTTTTTAATTATTTAAGATCTACGACAGTAATTTTATAACCACTATCATATCCGTGCCAACCGCTATCATAGGTTTGGTGCCAACCGTTACACTAGATCTATGACAACGGTTAAGAAACCGCTATTATATTACCTATGGCAGCGGTTATATAACCGCTGCCATAGGATATCTATAGCAATGGTTACATAACCGCTGCGATAGGTCGATCTTTTGCAGCAGTTTATAAACCACCATAATAAGTCATCTATGGTAGCAGTTCTAATAATCGCTGTCATAGAGCTAAGGTGACGGCCGTAGTAGCAGCGATTAGAAAATCGCTGTCATAGCCTATGACAATGATTTTTTGGACTACGACAGTGGTTATAAACCGCTGCCATAGCTCTTTTTTGTAGTAGTGACAGTTTTGCCTTCCATCTGAGTTATGGGCATAGCATATGCATATCCTTTTAAATTATAGATGTCTCCTCAAAATGTTATATTATGTTGAGATATATGGAATGATGAAATCATTCCCTCCTGGCAAATCAAATTTCTAGACTATGGATGAATCAAATCAAATGGAAATATTTGTTCACCTTGGATCCTCCTAACTCTTCTCATCACAACTAATGACATATAATACATTATACATGTTTTACAAGTACCATAATAGATATAGGTTAGCTCTGCAGGATAGCAAAAATAAAGTTTTGTATTGATCTTAAATGATTTGATCATTGAAATGGGAAAAAAAAAGTTATAACCCATTCTACTCAGATCTCTTAAAAAAGGTAATGGAAAATAGAAGAAATCCGAAAGAATGATTCTACGTTATATTTTTTTCATTCTACGATGGAATTGATTATGATATCTTTATTTATGCTAGTGAGATTTATCCTTACAAAATGTAGATTAGATTTATGCCAACTTCATTTTTAATCCCTCCATCTATTTTTTCATAGATTGAGATATATGTATAGTAAAAGCATTTTTTGAAAATGAAATTTTTATTTTGACTAGCTCATTTGAAAACTTAGATATTATTTATGGCCTTCATTATTGTATGCATAGTAATTTTTGAGAAGTTATCCTATTTCAAAAGAATCTTAATCGATGTGTTCATCCCAGGATTGTGTTGTTAATGTAAAAAAAAAATACTGCATGAAATCAGCCCTCATGTCAAGGCATTTTACATCAGCATGGTCTCCATATTTTGAATCACTGTGATTTATGCTCTAATATCGAGGAATCTAGCTCTCATGCTATTTTGGATTGCATATTAGTGACTTAAATCTGGAGACATGCCTCTCTTCCCGACATAGCTACTGTTCCAACTCTTTTTATCAATGCTTTCCAGCAGAATATTTATGATAGATCCTCTAGAAATAACTAAAGTAGTGAGGCTATCCTAATGTCTTACACTACTTACTAGATTTGATTGGCTAAGAATAACAGTATCTTCCAAAGTAGTTATTGAAATCCTAAAATGATCTTTATTGGTGGAAGATACTTGGTATTTCACATATAACGACATCACTGATTACTTTTAATGATTAAATAAGAACCGATTAACATCATCTGATGAGAACCAATGATTACTCAAGTGCAAGCGACCATTTGCCGTATGCTTGACTGACTTTGTTATTCGGTTTTATATTAACTCATTAAATCGAATGTCAACAAAATATAGTTACAGATGGCTTGAAAAACTAAGGATCGGAATTGTTACTAAATGTGGACATTAATTGCTCCTGATTGAACATAGATCCAAAGTAACTACTCCATCATGGCTAATGATCAATAACTCCCATGTTCATAGGAGTTACATAGTCATGGATAATTCCACCCTTATAAAAGACTAGGTAAATAAGGTTAAGGATAAGCTGAATTTTCTACTCTAAGCTCTCGCTTTTCAGTTCTTCTCAATTATTTCTTAAATCTCTAGTTGATTTAAGTATCGGAGGATCCTCCACCGATAATTACCAATAAGAAGACTTTATTTTGTAATTTTTTTTTTTTTTTTTTGCATATATGAAGATATACTTACTCGGCTATCAGTTAACCATCTCATCGAAGTTTTAGTGGTAACAATTCTTATAATAAGATTATCCATCTTATCCAAGGCTACATAGAAGTGGTTGCCTCGAAGGAACTTTTGATAGTAGGAGAAAGGTGTGGCCTCTATGCTCCCTTAAATAATGTATTTTTTTTGGTAGTCACCATCTTCCTGTTTCCTCAAAGTCTACTATGATGATAGCATGCATAATAGAGGTAACTTGATGGGGCTAGCTTTGTTATCAGAAATGCCAGTGCTTTGTTGATGGCAACAAGCAGTAATAGCTATTTTAGATTATAGTATCGATGGTAGAGTTACACGCTGTATAGAAAGATTTGATATATAATATGAAACAACTGAAGGCTTCTTACATTATTGTTGAGAAGGACTCCTTGATAGTTGTTAGGTGGCCATCACATTTATTAATTATAGGCATTCGTTCTCATCCTCCAAGTTGTCACACAACTCTATATGTATATAATGTAACAAGTATTTATGGAGAAGCTGATGGTGCTGCGGATAGGATAAATGATGATATACATGGCCAATCATGATTATGTTATGAACCATTGTGATAAATATTTTTTTTGATTTTTTATATATTTTATTTTATGATTCATTTATATTATATCAGTATGATAAATTTGATTTATTAAAAGAATATTTATCAGTTCTATGTTTTTGGGCCGTGCTTTCGGTTCATGGGGCAGCGGGAACAGAGCACATTTCATTTCCATCGAACAATTAAATACATCTTATGCCATGCATTAACTTTAAGGTAAATCATTTAAAAAAAACTGCACTGAAGCAACAACCTTCTTCTTCCCTTGTGTCCATATCAAGCCGAAGTAGCGTCTCTAAACAATGAAATAAACAAAGCCAAACCTCCCACCGGGTGCTCTAAATGTGGTAGAACCCACGTGACTGTCACATGACACCCATGTGCTCCGGTGTATGTTACCAATGTCCAACCGTCTGCACCTGCAAATCGCTGTAAACTATAAATGCGTAGCCGGGAGATTTCTAAATCATGCTGCAATTTGTATTTTATCATCCATTGGGGTTCCTTGCTGATTAACTTATCTATCAACATTAGAAAAAATTATTAATAAAAATTTTTAGATAGACTTATTTTATCGTAAGCAAATTTTTTTATAAATTTTAATTGATTATTTCTTATTTCATAATTAATCATGATGAATTAAAATTAATAATTAATAATTAATTAATTAATTAAAATTATTAGATAGATTCATTTTATCATAGATAAAATTAATAAAAAATTTACATATCAATTAATTATTAATTATAATTTATCATAATTAATTATAGGATAAAAAACAGCTAATCAAAAATTTTTCCAAGATTAGCCCATCAAGAAAGTGGGGACCATGGGACATGACTTGATGGATCCATCTATTTTTTTTCTCAATCTTCTGCCAGTAAAAAACAAAGACGTGACTGTATAAAAATAAAATAAAAAATAAAGAAAAAAGAAAAAAAGACATTACAAAACGACGTGCACACGGTCCAGTGCCAGTTGGCGAGCCAGCCGTTGCGTGCTGCACGTGCTTACCGGTCCCGAAAGTGGGATCCACTGCAACCGGCACGGATGGAGAATCCTATGCCGGTACTTATAGCTGGAAAAAAAAAAAAAAAAAAACATGCTCATACAGTGCATTCCGTAAATGTAACCGTTGGATTTTTTGGGGGGCGCGCCAAATGAGTGATGCTGGCTGCACTTGCATCACGGGAAAGGATGCAGTCAAATCAAGTGGGTGGATTTATCTAGGCCGAAATCTTTGGAACAGTGGCTATCTGGGAGCCTCGGGAAACTGCAAGTTTGTTGTGTTTCATCTCATCAAAATCACGTGGTGATGAAGAGGTCATCTTCAAGTATTTTAAAAAAAAAGGGAAAAAAAATTGATGAGCCTGTGAACGGTTTATTATCGTACAATCATGTCCAGAAGGAGTCCTCGAGTTATGAAATTGGTTTCCTTTATAAGTGAACTTCCTTAGTGAGGAAGAGCTTGATAGTACATGAATAATTTTTTTTAAAAAAAATAATAATAAAAATATATTAAATGCACATGTGGGTGAAGAGTCGGGCGCAAAGTTCATATTGAGATGATGTCTGAAATCCATGATTTTTTGTTGTTGGCTTTTGTATGCACATGAATACATATTTAGCAATTTTAATAGCTATACCTAGACAAATTTAGAAATTAAGTGCATGCTCAATTACTAGTTATGAAAATAGTGTTATTCTATGTATATCACCTTGTGCAGATCTTGCTCATTTGATAGCATGAATAGTTAGAATCTTAGAAGCAACAATATTGCTCTCTCTCTCTCTCTGTGTGTGTGAGATAACGCACAATACTAGATTTTGAATTGGACATAATGACTGAATAACAATAGTTTTGATTGAATGAAACAATAAAAATTTCTGTAACTTTTTAGATATATTTTATCTATTATATCTATATAAAATAATACTCCATGAAAGAATATTATATTGTTGCCGTCTTAGTTTCTTAAATAATTTTTATTATATCATATATCAAGTTATTATAATAAATAATATAATAGAAAAAGACCCACGACTTGATGGACACGATCCGAAAGCAGGCAAAGCAGCGGGCGGTCTTCCTCGCCAAGCGGTGGGATGACTCCTAGTAGTCTTTTCAGATCATCAGATCTCGCTGCATCTATCATGATATGGCCTCTCTCCCCTCTCTAAAAAAAAAAGAAAAAAAAACTAAGATTTCCCCCACTGATTCATTATTATGGTTTTTTTTTTTTTTTTTTTGATGCCTGGGGGTGTGTTTGAATGTTTAAATTTCTTAGTCTGGCCTTCTTTTTTTTTAATTTTATATCCTATCATTATATATATATATATATATATCAAAAAGAAGGAATAAATCTTTGTTCGCCACGTATTGTTCTATTCGTTTGACACATATCTATTGTTTTTACATACTCCGCCGTCCACATCGCTTGCGTCGATGCCATCCAATCCATAGCTGCCTCCTACCCTGCCATCATTGCATTCACCTCGATCCTATTTCAGCCCTGCATAGTCTCTTAAAATTCGGGACTTGATGCCAAACTTACCTTGCATTTTTTGATAGATATGGAAAATCCAAAGACTGCGGCTGACGTCTGCATGCAACCAGATGAGGATCTCGAGCTACTTCTCGGAAGGAGGCTTCTCCTGAGAGTCCACGAGCTTCGGGATCTAATCGATGATGTAGAAGAGGTGGATGGCATTGGAGGCGTAGGCAAGGACGTTATAGGAGGCAAAGATATGATAGAAGCCCTTCTGGCTGCTGGCCTAATAAAAGAAGTAGATGGAAATGGCGGGATCGAGTAGGGGACTGGCATGGAGGACCTCAACTATAAGGTCGGGGGGGATGCGATGGAGCTTGCGAAGATTAGAGAGGATTAGAAGACACTAATGATGGTGTCGGTAGAGGATGTCAAGAATGCAGCAAGCAAGGGAGGATGGGTGGGGGTCAATGGTGGTAAGGGAAGGAGGAGACGTGGCTGCAGCAAAGGAGAGGTAATTGGATTCCCAGTCGCGGAAGCTGACGATGGCGAAGGATGGCATGGGGGCGGGGACAGGGGTGGAGGGGGGAGGGTTTTGTGGTTGGAGAAGAGGCTACTATGGATGATGGGACGGTTCTGGGAGGGCTTATGATGGTTGTAGAAAAAATAGTAATTCAGGAGATGGCGGTGGGTGCAGGGATTGTGGGTGGCATTTCGGGATTTTAGTCACTGCCACTACCGACTATTCTCTGATATTCTTTGGTTTTGATTGTCTAGGTATGCAATCAGAGATCAAACTATTCTACTGGATTTTACTTATATTTTAGATTACCATTTGTACCTAAAAAAATAACAATGGAAAGGAAGAAAAAAATATTATTTTATAAAATAATAAAAAATATAGTATATAAAATAAAATAAAATAAAATATTTTAAAAATTAAAAATATTTATTATAAATATTTTTTATTAAAAAATTTAATAATTATAGATCATAATTATCCGTTCGTATGTTATTTATTATTAAAAAAATTTAATAATTATGGATCATAATTATTCATCCCGTGTAATGTGCAGATCTTCGATCAATTAAATTATAATGATGGAGCAAGCAGACTAACTTATACTAAGAAAAATAAAAGTAGCTGATACCGCAATCATTTTTTTGGTTTATCCAAGTTCAAAATCATGCCAACTATATGCATCCCAATAATCGAGACAATAGCACCTAATTATATATGCATGCGTCCATGTTTGGATAAAGTAACATGCCTGAAAGGTGACACCATGTCATCAATTTTTCCTCCAAAAATGATTGTCATGTTAAAAAGGAAAAAGATTTCTTTCCAACGCAAAGTGAATGGAAAGTTAATGATGTTACTTTGCCTGTTATGACCAGTTATATCTTATTATAATGGAGTTAAACATATATTAATATAGTGATTTAACATAAAAATTAAATACTGTTTAAAAATATTGACTGTTATAACAAATACAACAGTTGATAATTTATTTGGTGGGGATTGTTTGCAATATAATACATTAGTAACATGGATTAGGTAATACATTAATAACATGGATTAGGTCTATCGTTTTGGCTGCAACCAAGAGTATAAATCACAATTCGTAATATACTACACACAATATAATGGAAATTTAATGTTCAGGTCACCAATTTGTGGGGTCGGTTGGCCATTAATTGTCCACTTGCTATTTTCCAATTTATGCAATAAATACCTCTTCACAACTTGTTCTCTATATATATATGATAGAATGATAGCTCATTGCAGGGACCACCCCACCTTGATGGCAAGGATATAGGACACTAATCTAACAATTTTTAGCTCCAGAGAAGGCAAAGATACAAACCCCATTTAGAAAACCACATTGGACTTGGCAATTTATTGTACATGGAAACACAACAACTTGGCAAATTCTGCACCACGGATCCCATGAGTATCACTCAACAGTATGCCCTTGCATCCAAGGTAAGAATTTTGTAGCTGTGCGATAATAACTTCTACCTACTGGCTAAAACATAACAAACCCGACCAAGTTACGTGCATGTCATCATGACGTGTTGCTCTGCGTTGATATACCATCGAATACGTGAAGAAGGCAGAGAGGAAAGGAAAGGACCATATTGTACCCCCCCCTCCCCTCCAAAAAAAAAAAAAAAAAAAAAATGAAAGAAGAAAGAAAGAAAAGAAACTAGGTTTCAACGTCGTCATATTTATTATTAGTATTGTCATCATTGTACTTATTTTTTACCATCAATGGATTGACAAACCGGGACTCCGGCATGGAATGAAATTTGAGAGGTGTCATGACTCACGAGGGAGGCATGGGGAAGCAGATAGGTCTGAGGGTTTTGGACTGAGTGCAGCAGTGTTCATGTCCCATGCTGATGTTGCAGACATGAACATGCGTCACATGTGGCCTGAACAAATACTAAATTATATGCATGATGCCGACGACAATATCTTAATTAGATAATATGCATTGCCATAGTCAGACTACGCAATTGTATATTGCAATTTATATTATTTTGATTCAAAAGTAGTTTTCATGCCAAGTCATGGATGACCTGGTGAAATATTCAGGTTAGCTGCATGCGTGGCTTGGCCTCAGAAGGAGATGCATTAACAAATCAGCAGTGTTTATGTTGGTCTGGAATATGAAAAGATTGCAAATATAAAATTACGAACAATCCATTCATGGTTTTAATAGGCTGCACTTCGACATTCCTGCTGATTTTGCTAAGGGTGAGCATCAAGCTAAGGGTTTGGGATGTGAAAGAATGATTGAATTTTTTTTGAGATGTTAACTGTTAGATCATGTTCGATGCAGATCTCAAAGCACTCCAATCTCTTTAATCATCTATCTAGCAAACAATGTTGTACGGTTCGCAAGAATGAAGGGAACCTCCTTTCGTGGAACTTAAGGACCGGCAAATGACTTGTTCAAACTATCCAGCTTTAAGATAACTGAGCATATCTGCAGGTGATCAGCCCGAGAGTCAGTCCTATCCGCTGGAACCTGTGTTTTTTTTTATATTTATTTTTTCTTTTGTTGAATACATGCTTTGAAGTGTGGTTCCATTCCATTCAGTATTCTTGAAACTAAATATTAGTCTATATCATACTAAACCAATTTACTATCATCACTTCAACGGATATAGATGAATGGATAACGTTATTGGGTATAAGTTTGGATTACTGTTCATGTGGCTATGGAAAGATAAAAATATAAACGCATGAAGCCCCGCCAAAATTATCCTATTGAGTTTGAAACATAGAGTGGAATAAGGAATTGGGTTTATCCTAACATGTAGCGTAGGTTGGCCCATGACCACCTTGATCAAAGCCTACATGTATTCGCGTGTGTTTGATTTTGGGCAAACTTATGGGCCGAAAATGGTTGGATGGGCATAGGCCAAATGTTCATTTTTATAAATTGCATTAGCAGTATGTACCGACATGAAATAGATGTGAAGAGCATATGCAAATAAATAAATTAGACGAAGCAAACACAAATACCACTAAGAATGGTAACCATTCTCCTCCATGAACCTTAATCAATTAATTATGATTTTTTTATAGTTATTTTATTTGAGAATTACTTGTTTATTCTAAGCCCACCTATGGCAAAGGACGACAAAATGTTATCTATAGCCTTACCTAGCCCGACCACCTTCTACTCATTTTAGTATAAACTTGTCTCGAACTCGTCCTTATAGCCTGACTTCGTCCGATCCATCTCATGCAGCAATTCGATCAATCAAGTACATACCTAGGAATGCCAAAATTAGTTGTGGGTGAAAGGTGTTGATAAACTCAATTTATCTATGTCTAGACAACTACTTATGACTGATGTAAATTCCATAACATTGTCATCTCGTGCGAATTCTTCAATCGAAATGCTTATGGAGCAGCCTTAAATCTAAATCAACTAATTTCATTTGAAGGCGGTTGATAAGATAATGACATCATCCTCCCAATGCATGTGTAGGTTTTACATTTTCATTGATAAGTCGTGCCGACCTTCTTCATTGAGTTTGAACATGATGTTGTGCATAAATTAACAAGATTTTTTTCCTTAACAAATAAATGAATTCCTTGTTTAACTCAAAATCACTTTTGCATCATTTGAAGTTTTGAATGCATGATATGCCGGTTAATAAGCGGTTGAGGGGCAAAAAGATGAAAGAAGAGGAGGAAGATATCCTGGGAAGGCCGTCCAATCCCTGAATTTCTGGAAACAAAGAATCACTTTTTATTAAATTGAAAAATTCAAGAGTCCCATTATTTTTAAAAATTCAAAGGATTAGATAGATCACCAGAATTTTGGATTGACTAATATACGACGTCCTTCCTCGCCCCTATTACGTGTTCTCTAACGTCGGGAATCCAGACCCCGTAATTATCTCATCCGCCCATTCGCAAGACATCATAAGCCAACGGACGGCAGATGCCGCCCTTCCGTATATAACCCGTCCGTATAAATCAGTAATCCCTTTTCATGAAGGTGGGGTCCTTCCAAGGGCGACGTTCCTCCTTCCCTTGAAAATTACTGCCAGGCCCAAAACCAAGGCGAGTTCTTTCTCCTTGCCTTCGAGACGCGGCGACCTCCTCCCGGCCCCCGGCCTCCCCCAAACCCAAATCCCTCGAGTTCTAGGGTTTCGATTATCCCATGGCGTTTCACTCTCGAATCTAGCGGTCTTTCCCTTCTGGCGACCGGCGAGATGGATCCATCAGGCGCCGCCGATCTCTCGCTGCTGGAGGATTTCGGGCAGCGGGTTGACCTCACGCGGCGGATCCGGGAGGTCCTGGTGAACTACCCCGAGGGAACCACCGTCCTCAAGGAGCTGATCCAGAACGCCGACGACGCCGGCGCCACCCGTGTCTGCCTCTGCCTCGACCGCCGCACCCATGGCGCTGGCTCCCTCCTCTCCGGTAAGCTTGCCCAGTGTCAGGGCCCGGCGCTTCTTGCCTACAATGACGCCATGTTCACCGAGGACGACTTCGTCAGTATCTCACGGATAGGGGACAGCAAGAAACAGAGCCAGGCATGGAAGACTGGCCGTTTCGGGTTACAACCCTAATCTTTAACCCCTTTCCCTTTTATCTATAGCTTCGACGCATGGAAAAACGCTTCTTTTCGCACAGCATTGCGTGCCATACTGCTTTTTAGGAAACATAACCATAAGTACTTACAGAATTTAGAATCTTCGGTCAGTTTCGTGGTTCTTTAGCGGTTTGTGGCATAATCTAGTGACCGATATAAGATATTTAGGGCCTATTTGTTTTTTTTTTTTTCCTCCTGTTTTTGTTTTCAAAAATTCAAGAAGAAGAATGAACTAAATTGAACAGGATGCATGTGAAACCCTTTTTTTTCCCTGAAATTGAGATTTTGGTAGCAAAGATTTATCGCTTTCATAAAAAGAGTGAAAATGAACGCAAGAAGCAGCATAAGTTTTGTGCAAATGCTGTCTTCAATGTCAATCTCCATGTGGTATCTCATCAATTTTTATCGGAACAAAAACACACAAACACCAATGATGCCAAACAGGCCCTTTGTAATGAATAGGTATGTGCAAGTATCAATAATCAGCAATGTGGGGCTTGCAAGTTTATTAATCTGAGAGGTGGTTCTTTTCGTGTCCTTGTCACAGGCCACTCCTTTTCCACCTCTCTCACTTTAGGGTCAATGGAGATTATTTGCAGGTTACTCATTAGGGAATTTCTTTACTTTGTTCTTGTAGTTGTAACCTTAGGCAATTGCCCTTGTTCAATTTATGCTGGTGCCAGTTTTGTCGGATTTGATTGATCTCTTGCACATATTCTCAGTACTAATTTTCTTGCATCACAATCTACAATGAACTTCATCCATTGATCAAAGCCATTTATCAACAATTATGAAAAATAGTGCAAGGAACCTTCCAAATAATAATGAATCTGACATGCCTTCTTTAGTTGCTTGGGCAGAATGAGTTCAGCCTTTCACTTTGTAAGTGATTCATCATTTTTAGGTTGTTCAAAAATCTTGAGGAATGTTTTCTCTTAAATTCTTTATAGAATAACTTTTGCATGAGCCATTTGTTCTTTCTTGTCTCTATAGCTCCCCCCTTCCCCTCCTTTTCTTTCTCCATCCTCTTATAGTTGAATGCTATAATTGTGGAAACTTAATTCGATTACCAGTAGCTAGACTCACTTGTATCTAGGAAAATATCTTTGACACTTTCGGCTTTATGTTTTCTGGGATATCTTTTAATTAGATATTTTTTTTAGCTATATCATGCTTGCCATTGGTCTCTATTTCTTGTTTTCTGGGAATTTGAAATTTATCTTCATTCCCTATGTTTATGGTTGTATTGGTCATGGCTTGATGTCAATTTATTTGTTTTCAAATAGGGTGGGCTTTAACTCAGTGTACCATCTAACCGACTTGCCATCTTTCGTGAGTGACAAATATGTTGTCCTATTTGATCCCCAAGGTGCATACCTGCCAAATGTTTCAGCTGCAAATCCTGGGAAACGACTTGAGTATGTTAGTTCTTCAGCAATATCGCTATATAAAGATCAATTTATGCCATATTGTGCTTTTGGATGTGACATGAAAGGGCCTTTCCATGGGACTTTATTTCGTTTCCCTTTGAGGAATGCAGATCAGGCAGCTACTAGTAGGCTGTCAAGGCAAGCATACTCAGAAGATGACATCTCTTCCATGTTTTTGCAACTATATAAAGAAGCAGTTTTCACTATGCTTTTTCTTAAAAGCATTGTCTCAGTTGAGATGTATGTGTGGGAAACTGGTGCAAGGGAGCCACAAAAAATATATTCTTGCTCTGTCAGGTTGCCAAATGAAAATACAGCATGGCATCGCCAGGCACTTGCGAGGTTTTCTAGTACAGCCAAATCTAGTAGTTGGCAGACTGACTCCTTCTCATTGGAATTTTTGAGCGAAACTTTCTCTGGTCCAAATTCAGGGAAGAGGATTGATTCATTTTTCATATTACAGGCGATGGCATCAGCATCAAGCAAAATTGGCTCATTTGCAGCCATTGCTGCCAATGACTATGAGCTTCATTTGCTGCCTTGGGCATCTGTTGCAGCATGTATATCTGATGGCTTGCCTGAGGTAATATTCTCCTCCACATGCTCTCTATTAGTTGGCACATAATTGTGCTATACCATAGAATGTAGTGCACCATATATTGTTATGGGAGAACTTCTTAGGCTTAAAGTACAGTTTGTTTTGCACATGTATGTGATCATCTCTCTCTCTCTCTCTCTCTCTCTCTCCTCTCTCTTCTTTCTGCACTTAAGCTGGGATGGATTTTACAACCTCAAAGCTGCATTTTTGGTTTGCAAGCCAAATTCACCTCTCTGATTTTGTGTTTTTAATTTATTCTTTATACATTCTTGTGGAGAGCTATAAATACTTTATTTTAAGCTAATCATATTAAGACTGACATTAGATAACTGGATATTAGTGTCTCCTTTGTATTTCGGGACATACAACAATTTGACATGTCTCTTGCCACCTAAATGTCATCTTGGATATGTTTGTTTCCTTTAGACCTCGCCACAAGGTCACTAACTCCCAAATTTAACTAATTCCTTCTTCGACCTACTTTCCTGCATATCTAACACCCATTCAATGCTTGGGTTTTGCAAAATTTTGACCTTTCAACTCCATCACTGGATCCTATCATTATGTAATGGGCAGCGTAGTTGGAAACGTTCTACTCTTGAGTTGGGCCACCAGTAGCCATGGCTGATCTGAATTTAATGAGGTTTGCTCATTTGTGACTTGAGCTTGAATTTAAAAGTTTGGCCCAATTCAAGTTCAGCCTGAGTCCCATTTTTAAGGGTCAAGCTCTAACCAGGGCTTGCATTTGTCAATGCTTGAGCATTCATGAGGTTGGTAAGTCAGGAATTGAGGAAGGGCTGGTGAGAGGGAGATGGTCTTGAATATGGCTTGGGATCGTCAAATAATGGCATGAGAGTCTGAAGATCCAGACTATCAGAGAGAGAGAGAGAGAGAGAGAGGTTTCAGGCCCCAAGTTAGGCTAGGAATATAGAGTTACTGTGGAACAATGATGTGAATACAACTTGAAAATCACTATCAAGTTATAACTTTAGCCACTGCCTAATTCACAGCAGGAACGAAGCTTAATTTTCTCAGCTGGACGCCTTTATTGGTGTGATATTCACGGGATGCCTGGAAGTTAATGTTAGAAGAATTTGTCACAACTCTCTGACGCTACATTTGTATTTGCCAATTCCTTTTCAAGAACAAAACCTTGTGAACATCCATGTCATCTTGATATTTTGGTAGAACATACTTGTGGGTCCAGTTCAATAAATTACAATTATCTGATTTCAATCTTTTATGAACTTAGAGCTACTTGCAACTATGCTGACTACATTTGACTCAGCTTTCACCTTACTTTTTATGGAAATAACCCTACATCTGGCATTTCCATCTTGATATAAGCTGAAGCAGATAACCATGCATGCTGATATGTAAAGGCTTTTTGTTTGTGCCATAACTTGAAATATTTATACCAATCTGTCCATCTTTGTCATGTTATATGTTCTCTTTGACACCATGGGCTCATTAAAGATGGCTGCAAATGCTTCTCTTCAGCTCCTGTTATTTATGAAAACAGATTTATCATGGATGGGCACAAGGATGCTGACCATATTTCATAAAAATATTTAGTGTTGAATGGATTTCTTTGCAAGAACTTGTTCTATTAAAGATGGCATAAGCATTTAGAAAGGAGGAAATTCTACATGAACATCATTTGCTGTCATGTTCTGACACTGAAGTGAAAGTCATCAAATTTTATTTGGATTTGGGTATAACAAAGAAGTGGGATGCTCTTCTCTGAATGCCATGCCTTCTGAATAGCTGGGGATTCATCAGTTTCATATGTTATCCACCACATAGAAAATGGTTTAGTCTCACAGCGATCCTTTCGCTCTGTGTATTGGTAAGAAAAAGAAGGCCCTGCTTGTAATATGCAGGTGGGCGTTTGCTTTTGTAGTTCTGTACCATAACAGTGCATATGAGAAACTAAATGAGATGCTGCATTATGGTGCTTTATATATTTTTGAAGAATTCTGATTCATGTTCTTTTTTCTTTCTTTCTTTCTTTTTTTTTTTTCAATACCTAAAAATCTGTATTTGCATTCGATCTTCAATCCTTATAATTTTTATGTATTCAAGTTTGTCAAATTTCAATCAATGCAAAGCCTAATGCTTATGAGACTCAAATTATTCAAACACCCTAATTTTTATGTACTTAAGTTTGTCAAATGTCAATAAATGCAAAACCTTATGCTTGTGATACTCAAAATATTTAAATACCCTGCTCTTAGCATAAAGTTTAGTGTGCCCTTTCCTCAAGAAGTCTCAGTTCTAGAAAATCAGAGGTTATAAATTGCTTTCTTGTGAATTGAAAATTACAGGATAGTGTTCTTAAACAAGGTCGGGCATTCTGTTTTCTTCCACTGCCAGTAAGAACGGGATTGTCTGTGCAAGTGAATGGTTACTTTGAAGTCTCCTCCAACAGACGTAGCATATGGTATGGAGCTGATATGGACAGGGGTGGGAAACTTCGGTCTGACTGGAACAGGCTTTTGTTGGAAGATGTGGTGGCTCCAGCTTTTAATGAGTTATTGCTTGGACTAGGCAAGCTTTTGGGACCCACTGAAAGGTACTATTCTTTATGGCCAAGTGGAGCATTTGAGGAGCCTTGGCACATTTTAATTGAACAGATCTACAAGGTTATCTACTCATCGCCAGTCTTGTATTCCGATTTTGAAGGTCGAAGGTGGATATCACCAGCTGAAGCATTTGTTCATGATGAGGAGTTCTCTCAAAGCAATGATCTTGGCAAGGCTCTTGTTTTGTTAGGAATGCCCATTGTTCATCTTCCTAGTATTCTAGTGGACACGATGTTCAAATATTACACGAATTTTCACCTGAGAGTTGTGAGTCCTGTAACAGTGCGACATTTTCTTAAGGAATGCAAAACCTTGGTTATGTTAAACAGATCTTTCAAGTTGGTTTTATTAGAATATTGTATAAGTGATCTAGTGGATGCTGATGTTGGTAAACATGCAAATGGCCTTCCTTTACTTCCATTAGCAAATGGTCAGTTTGGAGTCATTACAGAGGCCTCACAGGGAATTTCATGTTTTGTCTGCAACGAACTGGAACACAAGCTGCTGAGTGTAGTTCCTGACAAAATAATTGACAAAAATATTCCTGCTGACTTGTATTGTAGGCTTTCTGAGATTGCCAGGGTCTCAGGTGCAAATATCTCATACATCAGTGGTCAGACTTTTCTACAGTTCTTTCCCAGTTTTTTTCCTGCTGCGTGGAAATATGAAAACAGAGTCACATGGAATCCAGATTCAGGTGCTACATTTCCCACAGCAGATTGGTTTGTGCTTTTCTGGCAGTATCTTCGAGATCAGTCCTATGATTTGTCAATGTTCAGAGAGTGGCCAATATTGCCATCTACAACAGGGTACCTCCACAAAGCTTCGAAATTCTCAAAGTTGATTAATGCAGAATTCTTATCTAGCATGATGAGAGAGCTTCTTACTAAGGTAGGTTGTAAGATACTTGATGTAAAGTTTGGAATTGAACATCAGCAGTTATCCCTTTATGTTTATGATGGTAATGCTGCTGGCATCCTGAGCTCTATTTTTGAGGCTGTCTCCTCAAATGATAATCAATTGAAGTTGCTTTTTCAAGATTTTTCTGTTGATGAGAAAAATGAGCTCTGCCGCTTTCTTCTGGATCCAAAGTGGTACCATGGAGGCTCTCTATCTGATCTGGACATAAAAAACTGCAAAAAGTTGCCCATTTTCCGAGTGTATGCTGGAGCGCATACTCATACTCCACAATTTTCTGACTTGGAAAGTTTTAAAAGGTATTTACCCCCTGTTGGTATACCTGAGAACTTATTGGGTGGTGAATTTATTCTCTGCACATCTTGGAATGAAGAAGATATTTTAATGGGATATTATGGAATTGAACGTATGAGGAAGACAACTTTCTACAAGAAGAATGTGATAGACAGAGTAGTTAAGCTGGAACCAGAAGTTCGTGATACAGTCATGTTATCCATTCTGCAAGATCTACCGCAACTCTGCTTGGAAGATTCCTCCTTTAAAGAACTTTTGAAAAGGTTGACATTTGTTCCAACCATCCATGGGAGCTTAAAGAGTCCTCAATCTCTTTATGATCCTCGTATGGATGAACTTCTTGCTCTTTTGGAAGAATCAGATTGTTTTCCATGCAGCTCATTCCAAGAACCAGGTGTTCTGGACATGTTGCTGCCTCTGGGCCTTAGAACATCAGTGTCTGTTGACACCATTATACAAAGTGCTCGCCAAGTTGAATCATTGATGCATAAGGATCAATTGAAAGCCTATTCACGGGGTAAGGTGCTTCTATCATACCTTGAAGTCAATGCTGTAAAATGGTTGTACAATATGCTAAATGACAGTCAAAGTAGAGTCAATGTGATGTTCTCAAAAGTTGCTACAGCACTCAGGCCTTGTGATATGCCTATGGAAGCTGATCTTGAAAAATTCTGGAATGAACTACGAATGATATGCTGGTGCCCCGTTCTGGTTACTGCACCCCATCCAGCTTTGCCGTGGCCTTCAGTTTCATCTATGGTTGCTCCACCGAAGCTAGTCAGGTTACAGGTGGATATGTGGATTGTGTCTGCTAGCACTCGCATACTTGATGGTGAATGCTCTTCATCGGCCTTGTCGTTTAGCTTGGGTTGGTCTTCTCCTCCTGCTGGTAGTGTAATTGCTGCTCAACTACTTGAACTTGGCAAAAACAATGAGATTGTGACAGATCAGGCACTTCGACAAGAATTAGCCCTAACAATGCCAAAGGTATACTCTCTGCTAACTAATTTGATTGGTTCAGATGAGATGGATATTGTTAAAGCTGTTCTAGAGGGGTGTCGGTGGGTATGGGTGGGAGATGGATTTGCAACTGTTAATGAAGTAGTTCTGGATGGTCATCTTCATCTGGCTCCATATATACGTGTTATTCCTGTTGATCTGGCCGTCTTCAGGGAATTGTTTTTGGAGCTTGGCATCAAGGAATTTTTAAATCCAACAGATTATGCTAATATTCTTTATCGAATGGCTATGAGAAAAGGTAACACTCCGCTTGATGTGCAAGAGCTCAGAACGGCTGCATTGGTTGTGCAGCATCTGGCTGAAACTCAGTTTCAGGGTTTACAGGTCCAGATTTACTTACCAGATGTGTCGTCCACACTGCTTCCATCAAGTGATCTAGTTTTTAATGATGCTCCATGGTTGTTTGACATTGGAGAGAATGCATTTGGTGATACATCTAATGTTGTCATGAATTCAATGAGAAATGTTCATAACTTTGTTCATGGCAACATTTCAAATGATGTAGCAGAAAAACTTGGTGTCCGCTCTCTTCGTCGGCTGTTGCTTGCTGAGAGTTCTGATTCAATGAACTTGAGTTTGTCTGGGGTTGCTGAAGCCTTTGGACAGCACGAGGCCTTGACAACCAGGCTCAAACACATTGTTGAAATGTATGCAGATGGACCAGGAATTCTCTTTGAGCTTGTGCAAAATGCAGAAGATGCACAAGCTTCTGAGGTGGTTTTTCTTTTGGATAAAACTCAGTATGGGATTTCATCCATTCTTTCTCCTGAAATGGCTGAATGGCAGGGGCCTGCTCTTTACTGTTTTAACGACTCAGTTTTTAGCTCGCAAGATCTTTATGCAATCTCACGTATTGGTCAAGACAGCAAACTTGAAAAGCCTTTTGCAATTGGGAGGTTTGGGCTTGGTTTCAATTGTGTTTATCACTTCACAGATATCCCTGGTTTTGTTTCTGGTGAAAACATTGTGATTTTTGATCCTCATGCCTGTTATCTCCCTGGGATATCTCCAACTCACCCAGGACTGAGGGTAAGATTTGTTGGAAGACGGATCTTGGAACAGTTTCCTGATCAGTTCACTCCATTCTTACACTTTGGGTGTGATTTACAGCAATCATTTCCAGGTACTTTATTTCGATTTCCTCTCAGGGGTGAATCTGCTGCTTCTAGAAGCCAAATAAAGAAAGAAAAGTATGCACCTGAAGATGTAGAATTGCTCTTCTCTTCATTTTCTGAAGTTGTTTCTGAGACATTGCTTTTCCTTCGTAATGTCAAAAAGATCACCTTGTTTGTCAAAGATGGAAGTGGTCATGAGATGCAACTTATCCACCGTGTTTCTAGGCACAATATTAGTGGGCTTGTAAAGGAACCACATCCACTTCATTCTATGCTGAACTTTATTCATGGAAACAGGCGAAGTAGAATGGATAGGGATCAATTCTTGCACAAATTAGATATGACCCTAGATAGGGACCTGCCATGGGATTGTCAGAAAGTTGCAGTTGTGGAGCAAAGTTCTTTTGGTTACGTGTCACATTTTTGGATAATTGGTGAGTGTATAGGTGGGGGGCATGCTAAAAACAAATCCATAACATTGCGTAATAAATCATGTAATTTTATCCCTTGGGCATGTGTTGCTGCATACTTGCACTCAGCCAATTTAAAGGATGTAAGGGAGTTAAGCAATGCTCTAATTACTGAAGGAGAATTTAATGGTATTGCTGCACTTGAAAATCAGCCTCTTGCTGAAGCCATGCAGGATAGGAAAAAAATTGAGGGCCGAGCCTTTTGCTTCCTGCCACTACCAATTAATACCGGTCTTCCGGTGCACGTTAATGCATATTTTGAGCTATCTTCAAATCGAAGAGATATATGGTTTGGAAATGACATGGCCGGGGGTGGAAGAGTACGATCTGAGTGGAATACCTGCCTCCTTGAAGATGTCATTGCTCCTGCTTATGGTCACCTGCTTGCTGTCCTTGCAGAACAGATTGGTTTAGGTGATCTGTTTTATTCATTTTGGCCGACTGCTACAGGAGTCGAACCATGGACTTCAATGGTGTGGAGACTTTATAAATCAATTGCTGACCTTGGACTCCATGTCTTGTACACAAAAGCTAGAGGGGGGCAGTGGATCTCAACAAGACAAGCTATTTTCCCTGATTTCACATTTCCAAAAGCAGTTGAGCTTGCAGAAGCATTATCTGAAGCTGGTATGCCTATGGTCTTGGTGTCCAAGCAAATTGTGGATAGGTTTATGGAGGCATGCCCATCACTGCATTTTTTGAATCCTCATTTACTGAGGACTTTGTTGATTCGACGTAAGCGTGGCTTTAAAAATAAGGAGGCAGTGATATTGACATTAGAGTATTGCTTAAGTGACCTGAAAGGAGCTGCCATTTCTGATAAATTGCAGGGATTGCCCTTGGTTCCTTTGGCAAATGGATCATTCACGACGTTCAACAAGCGAGGGGAAGGTGAGAGAATATTCATTGTGTCACAAAAGGAATTTGATCTCCTTAAGAATTCAGTTCCACATCTTCTTATAGATTGCTGTATCCCAGATGGAATTTTTACAAAACTACATGATATAGCTCATTCTGGGCTGTCAAACTTGTATGTATTCACATGTTATTCCCTTGTCGAACTGTTCCCCAGGCTTCTGCCTACAGAATGGCAGCATGCTAAGCAGGTGTCTTGGACTCCAGGGCACCAAGGCCAGCCAAGCCTGGAGTGGATTGGGTTGCTGTGGAGTTATCTGAAAGTATCCTGCATGGATCTTTCAATGTTTACCAAGTGGCCTATATTGCCAGCTGGAGATGGCTGCCTCTTGAAACTTGTTGAAAATTCAAATGTAATTAGAGATGATGGCTGGAGTGAAAACATGTATACACTATTGCAGAAACTAGGATGTTTCCTTTTGCGGTCTGATTTACCAGTAGATCATCCCCAATTGAAGAACTTTGTTCAGGATGCAACAGCAAGTGGTGTTTTGAATGCTGTGCAGGCAGTTGCTGGTCAGCTGCAGAATATCAAGGGGTTGTTTGTGAATGCCTCAGTAGGAGAGTTGCATGAACTTCGGAGTTTTATTTTCCAGTCCAAGTGGTTTTCTGGAAATCAGATGACTTCATCACAAATAGACATGATAAAGCTTCTTCCCATATTTGAATCTTACAAGAGCAGAGAGCTTACAAGCGTAGCTGATCCTACAAAATGGCTTAAACCAGAAGGTATACATGAGGATCTGTTGAATGAAAATTTTATCTGGACTAAATCTGAAAAAGAGAGAAGCATTCTTGGTTGCTATATAGGTATTAAGGAACCTACAAAAGCTGAATTTTACAAGGAACATGTGCTGGAACGTATGCCAGAATTTCTTTCGCAACCAAGCATTCTTTCTTCAATCCTTCTTGATGTGAAGTTTCTGAATGAAGAGGATGCTGCTTTTAAAAGTGCACTATCTGAAACCCGTTTTGTTTTAGCGGCGAATGGGTCCTGGCATCATCCTTCCAGGTAGGCTCATGTCCAAGTCTCTGCCATTCCTGGTGGGTCATACCATGCGGATGATTTTCAACTTTTGAAACATTATTAGGTTTTAGACAACATCTGCTTTTCTATTCAATGCAGAATTAGTTTGTCTGCTGTTTTGATGTTGAATCCGAAATAATCAAACTAGCAAATGCACATTGTTCACACAAGAACATTTGCTTATTTCAAAGATCATATCCATACTCTGTAAAAGAAAAGTTGGCTTGCATCCCTTCCACTTGCATCAGGAGGAATCGCCTTTTCATGGTTTTAGTTTTTATGTTTTGATGATCTCATTTTATGTAAGTCCAAATTTTTTACTTCTATTTCTTGTGTTATGCTTTCAATATCATTTTTGTAATCCTTGTATTTTATGCAAAACCTTGCCATCAAGCTTCCTTTTAATTTATTATGGTAAAATCTATAAGCTCTAGTAAGTTTCCAGGCAAATTGTAAATATGCTTTGAAAGTGTATGATGCTACGGAGTTTTCTCTGAACTATGTCTAGGCATGGGTTTGATGCAAATATTAATGTTTTGCTGATAGACTTATACAAAGACATCTTCTAACTAATTAGAACCATTTTAGGACCATATATGATGCATATTTATGAATTTTTATAATCTCAGCCCAAAACACCAAAGCATATAATTTATTTGCTTAGCTTGCATAGGTTTCTTGCATTAAATGTGTTCTTCCAATATGCCTGTAGTATGTTATCTGTGTCAGCAAAGCTTGTGCATTAGCATTTTGACGCTTGGCTCTTATGCAAACAATCACAATATATTTTCTGCTAGATTTTACTTCGTTTATAGTGACATCCACAAACCTAAAACTTGCATGACGGCTATTGTTGACACTATGGCAGGCATATTTTCATATTAACTAGCCATAGACGATGTTAATCTAGCTTCCAAGTTTTTAATTGCTTTCATGTTTTCTAAACTAATTTGTTTTCTCTAGGCTTTATGATCCTCGTGTACGTGGCTTGCAGAATTTGCTGCATAAAGAGGTTTTCTTTCCTTCTGACAAGTTTCAAGATGCTGAAATTCTTGAGTCACTAGCAAGTCTGGGACTTAGAAAAAACTTGGGTTTTACTGCTTTAATTGACAGTGCTAGGTCAGTTTCGATGTTGCATGATTCAGGAAGCATAAATGCACTAATTTATGGTAAAAGGTTACTTGTTTATTTGAATGCTCTAGGGCTTAAGCTTTCAAATGCTCATATTGAAGAAGTGAACCATGGAGTTGATAACATAATGTCATCCATTGATTGTGGTTCACATGATGGAGATTCACAATCAAAGAGTCATGAAGAACGTGACAAAGAAGTATTCTCTTTTCTTTCCAACTTCGATCATGATCGATCAGAAGATGAATTTTGGACACAGATCAAAGCCATTGCTTGGTGTCCTGTCTATGTTACTGCACCACACAAAGAACTTCCATGGTCCATATCTGGTGATTGTATAGCACCTCCAAACATCACAAGGCCTAAATCTCAGATGTGGATTGTATCATCGAAAATGCGAATTCTTGATGGTGATTGCTGCTCAGATTACCTTCAACAGAAACTTGGTTGGATGGATCTGCCAAACATAAGAGTTCTATCCACTCAATTAATTGAGCTTTCAAAGCTCTATAACAAGCTTAAGTTGCAATTTGAACAGGAACCACCTATTGATTCTGTTCTGGGAAGGGAAATCCCATCAATATATTCAAAGTTGCAAAAATTTATTGGTACAAATGATTTTAAAGTTGTAAAAGAAGATCTGGATGGTGTTCCATGGGTATATATAGGTGACAATTTTGTATCTACTAAAGCACTTGCATTTGACTCACCAGTGAAATATCATCCTTATCTGTATGTTGTTCCATCTGAACTATCAGAATTCAGAGCTCTGCTTTCAGAATTGGGTGTGAAATTAACCTTTGATGCTATGGATTATCTGCATGTCCTGCAATGCTTACAGTGTGACTTGAACGGAGAGACAATATCAGCTGAGCAGTTAAATTTTGTTCATCGTGTCTTGGAAGCTTTTGCTGACTGTTATGCCGACAAACAAGTACCTGATTTATCACTGAACTCACTACTGATTCCTGATTCTTCAGGGGTTCTGATGCATGCTTCAAATCTTGTCTACAATGATGCACCATGGATGAATAATAATAATCCCACTACAAAACATTTTGTACACTCAAGTATTAGTGATGATCTAGCAAACAGGCTGGGAGTACAATCTCTTCGTAGTTTGTCTTTAGTCGATGATGATATGATGAAGGATTTGCCATGCATGGATTACGCAAGAATATGTGAGCTGCTAGCTTTATATGGAGATAGTGATTTTGTACTGTTTGACCTTCTAGAGTTGGCTGATTTATGCAACGCAAAGAAGCTCCGCCTGATATATGATAAACGGGAACATCCTCGTCAATCTTTGCTCCAACAAAATCTAGGTAATTGTTCTACTGCTTTTTAAAATTTTAAACAGTTTGATGTGTGTTGATGGATGATTGAACCTAGACTGCTATGATATTCATTATTTCTTCCCTTGTGTGCTGTTCAGTATTTCCGAAAGTTGCAAGCTTGGGATCTTACTGGAATTTGATATTTACTGTTATTATTTTCTTTCAAACTGCATTCTGTAGGTGACTTCCAAGGGTCTGCTTTGACTGTTGTGTTGGAAGGAACTACTTTGAGCAGGGAAGAAATATGTGGTCTGCAGCTTCCTCCTCCATGGAAGATTCGGGGCAATGCTATTAATTATGGGTTAGGACTGGTTAGCAGCTACTTTTTGTGCGATCTCTTGACCATTGTTTCTGGTGGTTATTTCTACATTTTTGATCCTCTTGGTTTGGCTTTTGTTGCACCTTCAAATACTGGTTCCTCTGCAAAGTTATTCTCTCTGACAGGTGCATTTTGACCTATCCTCTTGGGCCGCCCCACATTTCTAAATTGTTAATTAATTAATTTTCAATGGATGTTAGGTGCGTTGAAATTCCAATAACTAAAATGAATGATGGATTGAGTTACTAATAGAACTTCAAATTTATTTGCTGAGAACTTAAGTATTTTGCCAGTTTTCACCCAGCTATTCCATGGCTTTTAGCCTCTAAATTTTGTTCTCTCACATCTCTGGAGGAGTGAGATGAAACCATCTCTTTTTCAGAAATATATGTATGACATTGCATTTCCTGCATTAGACTGAAAATTGATAGTGTCATTTTGACTTGAATGGTTGAACCCGATATAGATTGCCAAAGTATGTTGAGTAAGTTGAAATTACAAAGATTGGCCAGATCTCTTTGGGCTGAGGAAAAGGAGGAAAAAGCAAATGTGATCCAAAATTTATGAGCTCAGTTTCTGATAATGACAAGCTTTTGAGATATGGAGAAATTAAAAAAAAAAAAATTGTTCCTCATGCTGATGGCTGCTAGTGATGTTAGACATTAACTTTGTGGCTGCTTTAGGAATTAGGAATTTGATCATCTAGAACTAAGTTGAGGTTTCTCATACATTAATTCAATTGAGTGTTTCTTGGATTGTCATCATCACATATAAATAGCAGTTTCATGCATTCCTGTTGGCTCTCCTGGTCTTATTTTTGGTATATTATAGTCTATGAGTCCATGTGTTTTTTTTGGTTCACCTGATCAATATCGTCTATCCATTGTACTCATGGATGCCCTAAATTAAAATTTTTGTAATCTTATCAACCTAGCTTGCCAATCCTTCATCCACGTTTGGGATAATTGAAAGCAATTTATGCAATAATGACAAATATAAAACTATATGATCACTGTATGTATCAAGTTATGAATACTGGTAAAAATGGATGAGTGGGCTTGTGGTGGTGGCAGGTGAAAATCAGCTGAAACTAGTTACTATTTATGGTCCATTTGGATACATAGCATCTTGGGGTTGTTTGGTTGCCTGCATTTGGGCAGTTGTAGTTGCAGTTTGGTGCAATTGAATTGCAGGCAACAAAACAAGTGTTTCAATGCCTGCAATTGCAACTGGAGGCTGTAGTTCAACTGTAACAAAGCCAAAATTGGTCACAAGTAACTGCAAGGTCTTGTAATCAAGAAAGCCCTTCGAAAGAGGTATCTCTAGTTACCAAAAAAGGTCTCTTCATCATTTTTACCACTCCCTATCTCCTTCTTCATGGTATCCTTCTAAGTAACGTATTATTATGGTACTGTTGTTACTAAATTAATACTATAGTATTATAATCGTATCACTGGATTAGTATAGTGCCATATTATAATAATAATATCATAAAAATATAATAGTAATACTATATTATACATTTTTACTACTGATGTACTATAATAATATCATGAGGTGGACTAGGATCTGGTCAAGTGCATTTTCACTCAAATCCACCTGGATGATAGGGGTCCAACTTTGATGATCCAAGATGTTGGATGTCTATCACCTCTGAGTTGCTCACTAAAAATCATGTTACTTGGAAATCTCTAGCCTATTACATCAAGTGGTCAAAGTTGAACAATTTAAATTGGAACAACACATGCTTTTTGACCGCTTGATGCATAGGCTAGGATCTCCAAATCATAAGGTTTTTTATATGTAAATAATTTAGGGATAGTAAATCACATCTTATGGTTCAAATCATCTATATTAGACACCTGTCATCCAGTTATGACCTAACTAGATTTGAGCGTAAATCTACTTGATCAGGTCCTTGTCTATCTCATAATATAATAATAATAATAATTATAATATAATATTATAATATATTATTTTATTTTATATTGGATGCTTATAATTATTATAATAATATTATAGTAATAATATATAATTATAATATATAATTATTATGATGATGTTACATTATAATTACAATAGATAATGTACATTATAATTACATTACTATATATATTTTAAATATATTATAATAATACTATGATATTACTATTTTAGAATGTTACAACAATATTAGAAAATAATATAATGATTCCATTATTATAATGTTATGATAATATTATAGTCTATATAAAATATTATAATAATTATAATTAGCTATAATAAATTATACATAATAATCATTGGTTAATTATAATGCATATGATAAATAATATGTCTAGATATTATAATATCAATGTTTTATATTTATATAATTACTATAGGAATTATTCTTGTACTATCCAATGATAATATAATAGCAACATTATTTTTCTATTATATATAAATATAATATGATAAATTTGATATTATATTCGAAAATGTGAACAGTTCACTGTCTCCCACGGGTAACCTTATCAGCTCAAGTACAGGGCAATCATATTTCTTTCTGTGTCAAACAACAAACAAATATAATTGCAGTTGCAGTTTTCAATTAAAGACAACCAAACAAGGCCCCTTTCTGCAATTGCAACTGAATTGCGGGCAACTGAATGGCCCCTTTGTGTATTTATACACATTGCTAGAAGTAGATACACAGAGAGCTATCATTGTGAAACTTAACAACATGCATGTAAGAGTTATGGTCCATGTTCTCCTGATAATCCGTAGGAACTGCTGTTTCCACATGGTCTTCTAAAAATAGTGGTGTTGATTATCTGTATTTTCTGTTGACTAGAATTATCTGAAATATGACATGCTGCAAAAATCCAGTTTTCTTTTACACATCTTCAATGTTATAATAAAAAACATGCACAGAGCACCCTCATTTCAAACCAGAGCTTGTAGCAAGAAGAGAGCTGATAACAAAGAGAAAAAATGCAGTCTTGTTTTTCCTTTTTCTTTCTTTATTTTTATTTTTATACAAGTTGAAACATATGCAGCCTTAAAAAATCCACATGCTTCCTTATTCATTAGGTTCTGGGTTACTAGAGTTTGTAATTTATGGTTTTCATCACTTGCTAGAAATGATCCTACTCAAGTTAATTTTTGTTTTCCAGGCACCGACTTGACTGAGAGATTTCATGATCAATTTAGTCCAATGCTTGTTACTCAGGTTATTTCATCATCCCCATCGAATTCCACAGTTATACGCATGCCTTTGTCTTCAAAATGCATGACGGACCTTGAAACTGGTTGTAAGAGAGTAAACCAGATCTTTGACCGATTTATGCAGAATGCATCTTCGACACTACTATTCTTAAGGTCAATCTTGCAGGTGCATACCCAATACATGCCTGGTTATTTAATAATTTTTACTGTTGCTTTGACTAACATCTATGCTTTATGTACTTCACCTATATTAAGGTAGATGTGCAAAATCATGGTACTATAATTGATTTTTTTTTTTTTTTTTTTTGATCCATTCATTGAATTTATATGCTAAGCAGACATGTTCATATTTATCAATGTTACATGGAATATGTGACCTATAACTGCACCAAGAATCTAACAGTGGGAGAGTCATATGTTATGGATATTGCAGAGGGAAAACGAGTTCGCTTTTCCTAACGCATGCCCAAACACTTTCTAGAAGATGCATTTGACAAAGTTTACTTGGAAGAAGCTAACAACATTGGAACATAAAATTGGTCAGACTATTATTTTGAAATTTAAAAATGTCATCTTCTTTAATATAATATAGATTGAAACTCAAGGCAATTTTACCCAGTTTGCTGGTTGTCCATTTTTGATAATCATGTGCAGAGTGTCCAATGACACTTCTATTTGTAATCCTGGTTCGGTTAAGTTTGCTCTTGAATGATTTTGTGATTTGTAATAAAGTGAAAGGATGCTTTCAAGCATGTAGAAGAATGTATCGGTAAAAGGAAGTTTATCTATTATTGATCCTTTTGCTTCTTCTTTTTTCTTCATGTTCGATCTGCCATACACAACATGATAATTTGGAATATTCTCAACGTACAGGTTCCTAGAATTTGGTAATCATAAATGGATATAATAATTTTGTAGTTTCATAATGTGGCACATGTGGGAGGAGTGGAGGGTTATATTTTAATTAGTGCATTATTTATTAGAGACAAACCTAATTAGATGTGTATTATTTTGTTTATTGTTAATCAATTCAAGGTTTATTCCAAGGTTCACCATGCCAATATTAGAGCCTAGATTGGTTGGCTGGCAGTACGATTCGGTATGCCCCGTACGGTTTTGTATTGGGCCCGAATTGACATAAAGAGAGACCAAGAGAGAATGGAAGAGGAAGAGAGAGAAGAGGGGAGGGAAGGAGAGGAAGAGGGAGAGAGGGTCTGTTGAGGTTGCCGGAGGGCAGCTAAGCTTGCTGCACCGCTGTCGAGCTCGTCAGAAGCTAGAGGAGGGTGGAGGGAGGGAAGGAGAGGAGGTTGCCAGAGGCCTTCGGAGTGTTGGCAAGGCTGCTGTGCCCACCATCGTGGGAGGCCTTTGGCAGCCCCCCCCCCCTCTCTCTCTCTCTCCCTCTCCTTTCCAACCTCCATCCTCTTCTAGGTTTTGCCAAGCTCAGCAGTAGTGCAGCAAGCTTGGTTGTCCTTCGGAGGCCCTCGCTCCCTCCCCCTCCTTTCCTCCCCACCTCTCTCTCTTCCTCTCCTCTATCTCCCCCTCGCTGGTTTCAAAAGCCAAAACTGTCCCAATCAGCTGCCATATTGGCATATACTTTGAACTGGGCTGTTTGGGGCAGTTTGGTGAACCTTTTTCAATTTTTATTTGTTCCTTTCTATTTTGTTGTAATTGAAATTTTGTTTTGGGAGACTGCTCATTCTTTATTAAATGAGAGCTGAAAGTTTTTCTATGCTCTGTATTGTTTTCTTCTACATTGTAGTTTGATTGAGGAAGATTGCTTATCTTTTATATTTCTGATAAACGATAAAGTTATTGTTTATTTTTCACCTACTCTTTAAGTGTCTCCTACAATCTTTGTTTTTTTTCCATCCTCGTTTGGAATCAACATACTTCTTTTCTTTTTTCGTTTCAGGTGTCTTTATTGACATGGGAAGATGGGAATTTACATCCAACTTTGAATTATGCTGTTTCTATTGACCAATCATTTGCTATATTGAGGAATCCATTTTCAGAAAAGAAATGGAGGAAATTCCAACTATCAAGATTGTTTACTAGTTCAAATGCAGCCATAAAAATGCATGTTATAGATGTTTGTGTGATTCAGGGTGGGAGCAGTCTGATTGACAAATGGCTTGTCGTGCTTTGTTTAGGATCTGGACAGACTCGAAATATGGCCCTTGATAGGTATACGCCCCTTACATACATAGGTGCATTTATGAATTATATAGTTTGAATATACTATTTGATGAGCAATTTACTTTGGATTTAAGCATATCTATGCCTGTCTCAAGCTGTTGTGGAATTGTAAACATGAGTTTGTCAAATCCTGCAATATTATACCCTAAATTTTAACAATTACAATTTTTTAGTATATAATAATAAATTTTGATGCTTTTGCATTAGGATAAGGATCATTTCTTGTCCTTGCAAACAGTGAGAGGAAATGAAGCCACAAAGTTTGTGAGCTATCAACCATGATTTTTGGACTAATGTTATTGCTTGATCAAAGGTAGGCTGTATTATTTGCTAAAAGTAAAAGTGCAAATGGTTATGTTGGCCATTGGTTTAGCAAGAACTATCTATTACACAACTTTTATTTTTTAGGTGCTTTCTTTTTCAGTAGGATCTAAAATTAGAGCTTTTTAAGATGTGATTGGTTAGCATAAGTTTTTTTGCTGGCTTGTATCTTGTCTTCATATGATGATTTAAGAGCTAGGAAACTGTATACATATGGGTGGTTTGCATCTTTTAGTTTGAGAGTTTGAGCTACCTTTTTATGGATTAGTTAGGATATACTTTTGAGTACTTGCGTCTTTTGATCATATGATGATTTAGTGCTGGGTGGATTTAGGACTCCAAAAACACTTTATTGAATTGCATCCAAGTCAAATACTAAACATTATTTTTCTAACTTCAAGTAAAGAAAAGAGTTCGTCTTTTTCTCTAAAGCATCTGGCTGACTCATTGTATAAGTGCCTTCATGCTGAATCATGAATTCATATATTGTCAATAATGAGATCAGGTGATGCAGTAATCTGGTATCAATTTGGTGTTGCGTCCATTATGTTCATGCAGATCTAGTGTAGACTGCCCCATGGAGAGTTAAGGACATATCTAGACTACTAATATATTCACATTATGTTTTCCTCCTGATATTCTCTTAATACTTTATATTATCCTCATCAAACCTATTACTGCATTTCAGGCGGTATCTTGCTTATAACTTGACACCTGTTGCTGGAGTTGCCGCTCACATTTCACAGAATGGACAGCCTATAAGTGCACATGCATCCAGCTGTATATTGTCTCCTCTTCCCCTGTCTGGAACTATTAATATGCCAGTCACTGCTCTTGGATGTTTCCTTGTATGCCACAATGGTGGACGGTATCTTTTTAACTGCCCACATGAAATGACTTTACCAGAGCTGCAACTTGATGCTAGAAATCAATTAATAGATGCTTGGAACAAGGAACTGATGCTCTGCATTCGTGATTCGTATGTTGAGATGGTGTTAGAATTTCAAAAGCTGAGGAAGGACCCATTGAATTCTACTATCGAGTCAAATTCTGCACGTGCTGTGAGTTCTGTTATACAAGCTTATGGTGATAGAATTTACTCTTTCTGGCCAAGATCTAAGCAGCAGTCAACATCCTGTAATGAACTCAGTACTGCTGTTGAACATTCTAGTTCAATTAAAGCAACCGTAGCAGATTGGGAATCATTAATTGAACAAGTAATAAGGCCTTTCTATGTTCGTCTTGTTGATCTTCCTGTCTGGCAGCTTTACCGTGGAAATGTTGTTAAAGCTGACGAAGGTATGTTCCTGTCTCAATCAGACAGTGGAGAAGGTGATAACTGGCCACCAACTAGTGTTTGTAGTTTCATCAAGGAACATTATCCTGTTTTTTCTGTGCCATGGGAATTGGTCAGGGAAATTCAAGCGGTGGGAATCAAGGTTAGAGAAATCAAGCCTAAGATGGTCCGGGATCTTCTTAAGGCTTCTTCGTCTGTTCCACTTAGGTCTATTGAAACCTACATAGAGGTTCTAGAATATTGTGTCTCTGATATTCAGCTACAGAAGTTATCAGATTTAACCAGCATTCCTGGATCAGGGGCAATTAATATGCAAGTTGAAAATGGCCATATGTCTACGAATATGGCACCTTCTTCATCATGCACAGACATGACAAGATCTCATCATACTCTTAGCCAGAGTTCAGGGACTTCTGGTGGTGATGCTCTTGATCTGATGACATATTTTGGCAAGGCTCTATATGACTTAGGACGTGGGGTTGTTGAGGATGTTGGCAGGGCAGGAGGCCCTCTAGCTCACAAAGCCAACACTGCAGGTAGCAGTATATACATGGATCTTCCATCTATAGTTGCTGATCTCAAAGGCATGCCATTTCCATCTGCAACAAAGTGCCTTACAAGGCTGGGGACAACTGAACTTTGGATTGGGAGTGAGGAGCAACAGTTACTTATGCGTCCACTAGCAGATAACTTTATTCATCCACAATGCTTAGAAAAACCTTCCTTGGCTGCCTTTCTCTCTGACAAGACTGTTCATCAGTTTTTAAAATTAAAAAAATTCTCTCCCCATTTGTTGTCAAGTCATCTGAGGCATCTTTTTAATGAGCGCTGGGTAAATCGTGTAATGAACACCGGTAAGACTCCCTGGGTTTCATGGGACAATATGGCAGAATTACCAGGTGATGCACCTACTCCTGAATGGATACGATTGTTTTGGAAGACTTTTACAGCCTCAAATGGGGAACTTTCACTTGTAGCTGATTGGCCCTTGATTCCTGTTTTTCTTGATAATCCAGTCTTATGTCGTGTAAAAGAGCATCATCTAGTATTTGTGCCACCAATTATCGATCCAACTCTTCTCAGTGGAGTTGCAGCCTTGAATAGAGAAACAGATGGGTTGCTAAATACTTCTGACAATGATATTGCAGAATCTGAGCTAAAAAAGTTGTATCATGCTGCATTTGAGTTGACAAAATCAAGATATCCATGGTTATTTGCTCTGCTTGGTCAGTTTAAAATACCCTTATATGATATATCCTTCCTGGATTGTGACATACCATGTAATTTTTTTCCTGCATCGGTGCAAACACTTGGGCAGGTGATTGTGTCCAAATTTCTTGCAGCTAAAAATGCTGGCTATTTTTCCATGCCACTGAATTTATCAAATGAAGATTGTGATAGACTGTTTACTCTTTTTGCCTCGGATTTTAGATCAGTCAGTGGGTGTGTATACAAAAGGGAGGAGTTGGATGTGCTGAGAGAACTTCCTATATATAAGACAGTTGTGGGTACCTACACAAGGTTGTCTGGCCTGGATCAATGTATTGTTTCTCCAACTTCATTCTTTCATCCTTGTGATGAACGGTGTCTTTCTAACTCAATTGATGCAAGTCCATTTTATCACACAATTGGAGTTAGTGAATTAAGTGACCAAGAAGTATTAGTGAGATTTGCCTTACCTAGATTTGAAAGAAAGACATCAGGAGAACAGGAAGAAATTTTATTGTATTTATATACAAATTGGAAAGATCTTCAATTAGACTCCACTGTATTGAGCACCTTGAAAGAGACTAACTTTGTACATAGTGCTAATGAAATTTGTACTGAGTTATTCAAGCCGAGGGAGCTTCTTGATCCATATGATTCCTTATTGATGTCAGTATTCTCTGGGGAACGAGACAAATTTCCTGGTGAGAGGTTTACCACAGATGGCTGGCTTCGCATTTTGAAGAAAACGGGCCTTCGGACATCCTCACAAGCCGATGTCATAGTTGAATGTGCAAAGAAAGTAGAAACACTTGGAAGCCTAGCAATGGAACATATAGAAGATCCTGATGATTTTGAGGAAGAATTTTCAAGTACACGAAATGAAATTCCTTTTGAAATATGGTCATTAGCGGAATCTGTTGTGGATTCAATATTTACAAACTTTGCAAGTCTTTATGACAATGCGTTCTGTGAAATGCTTGGTAAGATTGCATTTGTACCTGCAGAAAAAGGTTTTCCGAGTGTTGGTGGTAAGAAAGGCGGGAAGAGGGTCCTTTCTTCATATAGAGAGGCAATCTTGTTGAAGGATTGGCCACTGGCTTGGAGTTCTGCTCCCATTCTTGCCAAACAAAATGTTGTTCCTCCTGAATATTCTTGGGGAGCATTTCGCCTGAGGAGCCCTCCAGCCTTTTCTACAGTCTTGAAGCATTTGCGGGTAAGAATAGCAAATACATTTGAGCTAATTTATTCAATGTGTTTTTTGCTTTTAATTGTTTTACATTTATGTGTTTTATAAAAAATGACCACAGGTTGTTGGAAGAGATAATGGTGAAGATACCCTTGCACACTGGCCAACTTCATTAGGCATGATTACAGTAGAAGATGCTTTTCTAGAAATTCTGAAGTACCTGGACAAGGTTTGGGGAACATTTTCTTCTTCAGGTCAGTAAATGCATGATATGTATATTTTTGATTATGTAGTTATAAACCTTTCCTTATTAATTGTCATGTGCTACAGAGTACAGATTATGAGCAGAATTTGTTTGTCTATATTTTCATTTATCTGGAAGCCATCATTGAACTAGTTAATCTATGTTAGTTTCATTTTCATCTGCTTTGAATGGGGGCATTAATCTAATGGAGATGTGAGAAAAGACTTCTTGCATATCTCTTAATTCAAGTTATTTGAAACCCACAGAAATTTGCAAGCATATATATATATATCAGATAGGATTTAGACCATGCTTGTATTTTTACATCTCAGATGTACTTTTCTTTTGGCAGATATAGCAGAACTGCAGAAAATGGCATTTGTGCCGGTTGCTAATGGCACTCGTTTGGTCTCAGTGAAGTCTCTTTTTGTTCATCTGACAATTAACCTCTCGCCGTTTGCATTTGAACTCCCCAGTCTATACCTCCCATATGTAAGGATCCTCAAGGAAATTGGTCTACAAGAAGTTCTCACTATTTCCTATGCAAGAGATTTTCTTCTGAGTATCCAAAAAGCATGTGGGTATCAACGTCTCAATCCAAATGAACTCCGGGCAGTGATGGAAATATTGAATTTTATATGTTTTGGGGCTACTGCAATATCAGATGTACCAGACTGGATAACTGATGCAATAGTCCCAGATGATGGCTGCAGGCTTGTTTTGGCAAGATCATGTGTATATGTTGATCCCTATGGGGCCCAATTCCTTGGTAATATAGATACTTCCAGATTAAGATTTGCTCACCCAGAGCTTCCTGATGCCATATGTATGGCCTTGGGAATCAAAAAACTTTATGACATTGTTGTTGAGGTATGCTATATTTGCATGCCATCCTTCTCTATTTTCTGCAGGTCTTGCATGAAAATATGACCATTAGCGTCCTTGGTAAATCATACTTATTGATCTTCTCCCTTTGCAGGAATTGGATGAAGAACACCAATTACAGGTTGTGCACCAGATAGGGAATGTACCGGTGAATAAAATAATTGATAAGCTTTTAAGCAAGTCACTACATGATGCAGTTTGTGTTCTAATTAATAGCATAACCAATCACTTGCCCTCATTTGAAGGCCTGAGTTTGTTGCAGATACAAAGTTCACTGGAACACATGGCAAAGAGATTGCAATTTGTTCAGTCCATTTACACTCGATTTTGTCTACTTCCGAAGCTTCTGGATATTACACGGGTAATGAAGGGTTATCCTGTTCCAGAATGGGAAGGTAGTGCAAAGAATCGAACTATTTACTTTGTGGACAAATCAAGGACTCGTATTTTAGTTGCAGATCCTCCAAGCTTTCTGACAATATATGATGTTGTCGCCATTGTTGCGAGCCAGGTATTGGGGGCACCAGCAATATTGCCTATCGGGCCACTGTTTGCCTGCCCAGATGGTTCAGAGAAAGCAGTTCTCAAAGTGCTCAGACTAGGGTCTGAAATTGGGGTTATCAATCATGAAGGCAGGAACAAAATTTTGGTGGGGAAGGAATTGTTGCCTCAGGATGCTCTTCAGGTGCAGTTCCTTCCATTACGCCCATTTTACACAGGAGAAATAGTTGCATGGAAGACAGGGAGAGATGGGGAGAAACTGAGGTATGGCAGAGTTCCAGAAGATGTAAGGCCATCTGCTGGTCAAGCACTCTACAGATTTCCCGTGGAAACAGCACCTGGAGAGACCCAAGTACTACTTTCTACTCAAGTTTTCTCGTTTAGAAGTGTTTCAGTGGCAGATGCATCTTCCTTGTCATCCCTACCTGGGAGCGGTGAGGGCCTACCTGAAAATAAGATGTTGCATGGCCAGGCATCCAAAGATGCTGGACGCAGGAAAGCTGCAAATGAGGTTAGATTACATGATTGCATATAATGTGTCATATAATGTCAATTTTCGCTTTATTTATCGATACCTAAAGTGTCTTTCTAATTTCAGCTTTCTAAAGAGCTCCCGTATGGCAAAGTATCTGCTGCAGAATTGGTGCAAGCAGTTCATGGCATGCTTTCAGCTGCTGGGATCAATATGGATGCCGAGAAGCAGACACTACTACAAACAACTCTTGATCTGCAAGAACAGCTTAAAGAATCTCAAGTGGCCCTTTTGGTTGAGCAGGTTTGTTCCTTATTTCCTTGCGCTAATGAATATTTTACCATGGATGAGCTGGTTCTATTAATTATTTCTATTATTTGCATGAAATGATTCTGAAATCATTTGGCAATGACTGATGATAGTTCCAGGAGTATTATTATCGAAGAGCTGCAAAATATTAAAGCATGTTATGAGGGTTGGGGAACCACGGGTTAGGGGATTAATTTGAATGAGTGGAATTATTGCTTATCAAGATTATGGTGGGAAGTTGCAAAATAATGGTTAATTAAAAAAAAAAAATATCTTATCAATCCTAATTTATGTTAACCATCGAAGATTATTCCAATTCCTGCATTTGTGTTTTATAGCATGCAGAAACAAAGGTCAAGGATCTAAGCAAAGTTACCGAGGTCTCGATTTGTATGTGTTGGGCACCTCCTAATACAATATATGCACAAATTTCAGTCCTATTATCTTTTGCTGAGATGAAGAGATATCGGCTAATAAGATATCATATCAGCTGATATTTTTCAATCACTTTCTTACTTTTTTAAATATAATTTTAGTTAATAAATATTGAGATCTGAATATAAATATAGTTTTAAATTCATGGGTTGAGATATTAATATCTTAATTTGAAAATACCAGCTGAGATCTTGGAAAATCTCGATGCCCTCCATTTTTTCCCACTTATCATATCAGCTGAGGTAAATTATGATCTCCATTCATCTTAGTTAGGGGTGCAAATGAGCCGAGCAGCTCACAAGCTGTTCGTGTTCAATTTGGATCCAAGACTTGAGTAGCTTGAACAATTTTTCAAGTTGAGCTCGTCTAGCAAAATACTTGGTTCAAAGGCTCACAAG
The DNA here is from genome assembly GCA_006176705.1 of Cocos nucifera. NCBI lineage: Eukaryota > Viridiplantae > Streptophyta > Magnoliopsida > Arecales > Arecaceae > Cocos > Cocos nucifera. The sequence continues at coordinate 112,904 of QRFJ01000111.1, read as the reverse complement.
CCTAGTCAAGTATAAATATTTTTAATAAAATAATATTTTATTTATAATATATATTATTAATTTGATAATTTAAAATATAATATTATGTCATATTTTATTTTAATTATTTTTTTTATTATGATCAAGGCTCGAATTTAAGCTCTAGTATTACTCAGGTGATATTAGAGTCAAGTCAAGTTTGAGTATTGCTTTTTTTTTCTTTTTTTTTTCTTTTTTTTTTTTTTTTTTTTTTTTTTTTTTTAATCGAGGTGAGCTCAAGCTTAGATATTAAGGTTCAATCAATTTCGAGTCGAGCCGAAGTATCATGAGTCAAGTCAAACTCAAGCCTCCAGCTACTTAATTCAACTCAACTCAATTGCATCCTAATCTTGATCCTAACCACCCATAGAGATAATTGATATATATAGGTTTTTCTTTAAAAACCTTGGATCTGAGTGAATAGTTTACTTCGAGGTGATTGTGTGGAGAAAAGCAATATGTCATAATGTGAAGAGATGAGAGTTGTTTATCGCATGGAGTTGGGATGCACGAGAAGAAAGTAATCTCAAAACCTTTCATTTAGCTTTTCATCAAAATATGCTGAAAGTTCAGGGCATATGAAGACATTTACTGTTTGGTGATGGAAAGATATAATACTGATTGTTGGCAAGTAATTACTGGGCCATTTGCTAGAGCCCACTAGCATAGGAGAGGTTGATCGTCTTGGGCTTTTGTTTTGAGGCCTTGAACACTTTGGCTGATCTTCTCACATCTCGTTTTCCCTTTTAGAAAAAAATGTATAACCAAAATAATAGGGGCTTGAGATGTTGGACGAATAGGTCTTCTAGAATACCACTGACATGCACATTTTATAACAAAAATTGGTTGGGTCATATTTTTTTCTGGAAGATTCTCTTGGGCAATCATATAACATTGTTAGGCAAAGTTCTGGTTTTGTGGTTCGCTAGTCTGTTCAGCCATGTTTTGGTTCTGATAAAAAGGCTAGTTCGTGAGTACCTCTATTTTGCAGCTTATGCACTTTGCATTTTCCTTATGAAAAATTGTGCTTGGTGCAGCCTAATTCATTGAAAAACATTTGTGACATCAGAGAAGAGGTGATCATCAGTCATCACAGTTTATGTGCAGAGGTCTAGCCAAGCTTGGCCATTTGCATGGTATATAGCTGATGAAAATATTTAGAGGTATATATGGTAAAGATACGGATTTAAGGGGTCGTAACTATTTGGGATGGTGTATCATGTGAAGAGCTTAGATTTGGACAAAAGGGGCCTGATAAGCTTGTCGAGGAAATCCTGGAAACTCCAGGGGGTAGCAGGAGCTTTATAAACCTGAACCTGAATAAATGGAGAAGGAATATGTTGGCTAACAATCCGCATACTGAGATGTGGCATAACCTGATGAACATATAATCTGCAAAATAAACAATTAGTTTTTCTTTTCTGAACAGCTTAGTGATCATTCTAACCAGAATGCCACCTCTCTGCTGCTGCTGTTTTTTCCTTTTCTCCTTTCTGTACGCAAACCCATTAAGCAGCTCTTGAATCATGCAGATTGCTAAGCCCTTGATAATTTTTTTGTGCCAGCTTGTTTACTCCTAATATGACCCTTGCAGGAAAAGGCTGATGCAGCAATTAAAGAAGCTGATGCAGCTAAAACAGCATGGTCATGCCGTGTCTGTCTGAATGCTGAGGTTGACGTTACTATCGTTCCTTGTGGCCATGTTTTGTGTCATAGATGTTCGGCTGCTGTCATGCGTTGCCCATTTTGCCGTACCCAGGTTTCCAGAACAATGAAAATTTTTAGGCCATGAAACGCACGGGCACGGGCACGGGCATTAAAGAAACCATGTTGAACAGTGTCAACATTAGAAGACTTCCGCCAATGTGCAGAGGCTTGGTGCATGATCTAAATAATTTACAACAAATTCCTTCTGCTGGTAGATTGCACCAGGATTCAGGATCATGCAAGTGGTTGCATCCCATGAAGATAAATTGCTGTCTGCTGAAGCTTGGACAAACAGCACTATTTTTTATTCTGCAAATTTTTCGTACTGCATATTTATATTCTAGCTATATAGCTCATCCAAAAATAAGTTGTGATCGGTTGGAGCAAAGATACAGATACCTGTACAGCTTACAGCGAGAATTTTTAGTTATAGGAATGCCATGATTATTGTAGATAAGAATGTAAATTTAATACACAGCTTTGCAAAACTAAATTCTCTTTTGGAGCTTATTGCATCAACCAAGATATCCTCTTAGGCTTGCCATAAATGCTTTAGTTTTACCAAGATCTATCTTTCTTCTGATAGTCTTTACAATATAATATTATGATGAGAAAATGATATGTAGAAATGAAAGATATCATATGATGGATATCTTAGTGATTTTATTAGCAGTATCCTCATGATTTTATTAGCAGCACTTTCATCCTATTATACAATAACTCCAAATGGTTCCAAAGCACTAGAATATTTCAACATTATTATTTAACATCATGTTATCCCTTGTTTAAGCCCTGTAGTTGTTTAATTTCTATAGTTTAACTATAAACAACTAATCATATATAGAGGAAGTTGTCTTTTAATGCAAAATCATTTATATTATTGTCTATCGCCACCCTTTCTATCATATAAAGGTGCATACAGAATTCATGTGATGTGTCAGTTAGCCTATCATAAACTTGATGACAATATCTAAGGTAACTTAAAATCAAAACAATTGGATTATTCATGAAGGGATGCTCAGCGGCATCTAAATTTGCTGTTAGATGAATGCTATTTTCCATTTCTTTTGTGGGTGAAGTAATATATAAAAATGTGGTAAAATATCGTAATGTGGAGGGAAGATAAGAAGCATTCATCTGGCTGCAGTACACATCAGCTTGATAAGAAAATGCAATTGGAAAATTATTTAATAGATCAAAGAAGCATTACTTTACAGAATATAGATTTGCTGCAATACTGTCTGCAGCTTTATCACGTGTCCCAAATCTTCCCTCCATTTGTTGTTCTTAACAAGATGCCACTTCCCCCCGCTGCCCATGCTTCATCCTGCATCAACATTTAAATTGGTAGTGTTATATGATCTTGTTAGAAATGCTAATTAAATTTTATAACACCTACCAAGCTGGTCCCAATTAATTAAATTATTTATAAAGTCTATGTAATGTTACTAAGCAAAGGCCTATGTGCATCTCGCTGACTCCATTAATTTGCAGTGGAGCTAGATTGAGTTTGGCACCTCCAAATCTTTATGATGTATATGTGATTTGTGATTAGCAAGTGGACAATTTCAGTGGCAGTAGGCCAGTTAGAAACTTGGGCAAGCCCCAAATATGAACTTTTGGGATCAGGCATCGGTTGAATGTCACTTTGCCTGGATAAATAGGTACCAGTCTAGCCAACACTCTTGCAGCTCTAATTCAGTTTAATAGAAAATTAAAACTTCTAGCAGAGTGACTCTGTAAATATTTAGCATTTGGCATAAACAAAATATTAGGTGCATGAGATTTTGGATCCCCGGTGGGAATATAGAAAGTAAAATTTTTCCTTTGGAAGGCATTTCACAATGAACATATCACCTGATTGCTAGATAACATAAGGATATCACTTTTGAATTACTGGACAATGTTTTAAATTCAAATTGATAATTTAAATAAATCAAACATGAATATGTGCAGAAGAATATCTAACATACATGCATGCATGTTGAGACTTCTCACACTTCTGAAGACACCATTACTGTTGAGGTATAACAATAATCTGCATTTGTGAATAGTTGACAGATCGTTTGTGTTCATTATTTCTTTTCCTTCCTATAAACATAGAAATTAATTAATATATAATAAATTAATATGTGGACAGAAGCAAACTATTACATAGGATGGCCTGATGAATGAAAAAGGAAGAAATTTGAACATACAAAAGATCCCCTCTAAGGCACACCTAGCCAAAAAGACAAATGTAAATTATAAAATGCAAGCAACATCAATGTTGGAGGACAAAAATAAGTGCTTAACTAAAAATTATTCCCAAACAGTATGAATTGTACACGAGGGAGCATCCTCATAGGACATCAAACAGAGTAGAAGCTTCTCGTGCCAAATATATCATGGAAATGCATGAATGGCAATGGCACAGAGCAGCATTTTTAGAGGAGCCTGGAGAAGTTATCAGGTTTATTCTAGATGGTAGGAAATCAAGTTGTGCGGTTGGTTTCATAGTATTTTTTGGCTGCTGGATAATTGCTGCTGGGCACTATTGTTTATAGCTAAGTGCAAGGTTTTACAATTACTGTTACTCTTAATGGCAATGATCATATTGAATTAAACCAAGAAACATGCCACCTTGGTTACCATGGTCTCTCTCTCTCTCTCTGAGGGTAAAAAAAAAAAAACTTGGTTATCATGGTAAATTGACTAAATTCAGTTATCTACAAAAAAGTATGTCCATTCTACAGGGCAAGAAGGAGAAAAAAAAAAAAAAGAGGGTTACCATGGTAAATTGACTAAATTCAGTTATCTACAAACAAGTATGTCCATTCTACAAGTTGAAAAACTGTGGGTAGCATGTCAGCTTGATCTGTTATGACAGATACAGTGGGCAGAAGAATTTCAGGATTCGTTATTCTTCAACAGAGCAAGTATGAAGCGAATGCATTGAAAGGAAACAAGATCAAAATAAGAATTCAGTGCTTGGTATAATAAAACATACTATGCTGGCAAGCTTTTTGCAACCCCCACCCAACAAAAAAAAAAAAGAAAAAGAAAAAAAAAGCAACACTAAAGTCAGGAAAAAAAGAAATATGAACAGCCATCTCATATATATCACAATATGTTGTGCTAAGGTGCTCCAAAAACAGGGTCAAGAGAAGGGAGTAAAAAGAAATAGACATGACAAGATTGATGTCAAGATCTGCCTCTGATCAAATCCAGAAGCCTTCTACTGGAACTTAATAACCGAACAAGATTAACTAAGCAAGAAAGTGGAACAGATTACACACAAAGCTTGAAGTTGTAAAATATATAGTTAGAATACCGTATCTGCTAGGGCGCTATTGAGGATTGGGTACCATTTGAACAGCCATGTTCATATTCCCAAGAAATTCCAAGAGAGATTTATTGAAACTATTTCTAAAAAAGGAAAGAAGTTTCTGTTGTAATTACTACGAGTCCTAATCCTGTGGCCACCATGGAATGGCTTCCCCTGCATCTACATGGTGATTGGCATGCATGGTAGGTGTGACACCTTGGCCTGCCTCAGGTCCAAAATGATGCCGCCATTTAACATGGCTCCTACAACTTGGGCCCATCAATGTGTAGGCACAGGGGAGGCCACACCATGATAGCCACTTTGGAATCAAATTCAATTATTACTAGGTCTTTGAAAGTGTTACCTTTGAATGGTAACCAACATCAAGTATAGTAGCATACCAAATCCCCCAACTCCGGACAGGAATTTCTTCAAATTCCTCTGTGATCTGAGATAAGCAATAACCACCATAATCAGATATTCATTCTTCATCTTAAACCATACAACTAAGCAAATACTACAATAATGTAATTCTAACAATTATCCATTAGCCATGAAAATTTTTATGAGTTTCCAATCATGAAGAAAGAAGTATAAATTTATCTAAGTCTTATGCAAATAAATCACGATAAGAAATGATAATAATAATAAAATTTTAAACCCAACCAGCACTTAATAGCTCAACCCTTGATTCTTTCAGTTGGGGAGCCACACGTACTGGCTTATCCACTAGAGGACAATGAGATAGAAATTGTGTGCCTCCATCACCAAATAGGTTTTAACCAATAGACTGAATTCCATCTTTTTTTACTCTTTCTTGTGAAGCTAAAACAAGTACAGCAACACCCTAGTACAACTAAGCCTTAGTTCTCTTTTTCTTTCTCTCAGTCAAGTCTTAGTTTTGCTTCCAGCTAAAGTTACCAAAAGAATTATAACCTTACACCCCAAACCAACGAATACAAACCAAAAAAATTCTGGCTCTGCCTTTGGGTGGAAAGGAGGGTTTGACTGTCCTTCTACAATGTGCAGAAATGGAATGAAACTCTTTTAAACATTAAGAGGTGTTTGCTGGATTGTCACAATTTTATTAGGTCATATGGCACTGCAGGTGATGAGATTTCAAGAATGTTTGCTCCTGTTATAATCTTCACAATGGTATACTCGACAGATTACTAACCCATGAGTTTTACAAGGATGTTAAATAGCATAGAACTACAAATACATCAAACTAGATTTTTGCACGATACCTTTGTAGTTTCAGTAGTACAAACATTATTGGAATAAACAATAGTCATGTAAATCAAACAGGCATATATTGCTATGAGCAAGGTTTGCTATGCTGGTACTAGAGGCTGGACCAGTCAGTCAGTAGTATAGTTCAGTATGCCCCTATGCTATTCTGAGTCGGGCTCATGTGACACAACAGATAAGGCGGCAAATAGGGAGAACGGGAGAGAGGAGGAGAGAGAGAGGAGGAGGGAGGGAGGGAGAGGGAGAGAGATAGCCGTTAGAGGGTTGTGGAAGCCATTGGAGAGTCTTGAAGACAGCCGGAGGGCATGGAGGGCTAGAGGAGGGGCTCCACCCTCTAGCCGATCGAAACAGAGGCCTAATGGCCCCTCTTTTTTTATTTTACAATTTTTAAGTGAAGTTAGCAACCCTATTGCTAACTTCACCTAAAATCATAATTTTTTTTTAAAAAAAAATATTTAAGTGAAGTCAGCAAACCTCACTTAAAAGTCTAATAATAATAAAATCTATTGGGCCCCTATTTCGATCGACTAGAGGGTGAAGCCCTCCTCCAACCCTCCGCGCCCTTCGGCCTCTCTCTCCCTTCTCCCCGCTCCCCCTCCAAATGCCCCAAACAAGGCAATTCGGGACGGTTTTGCATTTAGACTTGACAGGCATATTAATCAAGCATGTCATGAAAAAGTTCCAAAGTTGGTAACTCTCCATGAACAAAATCATGAAATGGTTATCATATGCCAACAGAAAACAATGCATGATCATATAAATCATGAGTGTACATATAAATATTAATATCTTTTGATAGTTGAAGAAAATATCTGAATCAAAGTTCGTTGGTACCGGAACCTATACTAATACCATCCTATTATAGTATGCGATGGTACAAGACAGCATAATGAGTGTTAGTATGGTACGCGATAGCGTATCGGTACAGTAAGGCATGCTCAATACTAGGCGCTATGGGGTGGTACAGCAAAGCATGGTCTGAATTTTCTCCCAGTTATCAACTATCACCAAAATGCAATGGACAAACTCTTGGCTGTAAAATAACAAATTAAAATTTTGACAAACATTAAATTGAAAAAAGGAAAGAAGTTGTATTTTGACTCTTGTACTTTTGCATCCATGTAGCAAGAATGTAGAAATGCAGTTACCCTGGTGCCTTTACTGAGGTAAAGTCCACCACCATGCACTAGAAGCCAAAGATCACCATCAGCTCTCCATCCCATATTTTGAATTCTCCTTGCAATTGCTCTGTTGTATGGTTGCCAATATGGCTGCAAATTTATTACAAAATTATCAAAAATCAAGTACCATCTACTATTAATGAACAAACTAAATTTTGCCAGTACATAATTAAAGGGTACCAGCAACTTGTCGAACAAGATTAGCAGGACACAATAGTAGCAGAGGGGTAAAATAAAAGGAAAAGAGATCAAATGACTCAAAAGTGTTGATTCATGATGAATTTCATGGTTTACAATGCACAATTTTTTTTTTTTTTCTAACAACCATTTGATTCCAGTAGAGTGCCGAAGCAGTGATACTAGAGCATTAATCAATCAAATGGTCCATACCTATCATTGAAATAAAGGTCTCCGTAGCAGTCCAAGTTAAGATCTGAATGCTAGGAAGGATTATAAATTATTAGAATTTTCTTTTTGTCAAATGCACTTTTCATGGATTACTCTTCCTATAATAGTAATGTGAACAATGAAAAGGATTTGTTCTTTATTTCCTTTTAAAGTCCAATAGAGATGAAATCTAATTTATATAACAAGACAACAATGTCATTCTTTGACCCAAAGCATAGTTTAATCCCTTTCCTTAGTTCCACTTACACATTGCAAGCATCCCTCATTGGATCACGTCAGTTCAGAGTAGCACACATCACTTACGAGGATGGACCTATTAAATATTAACACAATGTATTTCAACTAGTGAAATTAACGTGTCTGTGTGCATGCGTGTGTGCATGTGTGTGTGTGAGAGAGAGAGATAGATAGATAGATAGAGATAGAGAGAGAGAGAGAGAGAGAGAGAGAGAGAGAGAGAGAGAGAGAGAGAGAGAGAGTTGTGCGACAACGCAGGCAGAGTTGACATCCTCACTGCTAGGGCTCTCAACAGATTTAATAAGTTTAATGCCATCTGACCAGAAGCAACATATTTCAAACACCTGTGTTCTGATTTTACAGAATCAGAACACAGCTTTCCTTTTACATTTCCAAACCAAATTTCCATCCAAATAGTAAAACCATTATCTAGATGTCACGGATCCTATTAGATTCACATTCAGGTCTCTGAAACCCTATAGAGTAACCAGACCCTGAATTAACTAGACCCTGATCCAACATTAACAGCCATGCCTGTCGCTTTAACATAAGCTAAATTTTATATGGGGGATTGAGATGAGATATCTTAATTATTTGAGGCTGTCATAATTATGTTTATCTTGCTAGTCATCCCATAGGAACAAAATATAGAGTTTGAAGAATCAAGATTTGGCAAAGTGACTCACTCCCTTCTGGACACAACTTATCGTATGGATTTACCTTTGAGGCAGGCAAATACCAGTTGCAAAGATGATTGTCAGATCCCACATTTTTCATATTGTAAATATCCTAGTTTTTTATGCAGTCCTTCAAGAATAGATAGAAATCTGGTGACTGAACTAGACTATATTTCAGGCCACTTTTGGATAACTGGAAATGTTTTTTTAAATTTATTTGGTCATGTGATTGGACCAGATCCCTTGATTTGGTTGCAACAAGTTTTTTTTCCCTCTGAAGAGAGAACAAGAATGCTTGTGTCTTAGCAAAAGTTCTAACTGGGGAGATCACAGAATCAACATATGATAAGCAAACCTGCCCAGGCTCCCAGGTTGAGTAGAAGTTCCCACGACTTGGGACAGCAACATAGCTGCCATAAGGAGAGCGGTTTACTGTGTTAAAGGTTCCTGTATAGTAGCTGGCACCACTAATGCCACTAGAGACTGTTCTGCATAATACATAATAGTATGTTAGTATAATTTCATGAGAATGACATAAAGCAACATTATCTAAAGGTATCTTTTTAGTAAGCTCAAAGTGATAAACACACCAAGTAGCATGTTTATATATTGGTTACTTATATACATAAGAGATAATGCAATATTAAAATAGAATTGTAAAAGTAGAAATTTTGGTATTGCAAGCTGCATATAAAAGATCACTAACCATATGAAAGAGACTGTTAATCAGTCAGAAATACAGACAGAGAGTTCCAACAAGCACCATGCTGGCTAAATACAGAAGAAATAAAAATAAACAATACTAGGACCTTGCGAGAGTATGGTCACCAATGCATGCACTTCTAGAACAAGTGCATGCTGAGCATTCACCAACCTCAACATTTCATATGAGGAGATCATTATTTCTTAGCTGAAAAGGCCACAAAGCACATCCGTCCAACAAAGTTAATACACATTCACATTTTCTGAATAAATATCTTCACTGAAGTGTATTAACATGATAAGAGACATCAAACAAGATATATACCAGTTAAGGGTAGCTGATACAGTCTCTTGAACGGCAGCCTTCCAATTGTATCCTTGATTTGATGTCACACAGATCGCTCCTTGATCAGTGACCATTTCTGCACTTTTTTCACCAATTGCTTTGATGTAAACCTGCAGAGGAAGTAATATTTATTTTAACCAAATAAGATCTTGTTTGGATGCTATAATCAATCAAGAAATACATTGAAAAGAATGATAGCCTGCTAGTCAAATTATTGTATAACTCAGATTTTCCTGCATAGCTGTGGAGGTATCTTCCTAGCCCTTGAATTTGATTTTCGCAACGTCAGTCCAAGTTTTGGAGTTTTGGCCAAAAATGCCGCAAAAAATTATGAAGATATATTAAAAGATAGAATTGAAATAATATTAAAATATATATATAGAATATATTTAACAGTATAGGCATTCGTTTGGACAAATATCTGTGTTGGCCTTGCTGGCTTCAGGCTGAGACTATAAAAAATATACAAAAGAAAACTAAAAAAACACATTTCTTTTTACTATTGACAGTTATTCATTACATGTTCTATTCACAATGTGATTATTTTAGAAATTCTTTATGAATTTATATTATTGTAAATCTTAAATGGTAGTTGATTATCAAAAAAGATGGATAATTTTTTAAGAACTTATGTTGCCTATATTCATCTCATTCGTAAAACATCTCGAGCAAGATTTTACGTTCCGATGGGATAGGGGTCGCGGCCGTCTTATCCTATTTTTGTGAGAAAACAGGACCAAGATGGACTCGGGACTCCGAAACGCAACCACATAGAAAGAGAAGAAGAAAGAGAAAAGAAGGAAAGGAAGGAAAGATGAAGAAAAAAGTTGAAAGAAAAGAAGAAGAAAAATGAAAAAAAAAAAAAAGGAGAAGAAAAGGAAAGAAAAAGGAAAGGATAGAAAGGAAAGTAGAAAAGAGAAGAACAAGAAGGAAAGAAAGAAAAAATAAAGATAAAAATAAAGAAAGAAGGAGAGAGACAAAAGATATCTATTGGGATGCATGACGAGACAGCAGGGAACGGGGACACCTCCATTCTACGGGATTTGAAACCTTGATCTCAAGCATACATATAGGTTTACTTTAAATGATCATGCATATTAACACTAATTCTTATATTTTTTTTAATTTGAACTAAGTTTACTGAAATTATAGCAGCCATGTTATCTTTTTCAGCATTCACTATTGACTGTTTATTGGATAGTCAGTTTCAGCCCGTTCTGGTTGAGACTGAATGAAACCATTCAGATTTAGTTTTGGCAATTTCATCAATTCCACCCGGTTTTGGCTGAAACCATATAGTGTCAGTCAAAATATCAAAGTTAATGGATTTTATAATTGGAGTCATCCAAAAGACATCATTTTTTGCTGAAACCTAAACCTTGATTCTAATTATGATGGTTGCTTCTTATATATCCCTAATTTAAGATCAACATTGAAATTATTATTTGTTGCATTGATTGCTTCCATTTACTGGTAGCTGTGGTTTTTAATTGTTATCTAGTCTCAGAATTGTATTTATACTACCTGAAAGAACTCAATTTCCAGTAATATTCTTATATTATCAATTGAACTTTACTTGCAGTCAGAAATAGTTATTAAAAAAAAAAATCCAGAGAACCAGTGCACAAGCAGGAAAAGATCAACATGTCAAAACAGGCAAATAGGCAACAGAAAATACTGAAAATGGGGGAAAAACTGAACATCATGACTATGAGGTAATATTTTTCTTCTGGATGACAAAAGTTGAAATTAAATACTCAAGAACAAGATTTGGTTTTACAATACTGAAGCTGATTATGCACACACAAATAACTATGATGGAAAGGATATTGTCCAGGATGTATATATCTATTAATTATTATTATATGGACCTATGCATTATACGCATGGGACATGTGCATTTATCACATTGATGTGGTGAGCCAAGGGTCATGTATCATAGAATTTATGGCAACTAGGGACAAATTGAACATAATTTGTCCTATGATGTTGATTTATAGAGAAGAGAACTAGCAGCCTCGTGCAAATACAGAAAAATGAAGCAACCACTGAAGCAGAAACAATTAGATAGGTGGAAATGCAAAACACACAAGGAAATGCCTAAGAGAGGGTGTGGTTACCATATCTCCAGGAAGTTGTGCACTCAAAGGTATTCCTTCCCAGCTTTCTCCAGCATCTGATGTATGTAACAAAATTGCAGGTTTTCCAACAATCCAACCTTCCTTCCCCTTGAAGCTTATGGAATTGACTCTGTAGTTAAAGTCATCATCTTCTGCAGAAGGGATGCAGCACGGGAACCAAGTGTTGCCTCCATCTTTTGTCTCCAGTATCATTTGCCTTGTTCCCAAATAGAAACCTGAAGGACATGGACTACGCCTTCTTAATTTAATTTTTAAAGAACGTGCATGCAAATTTGGTTGGAAAGGGGTGTAGGACCACAATATGCCTGTAATATCAAATTCTTCCTTAACATTGTTCAACTAAACTAAACTAAAGGTTTATGAACCATAAAGGTAATTAAACATTGTACAAACTATGTCAACCCATCAAAGCAAACAAATGAAGAAACCTAACTCTTGAACAACTTGAAAGGATAGAGGAAGTGAGAAGTTAGATTTATCGAGATGGCAGCTGATCCAGCAATTCCAAGATTTTTGGGATACCATGACAGATTATAGAATCCCAAAAATTGTGGAATGGCAGGATGAAAGGATCCCTCTGATCCTTGCAGCATCCTTCCTCCTCAGATGCTTCACCATATACTCTTATCTGTATGAGATATCATAGGATGTGGTAACCAGACATCCATAAAGTCCCCTAAAAGAACTTCTAGACATCAATACTTGCATTACAATGTTGCAGAAATATTTATAAAGGTGAACTTGGAACTGTGGCTAAAGAAGTGCATAAGACTCATAAAAACCTTAGCTGAAACAAACTAGAGGATGGGATGTTGATTATAATATTTTAATAAAACCTGGGGAAGGGTCATAAAATGGAAAGGTGCTTTAATATTGTTGACAAACATCACTTGGCATTGGGAGACTTTATAACTAAGGCAATACCAGATAACCACAAGTTCATTGCAGCAAAGATGTGTTTGCTTGTGTCAATGCATGGTAAAACTTTGAAGAACAACTAACTGATGTATGGGACAATTGATTTAGCAAGTCATGTAAGATGCAAACAAGACCACGGATGGATCTTAGATCTTTTTCACAAAAGAACAGGGTAAACCTAAGCAGAGCTGAACTCAGGAGGAAGCATGTAAAGAAGCTATTTTTTTTTACATGAAAACAAGATCCCAACATGGACAACATGCAATCAGCATAAAGCTTGTCAAAATTGATATGTTATGGGGAGCTTGTCAAGCCATAAAATACAGAATTTAGTAGTTTCCAATGATTTTTTCCTTTTTTCCTGATGGGATAGCCTGCAGGCAATAAACTACACAACGGGGCAGCCCTCTCCCCAAATACCACTAACCCTCCAAACCTAGTGAAGGTGGGATTCGATGCCAGGTGACATAGTCTTCCGACCAAGAATTTTACCACCTTGATAAGTTGGCATTTTCACGACAATTTCACAGTCAGTAATGTGGCTGAGATTTGGTTGCTCGGCCCCTTTAGAATAAAATTTCAAATCAAGATTCTCAGACAGTATAACAAATTAAGCACCAAATAGTTATAACCAAAAATCTAGCGATTCTTGGATTACTTTACGATGTTTTACCCTCAATTTCTTTCTCAAGATTAAAGAAAATAACAATGCAATTGACCAATTATCAAGAACTAATAAAAGGTTTTAAAAATCAAGGAGTTCCAAGAAATCGGGTTGGGAGGAACAGAGAGGCGGTAAAGGAGAGATTGGATGATCGGAGAGAGACCATGGTTCAAGTCGTCGGGACGAAGGCAATGTCGAGGAGGAGGACGCCAGGGTCGATGGGGAGGTAGACGTGCTCCCACTCGGAGAGGGCGGCTCATCGGACCTCACCGGCGGCGGCTGGGGGCCGACGAGGGGGGCTAGCGCGTGGGGGACGGAGGCGGTCTCGGCTATGAACTGGCGGCGCATCTTGGAAGTCGGGGAGCGGAGGGAGGCGCGGGGGAGGAGAAGGTGGCTGCGCCGTTTCAAATTGGAGTAGGAGGAAGGCAAGAGGGAGGGTTTGAGAAGGAGGGGGTTTGTATCGGTGAGGTGAAGGCCGGCCATCAAAGAAGCTTCCCTGAGGTTTTTGGTTTCTTGGTTTTCGTCCCTTCTCTGCTTTTCGTTGTTCCTTCCGCATCCCCCTTCCCGGGCATTTGGAAGCTTCTCATGCTTCGAGTGGACAACACAGTAAAGGGGCAGGGATGATTCCATATTTGGGAACTCTGGAAAATACGTTTAACTTGGAAATAAAAAATATAACCAAAAATCTAGCGATTCTTGGATTACTTTACGATGTTTTACCCTCAATTTCTTTCTCAAGATTAAAGAAAATAACAATGCAATTGACCAATTATCAAGAACTAATAAAAGGTTTTAAAAATCAAGGAGTTCCAAGAAATCGGGTTGGGAGGAACAGAGAGGCGGTAAAGGAGAGACTGGATGATCGGAGAGAGACCATGGTTCAAGTCGTCGGGACGAAGGCAATGTCGAGGAGGAGGACGCCAGGGTCGATGGGGAGGTAGACGTGCTCCCACTCGGAGAGGGCGGCTCATCGGACCTCACCGGCGGCGGCTGGGGGCCGACGAGGGGGGCTAGCGCGTGGGGGACGGAGGCGGTCTCGGCTATGAACTGGCGGCGCATCTTGGAAGTCGGGGAGCGGAGGGAGGCGCGGGGGAGGAGAAGGTGGCTGCGCCGTTTCAAATTGGAGTAGGAGGAAGGCAAGAGGGAGGGTTTGAGAAGGAGGGGGTTTGTATCGGTGAGGTGAAGGCCGGCCATCAAAGAAGCTTCCCTGAGGTTTTTGGTTTCTTGGTTTTCGTCCCTTCTCTGCTTTTCGTTGTTCCTTCCGCATCCCCCTTCCCGGGCATTTGGAAGCTTCTCATGCTTCGAGTGGACAACACAGTAAAGGGGCAGGGATGATTCCATATTTGGGAACTCTGGAAAATACGTTTAACTTGGAAATAAAAAAAATAAGTAACGCGCGTTAGAAAATGCGTCAACCAAAAATTATAAAAAATTAAAAAAATAAAAAAAAAATTAAAAAAAAAAAAGGAGAAAATTTATAGTTTTGAAAAAAATATGTTATATATATATATATATATATTAAAGATGGCTATAAGTTGGATATGGATTGAATATGTATCCATCCAATACTTGCTTTGGGATGGAGTAGGATGAGTGAAGTAGTCTCATAAAACTATTATAGATAGATAAGATTATTGTTGCTAAACTCCGAAAGATGATAGAAGATCAATCAAGCATTGTGGAGAGTACAAGCCATTCATAACGATCAATGAACCTGTAGAGATTGTCCGCTTGTCAGAATATATCTAATAAGAATCTTTGATGATTAAGTTAACTAAAATTTATGAAATAGTTAAAAAAGAAATCATGAGAGAAGATTAGAAAAAAAGCTTATCTTTGATCTTTCTCTCATCTCTCTTTATATATAGATGAGATTCTTATTAATATCCTATAAATTTCATCTGATGAGATACGAGAGTTATAGAATTAATAGAGATTATAGCGGATAGTTAATATCTTCTTGATCATATCATCGTGGATAATTAATATCATCATGGTCGTACTATTATAGATAGTTAATGCATTTTTTGCATTCATAATTGTATCCATGATTCTTATTTTTTTGGATCATTGATTATGGAATAAGATTGATTAGAACCTAAGAATCTAGTCGATCAATCTTGGTTTTTTATGGCTAACCATATAGCATGTTTCAATTTTGGCTCATTAATTGATAAACTCTTATGGTTGAAAAGTTATCAAAAAATTCATCTTAGTATTTATTGGTGCAAAATCTGATCGACGCCAGATCGTGCTGGAATAGAGAAGGACGAGGTCACCGTCGGGGGCCTGCAAAATAAAGTTTCATCCAGAGTCGATGGTGGTGACTCCGGTAGGACCCTCCGACGATCAAGTCAGCTCTTCTGGCCAACAGAAATGGAGTGCTCAAGAAAGAAAAATGAGCTTAGAGCTTTAGAGGAGAGAGGAGAGTCTAGAAGAAGCATATCTGGAGGATCCCTTTTATAGACGAAGCTTGAATGATGGTGACGACCATACCTTCTGGTAGCGGGCCACTCTAGATTGCATGGGGTTTGGTACGGAAAGAGAGGTATCGCTAGGCTGGTAGTGACGGCCATGTCGTCCGACCGTGGGCTGCATGAGACTTGTTACAGAGAGAGGTATCGTCAGACTGGTAGTGACGGCCATGTCGTCCGATCGTGGACCGCATGGGGCTTATTATGGAGAAAGAGGTACCGTCAGACTGGTAGTAGCGGCCATACCGCTGAGGTTCAACAGCCATAGTTCGAGGGAGCAAGCGTTGGTTGGTGAAGAACCTCGGCGTATATCCATTTCGGAGAAGCTCGAACTCCTAGGGGGGTACGTTTGGAGGGGATCATCTGGGAGTAATCCGCTATAGGAATCCGATTGAGGAAGAAGTCTGAAAGAAGTTCAGCTCCTGAAAAAGTTCGATTGAAGAAGAAGTTCAACAAGAATTCAGCTTCTATAGGCATCCGACTGGAGGAGCGCGGAGGAAGTTCGGCTTTTATAGGCATCCGACTAGAGGAGAAGCTCGAAAAGAGTTCGGCTCCCATAGGCGTCTGACTGAAGGAGCATGGAGAAAGTTCGGCTCTCATAGGCATCCTACTAAAGGAGAAGCTCGGAAGGAGTTCGGCTCCTGTAGGCGTCCGACTGGAGGAGCGTGGAGGAAGTTCAGCTCTCATGGGCGCTCGACTGGAGGAGAAGCTTGGAAGGAGTTTGACTCCCGTAGGCATCCGACTGGAGGAGCGTGGAGGGAGTTTGGTTCTCATGGGCGTTCGACTAGAGCTCGACCGTTGAGAAGTTCGATCGATTGAAAAAATTCGACTAAAACTCAACCGTAGGAGAGTTTGGAAGGGACTCGACCGCTGAGAAGTTCAGCCAGCTGAAGGAGTTCGACTAAATTTCGTCCGCTGAAACTCTTCTGTGACTACCGATTGCATTAAACTAAGCATCAGACTGGACTTCGATAGGAGCAGAGTTTATTCTCAATAATAGTCTTTCCACTTCCGAGTTCGAAACTCGAAGGAAAGAAGTGCAAAAAAGATGACTGTCGAAATCCTCTTCAGGGCTCTACGTCATTTCAGGTTGAAGTTCGAAGGAGATCTCATCTCCAGCCAAAGTTGAAGTTGAAGATGAGGCTCGAAGAAGATCTCATCTTCAGTCAAGGTTGAAGCTCGGAGAAGATCTTATCTCCTACAGTCGAGATTGGCTCGGGGGAGATCTTATCTCCTGCAGTCAAGATTGAAGCTCAAGAGAGATCTCATCTCCTGCAGTCGAGATTGAAGCTCGGAGGAGATTTTATCTTCTGCAGTCGAGATTGGCTCAATCACTCGGGAGAGATCTTATCTCTTAGCCGAGATTGAAGCTCGAGGGAGATCTTATCTCCTATAGCTCGAGGAAGATCTTTCTTTTGCAGCTGAGGTTGAAGCTCAGAGAAGATCTTATCTCCTGCAGAGTTGAAGCTCAGGGAGATCTTATCTCCCACAGCCGAGGTTGGCTCGGTCACTCGGGAGAGATCTTATCTCTGCCAAGGGTTGAAGCTCGGAGGAGATCTTATCTCCTGCGGTTGAGGTTGGCTCAGGAAAGATCTTATCTCCTACAGTCGAGGTTGAAGTTCGATCGCTCGAAAGAGATCTTATCTCTAGTCGAGATTGACTCGGTCACTCGAAAGAGATCTTATCTCTAGCCGAGGTTGACTCGGACGCTCGGAAGAGATCTTATCTTTAGCTGAGGTTGGCTCGGAGGAGATCTTATCTCCTATAGCCGAGGTTGAAGCTCGATCACTCGGAAGAGATCTTATCTCTAGTCGAGGTTGACTCAGTCACTCGAGAGAGATCTTATCTCTAACCGACATTGAAGCTCGAAGGAGATCTTATCTCCTACAGTCGAGGTTGGTCTGATCGCTTGGGAGAGATCTTATCTTTAGCCGAGGTTGACTCGATCGTTCGGAAGAGATCTTATCTCTAGCCAAGGTTACTCGGTCACTCGAAAGAGATCTTATCTCTAGCTGAGGTTGAAGCTTGGAGAAGATCCTATCTCCTGCAGTCGAGGTTGGCCCGATCGCTCGAAAGAGATCTTATCTCTAGTCGAGGTTGACTCGGTCGCTCGAGAGAGATCTTATCTCTAGCCGAGGTTGAAGCTCGGAGGAGATCTTATCTCCTGCAGTCGAGGTTGGCCCGATCGCTCGGGAGATATCTTATCTCCTGCAGTCGAGGTTGAAGCTCGGAGAAAAATCTTATCTCCTACAGTCGAGGTTGGCTCGGGAGAGATCTTACCTCCTACAGTCGAGGTTGGCTCGGGGGAGATCTTATCTCCTGCAGCTGAGGTTGAAGCTCGAAGGAGATCTTATCTCCTGCAGTCGAGGTTGGCTCGAGGGAGATCTTATCTTCTACAGTCGAGGCTGAAGCTCGGAAAGAGATCTTATCTCCTACAGTCAAGGATAACTCGATCGCTCGAGGGAGATCTTATCTCCTACAGTCGAGGTTGAAGCTCAAGGAAGATTTTATCTCCTACAGTCGAGGCTAATTCGGTCGCTCGGAGGAGATCTTATCTCCTACAGCCAAGATTGAAGCTCAGGGAAGATCTTATCTCTTGCAGCCGAGATTGGTTCGGAGGAGATTTTATCTCCTGTAGCCGAAGCTGAAGCTCGAGAGAGATCTTATCTCCTACAGTCGAGGCTGACTCGGTCACTCGAGGGAGATCTTATCTCCTGCAGTCGAGATTGAAGCTTGGGAGAGATCTTATCTCCTGCAGTCGAGGGAGGCTCGGGGGAGGTCTTATCTTCTACAGTCGAGGTTGAAGCTAGGAAAAAATCTTATCTCCTACAACTGAGATTGGCTCGGGGGAGATCTTATCTCCTGCAGTCGAGGTTGAAGCTCGAAGGAGATCTTATCTCCTACAGCCGAGGCTGACTCGATCGCTCGGAGGAGATCTTATCTCCTACAGTCGAGGTTGGCTCGGGAGAGATCTTATCTCCTGCAATCGAGGCTGAAGCTCGGGGGATATCTTATCTCCTACAACCGAGGTTGAGATTCGGGGGATATCTCATCTCCTACAACCGAGGTCGAGGCTCGGAAAAGATCTTATCTCCTATAGTCGAGGTCGAAGCTCGAAGGAGATCTTATCTCCTACAGTCGAGATTGGCTCGAAAGAGATCTTATCTCCTACAGTCGAGGTTAAAGGTCGGTCGCTCGGAAGAGATCTTATCTCTAGCCGAGGTTGGCTCGGGAGAAATTTTATCTCCTGCAGCTGAGATTGAAGCTCGAGGGAGATCTTATCTCCTACAGTTGAGGTCGAAGCTTGGAGAAAATTTTATCTCTTGCAGCCAAAGTTGGCTTGGGGGAGATCTTATCTCCTGCAGTCGAGGCTGAAGTTTGAGGAAGATCTTATCTCCTGCAGTTGAGGTTGAAGTTCGGAGGAGATCTTATCTCCTACAGTCGAGTTTGGCTCGGGGGAGATCTTATCTCCTACAGTCGAGGTTGAAGTTTGATCACTCGGAAGAGATCTTATCTCTAGCCGAGGTTGACTCGGTCGCTCGGGAGAGATTTTTCTTTAGCTGAGGTTGAAGCTTGGGAGAGATCTTATCTCCTGCAGCCGAGATTGACCCGGTCGCTCGAAAGAGATCTTATCTCTAGCCGAGGTTGACTCAGTCGCTCGGAGAGATCTTATCTCTAGCCGAGGTTGAAGCTTGGGGAAGATCTTATCTCCTGTAGTCGAGATTGGCCCAGTCGCTCAGGAGAGATCTTATCTCTAGCCAAGGTTGACTCCGTCGCTCGGGAGAGATCTTATCTCTAGCCGAGGTTAAAGCTCAGGGGAGATCTTATCTCCTATAGTCGAAGTTGGTCCGATCATTTTGGAGAGATCTTATCTCTAGCCGAGATTGAAGCTCGGAGGAGATCTTATCTCCTGCAGTCGAGGTTAGTCCGATCGCTCTGAAGAGATCTTATCTCTACCGAGGTTAAAGCTCAGGAGAGATCTTATCTCCTACAGTCGAGGTTGGTCCGGTCGCTCGGGAGAGATCTTATCTCCTACAGCTGAGGTTGGTCCGGTTGCTCGAAAGAGATCTTATCTCTAGTCGAGGTTGACTCGGTCGCTCGGAAGAGATCTTATCTCTAACCGAAGTTGGAGCTCAGAGGAGATCTTATCTCCTGCAGCCGAGGTTGAAGGACTTCGACTTGCTCATGTTAGGATTAGGTTCTCCTTCTGTTCCTAACATGGCCACTATTGACTGCTTTTTCCCTGTCATCACATAGTTTTTGCACCAAGAAATAATATTATTGAAATAGAAGAATTTTATTGAAGAAAAGTTACTGGCAACACATCTCCGGAGCTAGATGACCTCCTCTATTTCATGCTGGCCTTCTCAATTTGGAGTAAGCTTCTCTTGGCTTTGAAGCTGGCAGATGACAGCTCATCGAAGTAGCAAGCTCCTCCCAGACGTAGCATCGATGATATGGGAGACGATCGATCTTTTTATTGTTCCTCCATCATTGATGGTTCTGACTATGGCAGTGCCCTTGGTCGATCTTCTTCTGCTTCTGGCTGGTGTCTGAGGAACCGATTGAGCCGGCCTCTCCTGATGTACTCCTCGATTTTATCTCAGAGTTGAACGCATTCTTCAGTGTCATAGCCGTGGTCACGATGGTAGAGGCAGTACTTGCTTCGATCGTGCTTGTTTGGGAGAGATCGTAATTCTTCTGGTTTTGGTAGCGGTTCTTAATTTTCATTAGAACTTGAGCTTTTGGAGCGTTGAGGGGGGTGTAGTTGTGGAACCTTCTGGGGGGAGGACTTTTTCGTGCTCTTCTATCGAGGCTTCCTTGATGACGAGCTTGAGGAGGAGTTCGAGCTCGCTTGCACTTGGGGGGAGTCTGTGAGCGTGGTCGAACTTCACTCGGCCCTCCATTAGCAGCGGATCTACTAAACTCGTCCGCCCACCACTCTCCTATGGTTTCTTCATTCTTCAACTTGAAGGCTTCTTCCGTGTGGGCTTATCTCTCGGCCCAGACTAGCAGGTCGGCAAAGTCTCTGAGGTACTTCTTCTTCAAAAAAAATAGCAAATCGCTCTTCTAAAGGCCGCTCTTGAGTGTGGCCAGCGCAACAGACTGGTCCAGATCCCAGACCTCCAATGTCGCAGCGTTAAACCGGATGACATAAGCCCGGATGGATTCCCCCTCCTACTTGACATTCATCAGGAAATCTGAACCTTGGCGTGGATGTCGGCTGCTGGCGAAGTGAGCTACGAACTGATGGCTCATCTGGTCAAAAGAAAAGATCGTACTTGGCTTCAATATCGAATACCAATTTCTTGCTGCTTCCTTTAAGGTAGATGGAAAGGCTTGGCATAATATGGCGTCTGATGCACTATGGAGTAGCATAATGATCTGAAAGGCCTCTAGATGATCAACTGCATCAGAGGTTCCATTGTAACTTTCAAATTGAGGGAACTCGAAGTTCGACGAGATGGGCTCTTACATAATTCAAAGGGAGAAAGGAGGATCGGTGTGGACGTCATCAAGGTGAACCAGGGCGACGTGGCCGAGCTCCCCAATCCATCGGCCCATCTTTCATAGTTTGTGATTGAGGACGTCGTCTCGATCACAGACCTTCGAGGGCTTCCGACTATAGATGAAGATCTCCAGAGGAAAACCATGACCCATCTTGGGTCCTCTGCTCTCTATTTCTCCTTCCTAGCGGCGACGGGCATACCAACCCAAATGCTCTTCCTTGAGATCAGTTTCCGACATCCTGATGGCGGATTTCTTGGTGGAGTCACCGTCGGGGGCTGCCGTATGGTCTGCACCATCTCGGTGAGGCCCTAAAACTGCTGCATCAGCAGATTAAACTACTCCGAATCTACCATAGTCGTCGGTGGAGGTGGAGGTGGAGGTTGAAGTACCAATGATGGAGCAGGGGTGGATGGATCCGGCTCGAATCTGACGGCAAATGCGGTAGATCTCCGGGTATTCACCTTCTTTTGGGATATTTCTCGGGATTGAATAAGAGAGTGGAGATGAATCTTGAAGGAGAAGGTCGGTAGAGTCGGCTGAGCACTCCTTTAAGAATAAGGGTACCTCAGAGACAGAGGTCCTTCCTCTAGCGCCAATTCTGTTGGTGTAGAATCTGGTCGACATCGGATCGTGCTGGAGTAGAGAAGGACGAGGTCACCGCTGGGGACCTACAAAATAAAGTTTCATCCAGAGTCGATGGTGGTGGCTCTGGCAGGACCCTCCGATGATCAAATCAGCTTTTCTGACCAATAGAAATGGAGTGCTCAGAAAAAAGAAGTGAGCTTAGAGCTTTAGAGGAGAGAGGAGAGCCTACATGAAGCATATCTGGAGGATCCCTTTTATAGACGGAGCTTGAATGATGGTGACGACCATACCATCTGGTAGCGGGCCGCTCTAGGCCACATAGGGTTCGGTACGGAAAGAGAGGTATTGCCAAACTGGTAGTGGCGGCCATGTCGTCCGACCATGGGCCCCATGAAACTTGTTGTGGAGAGAGCGGTGTCGCCAGACTGATAGTGGCGGTCATGTCATCCGATCGTGGGCCACATGAAGCTTGTTACGAAGGGAGAGATGCTGCCAGACTGGTAGTGGCGGCCATGCCGTCGAGGTTCAACAGCCGTAGTTCGAGGGAGCAGACGTTGGTTGGTGAAGAATCTTGATGTATATCCATTTTGGCGGAGCTTGGACTCCTAAGAGGGATACATCTGGAGGGGATCATCCGGGAGTAATCTACTAGAGGGATTTGACTGAGGGAGAAGTCCGGAAGGAGTTTGGCTCTTGGAGAAGTTCGGCTGAAGGAGAGTTCGGCAAGAGTTCGGCTTCTATAGGCGTCCGACTGAAGAAGCGTGGAGCGAGTTCGACTTCTACAGGTGTCCGATTAGAGGAGAAGCTCGGAAGGAGTTCGGCTTTCGTAGGCGTCCGATTGGAGGAGCGCGGAGGGAGTTCGACTCTTATGGACGTCCGACTGGAGGAGAAGCTCGGAAGAAGTTTGGCTCCCATAGACGTCTGATTGAAGAAGCGTGGAAGAAGTTCGGCTCTCATGGACGTCCGGCTGGAGCTCGGCCGTTGAGAAGTTCGATTGGAGCTCGACTGCTGAGAATTTTGGTCGATTGAAGGAATTTGGCTAAGACTTGACCGCTGAGAAGTTCGATCGGCTGAAGAAGTTCGGCTAAGGCTCGTCCGCTGAAGCTTTTCTGTGACTATCAGTTGTATTAGGCTGAGCATCAGACTGAATTTCGATATAAGCAAAATTTATCCCCATATTTATTCAAGATCGAGAATCTAAATAAGCAAATTAGATAAATCAGATCAAATAAAACTATAAAATTATTTTTTATATACTTTTTATCTTAGAACTATGAATGATATATATATATATATAGAGGTGGATTTTACCATTACTTGCATTCAGTCCAAATCTATTACAGGTCCCATAACCGAAGAAGTTAAGAAAATTGCCACTTCTATTTCTTTTAATAAAAGAAAAAAGCAATTCCGTGATACTCCCATTCCTCCTTTTTTTTTTTTTTTTTTTTTTAAGAAAGTTTATTAATATTTGATTTTTTTTATGGGTACTCTTATTTTAGACGCTCTCTTTTTATTGAGATATATTTCTGAATAATCAATTACGGGGTTCATCAGTACATTAAATTCTAAAAGAAAATAATTCCGTGATGGTCTTATTTCCTCCTTTTTAGGAAGTTCATTAATGTTTGTTTTCTTTGCCAAATATTTTTGAATAATCAATTATGGAGTTTACCTGTACATCAAATTTTGGATGAATAAAAACTTTTTTTGTTTACCTATATTTAGGTGAGATCAAACCTAAGTAAAAGTTTTAATGATTATCTGAAGAGCTCAGCTGTGCGCATATCGTCATCCGCTTATCAGATGATCCTGCGATCCCCCATGACCGCACAAACGCTTGTCTTCACGGCTCGGAGGGAGGTGGAGAAGCTCAGATAGAAATATATTTATTTTCTTCATTTTACCGCCGATGTGGGACTATACAGACGAACGACCAATAAGAGCCAACGCACGAGACATAATCTTAACCGCATAGCAGGGCTTTTAAATCGTAGTCCACTGTCCACGAGACCAGCGCTGCTTATGCTTTTGGGAATAGCAATGCTGGTTAAAATAGAAGATGTGACGTGGAAAGTGGGGCAGCCTTCTCATTGACATGATCTGGATTCAACTGAAACATGATTAATGGGTTCAATCATGATAAGATAATATAAATTGTTTCCTTAAGTATAATACTAATACGGGCATGATATGGTGACAACGGCACTGGTGTCCGACAGCGACGCGCCGCTGCCCCAAGTCCAACCGCTTAGGTTGGACGGCATATCTCGCGGCGTCCGCATGCGGGACCAATCGTTCTCGCTTCTTTAAAGGGAGAAATTATTGCCTATGCACGAGCATGATTGTGGACGCAGAAAATTACGGCCGTTAATTTCTGTTGTGATGCATCGAGATGTGTGCTTGATATGGAGCTCACACAAACCAGCGGCCGCTGCTAGCCGCATGCACGGCGACGTGGGTATGTGATCATTTCTCCTTTTAAAGGGCCGTACTCTGGTGGGCAAATTAAGAGATCGACCACTGGTTCGGTCCACGTGTCGACGACTCCGCGAACCGCGTCAGCACTTGTAAAAGCTTCGGGCGAGCTTCCATAGCGGCAAAGGCTCCCCCTCCCACCTCCCACCTTCCACTCTAAGGTACCGACGCCGTCTTAGTTTTAAAGCTATCCCCGTGCTCGGATCTGGGGAACTCCGGAGGGTCTGGGCCGAAGACAGTCGTGATCCCGGCGAAATCGGGATGCAGAGCTCGAGATCTATCGATCTACGGTCCTTTTGGGTGATCTCGATTCGATTTGAGAATTTTCTGTCATTTGATTCTATGGGGTTCCGGTTTTCTTGAATCCATGTGGCTTCTTCTCGCGGCATTGGCCGATCGAGGGAGATTCGATCGGATTTTAGGGTTGGAGACGAGAAAAGTCTCGATTTTGGGGGGAGTTTAGGTTCCTCTGGTTTCTATCCAATCGTTTGAGATGCAGAACGAGAAAGGCCGGAGCAACGGGGCTTCTCGTCTGCTTTCAGAGGGACGGTTGGACGGATCCGTTTCCCCATCTTCGTCGCAGACTTCTTGTTCTTCGGGTGCTAAGTATATCGTGCACCATGTTTCAAAGATGGACACTCTTGCTGGCCTCGCGATAAAGTATGGTGTTGAGGTAATTGGAGCTATTGGACTTAAGCATTGGATTTTAGTATTTTACTTCGATTACGTTGATGCAAGGTAGCGCCTTTTTGTTGATCAATAACTTTTCTTTCTTCATGAGCTTAACCAATGGACGTATAGAGACAAATATATTGTGCCTAAAAGGGAATCTTTTTATTGTAGTTGCGGATAATGCTGGCAGGTGGCAGCCATTGATCACATCTGTAATTATTAATTCTTCTGTAAACCTCTAGCAAGAGATGTTTTAGCTATTGATTCTTAGTAAGATAAGGTAGCAGTTGATCTTTTCCAATATGGACTGCTAGAAGATATGATAAGGAAGTTCTTTTAATGATTTAGGTTGCAGATGTAAAGCGAATGAATGGTTTGGCGACGGATGGCCAGATGTTTGCACACAAGACGCTGCGGATTCCTTTGCCAGGTCGGCACCTCCCATCTCCCATCCATTTGAATGGTGCACCCAATTATAGGTAATTCTTTGCCATGTGTTTAATGTTGAACCATATTTGCTTTTTTTTTTTTTTGGGTAAAGAACCATACTTGCTGTTTGATTAACTACCCAGTTAGCGTGCTTCGATGCATCAGGTCATACGTACTGTTCAAATTATCATGAATGGTGTCATCATCAAAGACTTCAGTTTAATGATGCTATTATATGCTCAATCACCTTAGTACTGTGATTGCAAGATTGTTCATCTCCTTTAATGTTTTGGTTACCATTCAGTGAATCCAATATATGTCAGATAACAATAAACAAACGAAATGGGTATTCTTTTATCAATTTCTTAATCTTTCTGTCGCATGCCAAATTCTAAAATCTTTAATGACTAATGGATTATTAGGTGGATGTGGAAAATTCTTGATGCTGTGGTAATGTCGGTTCAAGCGAGACATGGCAAAGTCCATCCTTTTCACATATGATGTATTTAAGTGACAAACCTTTTTCTAATTCATATTAAAAGGTGATCATCTTTTTTGTGCACTTCTAGTTATGCCTAGCCTGTGACATTATGACATAATTATCAATCTTTTGGTTTGATTCAACCTTCCATTTGGTTGCAAAATGTTTCAAATAGGAATTCAGAAACTATAGGAGGTTTTCAGAAAACTTTTCTCCTCACAAACCTTTGGCTACAGGGGACTACGGGGTACTTATTATGGAAACTAGTTTCATGTTGATAGCAATTTCATACTATCAGGTATTCTAGATAACATTGTAGCTGCGAAGCTTTATTCCAAATATGAGGAGGGTTTACTTTTGGTTTACAAATATTCCTGTATAAGATAAAGTTTTGTCTTCTAAATGGAAAGGACAAGCCATATGCTTTGATAACAGCATCTTAGTGTTGGGAGACCTGGAAAACTTGATTACAGCATTTCTGTTGTTTTTAATACACTTGGAATATTACAATATCGAAATCCTTAGTGTGCTGAATGTTTGTTTTCTATCATGAAATCTCAGGCTAGAATAAAGGTGCATTTTGAAGATGGCATAAGATGAAGATAAAATACAAACAAATATTTTGCAAGAACAAGAACTTTATGATGTAGCTGCTTTACCATATATGACTTTCTGGTGTCAGTATTTAAAAACTAATTATTTCTTGCATTACTAAGCCTGGGTGCAAGAGCTTCATTTTGAAATGAGATAATGTAGAAATAGTGCTTATAGAATACCTGGAAGAGGGACAACTACTGAATGGAAGTGTAATTCGAAGTTGTGTAGGTGGATAATATGGATAGAGTTCCTTTATCTCTTCATAGGAATTTCACTTATCTATACACCTTTGAATTTGTCTTTACAAGCTTCATGTTCAACCTAAGCAAACTTTCCCTTATAGAATTTCTCCATGTTCCTTTCCTTTTGGTGATTCCAACACCTATGTACCTTAGGGCAATCATTGAGATGAGTAAATATATGGAGCTAGTTCCTGCCTTCTACTATAAATGATTTAAGCTATTGAAATAAGCTTCTTTTTGTACTATAATAAACCACCTAGTTAAACTGGTTTCCATAATGCTTAGACTTTGTCTATTAGCTGTAACTATCCAGAGTAAATCAAAGTGTTCTACCATTGTTAATCGAAAAATCAAATCCATTTTTTTTGATACAAGTGGGCGTTCACACCAGTCTGGTGCGAGAGCAGCCCAAAAGATCAAGATACACAAAATCCCGCAAGACCAGCTGGCAGTCGTTATCTTATCTCCACACCCAATCCCTAGAATGCTTTGCAACAAATGCTGCTATTCAATCTGCTGTAGTATTCGCCTCCCAGTAGACATGCCGTAATCTGACTGCAACAGCTTGTCAAAAAGAGGTCCAGACATCCCGAATAGGCGGATGACTCTCAAGTTGTACGGCTCCTCCCTGAATTCAAGAGATGACAGTAGCAGAATCATTCTCTAGAAAGATCCTCTCCGTGCGAAGCTGCTGTCTGGCAAAGATGACATTAGCCCAGGCAGCGTGAAGCTCCGTAGTTGGGACCGAAAGCTCAAAAAGGTGGGAGCCATCAGTCACCACCAGTCTCCCATCAGGGCTGCGGATAACGAAGCTAGCTCTGCTTCTCCCGTCCTTGACACTGCTATCAAAGTTTACCTTGACAAACTCCGAGGGTAGAGGCTCCCAAGAGATGGATAGAACCCTATGAATCACTGCTGGGGCAGTCAGAGACCTCCAGAGATCGGAGATGTCGAGGAATGGAGTGGCAGTATCAAGATGATAGTACTCCTAAGCTAGACGGAAAGCTCTCTCTAGTACCCGACGAGCAGGAGTCATCTCACTATAGAAGACTAGGTTGTTCCTAGACAACCAAATATAGTAAGCAATATAAGCCATACGCCCACCAGCAGTGGTCATCCTGTCGGTCACACTTTAACGAATTAGTCCAATAAAGGACACCAACCATGGATTAGTACTTGTCTCCCATGGGTGATCACCTATCTATCTCCAAATGACTCTTGCCCTAAGATAGCACAGGACAACATGCTCTGCAGATTCATCCTCCACCCCACAAATTGGACACAAGGTTAGAACATCCATGCCTTTATCCTTGAGAAGTGTTCAAGTAGGAAGTTGATTCCAGACGAGCTTCCAAAAAAAAAATCCTCACCCTAGGATGAGTGGCAACTCCAAATCTAGGCAGCGTCGATCCTCCTAAGAGCCGTCGATCCATACATACAGGAGAGGTCCCTCAAGAGAACCTTCAGACAGCAAGAACATCCCCAAACCTTCGCATCCTGAGTGGGATACACAAGAACCGGGATGGCCAGGATTCGCTCCACAAGTGGGCCCTCAAAGAGTCGAGTGATCTCCTATGCTCTCCAGCTGGAACCGTCAGCAATGATGAAGTTAGACACTCTCATGTGGTCCTCCACCTAGTTGCTGACAAGGGTCGGCCATCGAGACAGAGAAATACTTGAAATCTAGGCATCTTGGATCACCTCCATCGAGCGGCCATCGCCAATCAAACATCTGATCTGGTCCATAGCATTGGGCCCCGAGCATAAATCTCCCTCCAGACGAAAGAGCAACCACGGACAGTTTGAATGGGGGTACCATGGCA
Organism: Cocos nucifera; assembly: GCA_006176705.1. NCBI lineage: Eukaryota > Viridiplantae > Streptophyta > Magnoliopsida > Arecales > Arecaceae > Cocos > Cocos nucifera. The sequence continues at coordinate 84,055 of QRFJ01000111.1, read as the reverse complement.
CCATCCATCATAGCGGGCTCTCATCATCCTGCTCCATAAATAGTCTAGCTGGATCAGAAATTTGGCCGCATATCTGACAATCAGAGCCTCCCTCGTTAGTAAGGAGTGGATCTCCAGACCACCGTCATGCAAAGGCTGGCACACCACCTCCTAGGAGAGCAGATGGATCCGGTGACGATCGGGCCCAGAACTCCGTAGGAAGTTGCGGAACTACTGTTCCATCTTTCTAATATAAGCAACCGGCACAATCGTATTGGAAAATCAAATCCTTTCAAGTGATGATTTTTCTTCTCCTTCAGCAAGCCTGCACATGGCCTTATACAAGTATATTGGTATTCTGCATGGAGAAGATAACTCAACTGTTTAGACTCAAGAGTGCAATGTTAAAGGCTGATTTTTAGTTTCATGCACACTGCTAGGATGTTTTCTTTAGAGCTGAGTTGAAGTAAGGCCTCCAGCATAAATAATAACCTGATCATAGAACCCTTTCAAAATTTTAGATTCTATATATATTAGTCTTTCTTTTATACTCAAGAAGCAAGCTCACATTGATTAAAGCTTAATGATATAAACCAAGTGATCTTCTGTCACTATTACCTGGAGGAGTCAACTTTGAAAGTTGCTAAAGTATGTTTACGAGAAAACGGGGATTCTTACCCTGGAATTTTGTAATAAGATCCGACATGTATTTAATCTTGAGCATTTGACCAGGCATGCCTTGGATTTACCTGTGAGAACCATGTTCAGTCGTGGCAGTTGGAAGGAGCAAGTTTATTAATGAAGGACATTTTTCCACTCTTGGTGGGGCAAAGATATTTTATTAGTAAAGCTAGGAGAAAAAACTATACCAGAGGTTAACCATCTAAACATCAACATTTGGGTATAGGATTATGGAACAAGTCCTGCAAGTACATGTGGAGTTTTGAATTCTGAATGAGCAGTCCAAATTTCAAATCTTCTTATTGTGTGCCATGAGGAATGTGCTGGTTTAACCCATCATTCTCTGAAGCTCCTTAAAGCCAGTTTAGAGTTAGTGCCATATATATATACGTACACACACACACACACACACCACTGATTGTATCTTTTTGTGCCAGCCTGCCATCAGTCTATTTGAGTTCTAGTATTTCAACTTTCATGGCATGATTTCTCCTTGCATGAGCTCACATCTGGAATTGTTGTTTATAGATATAAAGTCCACAGAAAATCAAATAAATGGATATTCATAAGGCCGAATAGGATGATTGCACGCCGATGAAAACCTTCACCAAATTTAGATTTTTCTTTCTTCTGTTGTTGTTTCAAACAAAATGAACCGCTACTGATTATCTTCGTAATTTTTAAATTTGAAGTTAAACGGGGTTTTTAAAGTACTTCTTTTAAAGAAGTTTACAATGGTTGATTAGCATTTCTTGAATTACATTATTGAACTGTTGTGGTTTCGCTGTTTACCACTGTATCCATTTGTTTCAAGTTGCTTGCTCTTCAATAACCACCCACTTATGAGTACTGCAATCATCGATACTTGCTTGATACCAAAAAAAAAAAAAAAATCATCGATGCTAGCTGTAACATGCAAAGGATGTTTAGCGGCATCTTTTAAAACGCTATTGCAGAGAACAAACTCCTGGTCGTCACCCTGGCAGAGATACTCTAGATTCACTCCAATCCCCGAAGTTGATACCTCCTCAGCACAAGATCTCCCCCGCCATGATCGGTCTGCAGGGATATTATGGTCTCGAGCCGGGTCCAGCTGTTGAAGAAACTGAAATGTCCGTTTACAAAATAAGTAGTTCCCTCTACTTTGAAGATGAATCCCCTAAAACCTCACCAACTTCTGATCCAAAATACCTGAACCAACGTAGGATGTCTGCAAGCCTAGCAAATGGGTTCCCATGGGAAAATGGTGAGGTGGTTGAGATGGCAGTAGTTGCTGAAGGTGGGGAAGGTGGTGATGAGAAAACAGGGAGTGAGACGCCTGTCAGACGACGTCAAAAAGCTGATGCTGATCCTTCTTCTTTGCACACCCTAGACATAATAATGGAGGATAGTGTAGGGCTCACAGGGAGAATAGGAAAGAGTCTAGCTCCAAGAATGAAATCGGTAACACCAGTAGATATCGACTTAGCCCGACAGAATGCCATTTCAAGTGAAAACGCTTCCGCAAGCAAGCTTGCTGCCGTAAGGAAATCAACAAGCACCTCAAATTTGCAGGAATCGGATTCTGGCTCGACGCGGTCATCTTCCAAGTGGACTTCGAAATCTGATGCTATTACAAGGCCAGTTTTTGGCAGCTTTCCAAAGCCAATTGTTGCTTGGAATAAAGCCGCTCTAGATTAATCATGCTATTATAATGTCTACTCTCTCTCTCTCTCTCTCCTCCTTTTATGTGTGTGTGCGCGCGCGCGCGTGTCTCACCAATGTAAAGCTACGACTCGCGTATCATCAAGATTTAGTCATATGTAACATTTATAAAGAGAAGGAAATATTTACCAAAAAAACTTGAGGAAACATAAAATTTCAGTGAAAAAGACGCCATCCTATACACCAATGGTCCAGAAGATCTGAGCTCGACCCAAGCATCATCCTTTCCTAATTCCACTTTGTTCTATGAAAAGTTTCATTGATTAAAAACGTTTGGAGTAAATATGAACCTGTAAATGTTTGTTGATGTACAAGGCAGCCATCCTTTTCAATAAAGGGTGGCGCATAAATGCTCGTCGCATTTGATTACAGTTATCATAAAATTTCAGCAAACTCTTCTTCGATACGTTCATGTTCCGAAAAAGCATGCCGCCAGCGTTCCTCATCAACTAATCAGCAAATGATATTTGTTGTTTGATTGGTGCTCCCGTGATTAGTGGGATAAAAATATGAAAAAAAAAATGAAAAAGGAAATTTTAAAGAGAGAACTTTGGATGGCTACAATTATTTCACCTTCCTATAAAATAAATTTCTATAAATGAGGTACTTTTTTTCCTTCTTTTGACGGAAAATTTATCCAGCACTTTGTGAATAATTTTTGATTCATTAACTGCATATTTAAGTAGTTCAACCTTTAACCAGCATTGAAACATGGCCTTAGTAGGTAACCGACCCTATGAAAGAGAAGTGCAGCCGGAAATGGAATGAGATATGGGTGGTTAAGCCTGAATACAGAAAAGAAGCAAAGGAATATCTCTTTCCAAAATATTGTGATGAATTTGCGCAAACCTTTAATTGGATGCCATGATTCCAGATAAATTGAAATTCTTCAAAAAAAAAAAAAAAAGACAAGCAGCATAATTTTGATACCACAAACTGAAGATATATCAATGTTTATTTGCTAAAGCTAGGGAGAAAGCAAAAAGCCACACCCATGGGTAGGTCCAAGCTATAAAATAGAAGCAGCTTATCCTTTTCCCTTCTTTTCTTTTTTTTTCAATCGAAGCTTATGGATGCAGTGCATGTAACGCTGCCGTCACGAAGCACTCATCAACCACGTTGCTACCATGCTGTTCTTCCTCCTAAAATCTAGAGGTCATCGTGCTAAAATAAGGTATCTAATCTTTTTATATCTCTATCTTCATGCAAGATTACAGGACGAATCACGCACGGAAGCGAGTTATCATGCAGAACCAGTCCACATGCCGGAAAGAAGGCAGACTTTAAACGAGCGAACATAGAATGCATCTAGTTACTTTCAAATTAACCAACATGATACAACATACCGCAACCGATTGTAGGGGCCAATATGGACACGTGGGGCACCCATAAGCAGTGTTAATTTATCGAGTCTTTTTTCAAGGTTTGAAAAGAAAATTTGATTCGGTAAAAGAGAGATAATTACATGCGTCAATCTCTCGCACGCTGCTTCCCCTTCCTATACTCATTCAATAAACAGGATAAACCATCCAAAAAATCATAAGCACAAGAGATTCAAAACTCCATCTTCAAATCTAATTGCTCTCGTGGAAACTGAAAACTAACATAAGGACGTTGTGATCACAGAGGAACATAACACAGACAACATCTCTCTCTCTCTCTCTCTCTCTGGCACCTGCCCGCTCCAAGGATTAGGGTTAGGGTTTCATCCCCCTTCCTCCTTCCCTCCCTCTGTCTCCCCCACCCCTCCCTTTCCCTTCCCTTGCTGACTCCTATGTCGATACGCCCTAGGATCGCATGGTATGGGCCTGTACAGAACCAGTCACCGACCAGTACCCCCTCCGGTACTAGTTCAACGATAAGGAGAAAATTGGATTGCAGCACAAAGGCAAGTTTTTTTGGGTATGTATTCCAGTATTGAATGGGAGGAAACCATAAAATGCGTAAGGTGGTAAAACATGAAATGAGGAAGATGTAAAATCCTTTAAAACATCGTGGTAAGAGAAATCTTGCAGCAGCCTATGATCATTAACGAGTATCCAGATTAAGATGACACCTGAAAATTTATGACTTCCATGACTGGATCACAAGGTCATGAAGTTCCTTGTTCCAATAAAGAAAAGAGCACTCGAAGCATGCATACATCTAGCAGACAAGGAGAAGATTGCAAAACAAAGGCTAGGTTGTTCTGATCTGGATATGTACTCTAGAAACAAAAGGAAACAATAACATGCCTATGATAAAGGTGGCGAAATGTGCAATAGGAAAGATGTAAATTCTCTTAGAGATATTGTGAAAAGAGCAAAGTGAAGAGCCTAGAGTTACAACCCCAGAAAAGAAAAGGCATAATTAGAACTTGAAAAGAACAAGATGTGGGAATACCATATTTAGTAGGTAGGTTGCAGAGAACTTGCAATGTGATAGCCAAAGAATCTTGGTGGCCAAGTGGACACCAAAAAAACCATGCTATGTTTGAGTTTTATTTTCAAATAAAATGGATTTTCAATGACCATGTGTATGACCATTCACATTAACTAGAATGATAATGACCAAAAAAAGGATGTGACAGAGTAAAGCATTAAGATGATAGCAAAAGAAAGAAAGGAAAGAGGTTCGTGGAATGTCAAAAATGGATTTCCAGTGGCAACTTAAAGTATTACTCATCCATGCTTATTACATATCTAAGAGGTCAAAAAGCATGTGGACTTCTGTCTATGCACTCACATCTATAAGGAAACAGTGATGTAGCATGGTTTGCTTCTGAGGCAATTTTCTTAGCTTCAACAATCTATTAGTCATTGGATTTTCCCCTTGTGACAAATATGTAACAATGATTTAGTTTATATTTGCGCTGGAGTTGATAATGCAATAAAATACTTGGGCTGCAGCCTTCTTTTAATGAAAAAGGAGATAAGAATCAAAATTATAGGAGGATTGGGACAATTGATAATAAGAATAATAAAGGTGATAATAAATAGTTGCACCTACAACCATGAAAGTAATCCCTAAGACAGGCTATGAAGCCAAGAACAGGTGATAAAAGACAACTGAAAGAGATTTTGAGAAAAGAAAGGAGATCTCCATCTTTTGTTCCAAATAAATAGATATACATATAAAGATTAGTTTAGCAACTCAGAGAGAACAACAAATGCGAGTGCTAGAGCTTCTCTTTGTTTACACAAAATCTAAGTACCCCTCCATAACAGAGCCCCCTTAAATCTTCATTATACATGCCCATGACAATTGAACTGCTTCTCCAGCACTTTGTCTTAATTTATGCAACTACTACAGCTTGATCCAACCTAGTTTTATTCCTACTTTGTTATGCTCCAGTTCTTAGTTATTCAATCATATCAAATTAAAACTTCCGTTCATGCAAGATTTCTTAAACCCTTTGGGCAAAAATTTTAACCATGATACTTCTAGGCAAAATTAAATTTTCACGCTTTACAGAAAAGACTTTTTGTCATCCCTTGTTAAGGTCTTCTTTTTCTTTCTTTTCTGGCCCATAAGTCCTCCATCATTCTAATCCCTCTACCAATGCAATCAGTCAGCAACATGTAATTACCTAGCTCTAACTAGAGACATCATAATTGAACTACATTGAAACCAAATTTTCTCATCTGCATTGGCCTTGTGTTTGGTAGATAAGAAAATGGTTTATCAATATTTTACATTAATTTTGCTCAAAGTCTTAGCAACAAGTTCTACAATCAAATAATGGTCTATAAGCACATCTCAATCTCACAAACTCTATTTTGTTTTCCTTTCACTTCTTTGTGTGAAATACCTTAGAGATCCAAATGATAATAATGAACAAACATTAAGCCACTACCTAATATTAGAAACCATTTAGTGTGGTATATACAAAGTAGACTATGAGCCTCGTAAATTTCAAGATTTGACTAGTTCCATAATGGTTGTTCCAAGTGATCATTGAAATTGGCCTACATCAGGGCCTATCAGCACTCCAAGAGGTAGGAGGAGGAGGAGCAGAAGACAACGAAGAAGAAGATGCAGAAGTGAAAGAAGAAGAAGAAGAAGGCAAAGAAGGAGCAGAAGAAGCAGAAGAAGGAAGCGGCGGAGGAGGAGCAGAAGCAGAAGAAGAAGCAGATGCTGCAGCAGCAGCAGAAGAAGAAAGAAGAAAAAGCGGAATAACCAGAAGAAGCAGAAGCAGAAGCAGCAGCAGTAGCAGCAGCAGCAGCAGATGGAGGAGGAGAGGAGGATGAGGAGAGAAGAAGCAGAAGTGGCAAGAAGAAGAAAGAAGAAGAAGCAGGAGAAGGAAAGGAGGAGCAGAAGTGAAGCAGAAGCAGCAGCAGCAGAAGGAAAGAAGAAGAAGAAGAAGAAGAAGCCGAATAACCAGAAGAAGCAGAAGCAGAAGCAGCAGCAGCAGCAACAGCAGCAGCAGAAGAAGAAGAAGGAAAGGAGGAGGAGGAGAGGAGCAGCAGCAGCAGCAGAAAGAGGAGGAGAGGAGGAAAAGTAGAAGCAGAAGGTGAAGGAGAAGGACGAAAAGATGGAGAAGCAGACAAAGAAGAACAAGGAGGAGGAGGAGGAGGATTTGAAGAAGAAGAAGAACCAGAAGCAACAACAGCAGAAGGAAGAGGAGGAGGAGCAGCAGCAGCAGCAGAAGAAGAAGAAGAGGAGGAGGAGGAGGAGGAGCATAGACTGCACAGATTGGAAGTTGGATTGTGGCATAGCAACAGGACTGTTCGCCATGCTAGTCAGTGCCATACATTTCATTTGAGGTGTTACGTATAGCCTGCAATGTTCCAAATGGATAAAATTATGACTGGTTTGAACGAAGGTATGGCTAAGCATCATCAGATGTCAAAAGTGTCCCCGCTCCCCTTCACCCAACCCCAACAAGAAAAAAAGGTGAAGAGAATGTTGACATGAAGGTTTGGTAAAACTAAGAAGAATAGAATGAAAAGTTAGAAATACCATAGAAAACATAGAAGTAGCATGAGTTTAAGACAATTATCAAAAAATGATCAAAATGTCATAAACAAGTGCATGGAGATTGGGTGACGTGAAGTTTAGTAGAGGTGCTATTTTCCATTGAAAAACCCTGGAGGGGAATACCTAAGCCCACACGAACGGAAGGAGCTCATAAGGATTTAAAAATATTGGTAGATAAGACATCATAGAGCCAACCTCAAATGTTTAAGGCAAGGATTAATGTTGATGGTCGTAATCTTACCATGTTAGAAAGTGCTTTAGCAAAGACTGAATGTTTTCCGTAAGTGAGCAAAACTTAAAATTATTAAGGTTCATGAACAAAAACTGGTTGTTTTCGAAGTGTTTTAAGTGATTGCTTATCAGCTCCTAAAGATAATCTTCCTATTGCTTCTTGCTCATACTCTGTTTTATTATATTTTGTGACCAGAAGTCTAGCACAATATATAGCACCAAATAGTGTCATATAATCTCATTATGCCATTGTGGTTGGTCCAAATACTGGTTTTACCAAAATTTGGTCTATCTGAGCTTCAAGTCAACAGTGTTCGCTATCTCAGACTAATGCAAAATGAATTGACAGGTACAGAGCTAATATCTGCTTAACAAAGTACATACACACAACAGAAATCCAGATGATGAAAGCACCCTTTCTTGATTGTTAAAATAGCAGATAAACTTTGGTACAGAGAAGCAAGTATCAATCATTTATGTATGATAAACCTACAAAAAACTATTAGTTCAGAGTTTATGTACTAGATTTCACTCTGTTTCAGCCCCAAATTAAAGCATGTGAAATATCAATATTAAGAAAATTTTAGGTTATTATTATCTCCTCTCTCTATCAGTTGCACCAAGAACTCCTCAATATATATGCCCAAATTATGACAATTAAAGTTCTGAACATAGAAGTTGAGGAATAATGACCTCTGTCCGACGCTACGAAAATGCTCTGCAGTCATTGAACTGTACCTTTCTCCTAACCATTTGAAGCAGTTTTTATCTGCCAGGAACCTTTAACACCTTCATCAGCCACTAATTCCAATAAGATATCTATTTATATAGATCGCCATGCATGCAGCCAAAAACCTGTCACAGTTATTTCCAAAAAAAAAAAAAAAAAACTTCATGGTTCATTAGATATTATATTACCGCTAGCATGTGCTATATTAACCAGGGCTCACCCAATGAACCAAAAAGAAAAAAAAAAAAAAAAAAAAAAAAAAAGAAAAGAAAAAAACGAAGAGAGCACTTTAATTTACCACTATATCTGACCTCCTCAATGAAGCATACTGGAGCAGATGCAAGCGAATGCCAACATTTCCTTGAGATATAACATTTGTACAAATTTCATAAGAAGAACCAAAAGTGATAACACCACAATGGTGACCATGCATGGTTAATTAAAATATCAGGGGCAGACATTTGACTGTTATCATAATATATCATGTAGCATGAACTCTCCATGAATAAACTCTTTTTATGCTGAAAATATTCAATTGGTATCATATATCAGGATAAGCTGCAGAAACAGCCTTGGGTGACAGCGGGCAACTCAAGCTCTAAAAAGTTAAAAATGGCAAACACCTTGTCAAAAAGTGCAGATTCTTATGAAATGATTAAGAAATTACTTTGTCAGTTGCTACATTTTTTAAGGCAATACACATCATAAGAACTCAAAAGAAAATTGCAAAACAAACAAATGATTCAATCATGACCAATATATAGCCAAAATATAGTTGCAACATAGGCATTATATACATTTGGAAGAATTATAAAGCAGGTGCAAGAGCTAGAGCTGGATGTCAGAGAGAGAATGACAGCTGCAAAAGATTCCAGCAACTAGAGGTTTAATGAGCAACTACGAGATAGCATTATATCATTACAAAGCAACTTAAGGTATATCAAAAATCTACCAGACATACACATCACAAGAATATAGAAAATTAGAATGTTAAAAACCCCACATCTAATGAAATTCTTGAGTAAATAAATGCAGCTTGTCATCACGGTTACATATATATTACAAAAAGCCCAAGGAAAAAAAAAACAAATAAACTGAATACCACAGTATGACAGGAATATGCATTTCAAAATTTATAACAAGCACGTTGAACTCCTGCATATTACTTGTTGTTCAACAAGAGAAAGCTCTCAGATTGAACTCAGATGACTCATGGAAAGAAAAATTATATATGCAGAATGGCAATTTGCATCTTACATTCTAAAGACAAGACACTGCAGATTTAGGATCTTAGAAATCCCACATTCAATGAAGTTCCCAGGCACAATGATATGACTTATGACCACACCAACATATAAATTACAAATGAAAAGGTGAAAAAAAAAAAATACTGAAATTGACTGCCTGCCCACAGTTCCAGAAAAATATAGATTCCAAAATTTATATGATGATCCATGAACTCATACATGTTACTAGTTGGTTGACAAGGAATGGCCTTGCAACTAAACTAAGATGATCAGCACCAAAAAGAAAAGAAAATAGAAAAAAAACACAGAATAATTCAAAATTTTGGCATATTTTACATATCATTATGGTACCCAGATTACTTTTCTAAATTCAAGTGCATAAGCAAAAAAATGAAGATTGTTCTTAAAACCATGACAAGTCTGGAAAAATGCCTTAGAATCATGTTAATTTTTTCCTCTTCTTGATGGGAAGTGCAGTGCTATAATAGGTAATAAAAAGTATAGACTTAACATATGGCCCTGAACAAGAAAAGCATCGTGAACCAATAAAGGTGTCAAGCATGGAAAATCCCTCCAAAAAAAAGAGAAATGGGACATAGCAATGTGTATAAATACACATGTAACCCACCAAAACAAATTGTGAAATGACAATGTGTGGATGCCGGCGGACTCCTACTTTAGAGACTTAAAGCAAGAGAAAACAAAATAGGTTTTACTAGATAAAAACAAAAACAATTGCCTTTAAGTCCAAACCTAATGTCACAATAATCTTTGAAAAAAAAAAAAACAGACAAGACAGAATATTTAAAATCTATTCCCATCAATACAAAGAAATGGTTTTCAGCACTATCAAGCAAAAGCATGTTCAAGATTGATACAATGAGAGACTATAATGAGCTCAAACACAAGATTGTCAATTGTGTTTATAGTTCACCATTTTCCAACTATTGGTGCTTTCATTTCACAGCTACCATTATTGGTTCTTGGTAGGCTTATGTTTTCTGTATCACAAGGCAGTACCAGAATGCTTGCTCTTCCAATTTATTCCATTTCTATTTTCTGTTTCTACTACAGCATCTAGAAATACTGGAATAGCATGAACATAATCCTTAACATGGATACATGATATCTTGAAACACATGCTACAAGCACATTTGCCAAAGTGAAAGAGTTGGAGCAAAATATAAATTTTACTAATTTAAATGTAGTAGGACAGGCATGTTGTTAGTTGCTTAACTACGCAATATAAACTTGAAGATAGTTTGAAGACCTTGCAACTTAGAACGGTTATATAACCCAAGACAATCAGCTATGCACAGTTTTAATAATGAAATAAAAACTTCAAAATAGCCCCCATGATTGTCAGACACCTGAATTCCTAGATTATTGCCAAATACTAATATTTTTTTCACAACAAAGAATCTTGAAAACAGGCCAACACTTACAATCCATATGCTTCCCTAGTACCTTTTCTTTTAACCAAAGCATATTCTGGGATCTTTGTACCATGGCAGTAAAATAATAAATAACTATCTTCTACTCACTGCCCATCAATTTAGCAGGACGTTTTCCCATAAAAACACAACAGACAGATGCATACACCATGCTAATCGTATCCAGGAAGAAAGACAGCTTACAATTAAATTAGCCGAGCAAAGGAGAAAATCTTTGCCATATTTGGGCCATTCAAATGACCATCATTTATTTTTCTATTAGAGGTAAGTATAGGTAAATACATAGAAAGGTACAAACATAAATACATGTCCCATAATTCTCTTTCATCAGGTTCAGAAAAAAGAGGAAAAAATCGATATGTGATATGCATGTCCCCATCACATCTGCATCACATGAAACATTGAGATGCTTCAGGCATCCCAAGAACTGGATTTTCAGGGAAATTAAAAACACATGTTCTTCTTCTATGAAAATAGTTCAAGGCAAAACAGAGCCTCCAGTTTTTCGTTTCTGAATGAAAAAAATGAGATTTGATTTCAAAACCTTGAATTTGCAAAGCAGCTAATCAAGCTATAATCAATTCTTAAAGAAATATGAGGCTCTTAGAAGTATGCTTAAAAGCATGTATTTAAGGTTACCATAACAAAGGCAGCTAAAAAAAGAGGAGACATTGGAGTGATTCTAATTCTCATCATATACATTTCACCACAACTAAAAAAGTCTTAATTACAAATGTTCTTACTAGATACATCTACTTCTACTAAAGCTTAAATGTAATTCTACAAATGCATTCAATCAGTTTGATCTCAAAGTCTATATTCTCATAGTGATAGTCAAGTATCAGACTGCTAGTCATGCTAAAAATACTTTCCCCATCAGTATTGTTCCTCCGAATCTTTTTTCCATCCTGTATGCTGGTCGGTATATAATACACAATTTTCTCACAAGTTTAGTAGAATTATAACCCATGCCTAATAATCTTACAGAATGTTGTTTTGTTTTTCCCAAACGTTACAAGTGAATTTATACTAGAAGAAAATCCAAAATCCAAAGGAGATAGAATACATCTCATCCTTAAATTCGAAAGTTTTACAACCCAAACTACAATCTGCAGTTGCAAAAGAGATTCCAGGTTCTATGTATCACAAAAGTTTAGAACAGTACCATTAAACAATGAGAACATAGACAACAGATGCTTCCAAATCATAACTGAAATTGCTCCAGTACATGTCATGTTTGCCCTGACCACTAACACTCATCACCGAGGAAGTTAATAATACGAGAACTACTGGATTAATATGTTTTATTTTAGAAAGATGTTTCAACGCTCCAAAAGTCTTGTAACAGTTTCATCTTGAACCTATAGAAGCCTGATTTTGAGATGAACAAAAAAATTTTATTGGCTTTTGCTAACTAATTCATTTTGAATTTTCATCAAGAGACCACAAAAGAGATTATTTGAATCGGACCACCAAATTGTATCTCTAGATACATATCTATGAAAACTATTAAAATAACATGTCTCCTTAAAAGGATGTCCAGAAGCTTCAAAAGTTTTTCAGACTTTTTCAGTAATGATGTTTCCATATTTCTGGTTTTGGCAGAATGATAATGCTAATGGGCTACTGCAATGTGAATCATCACCAAAAACTGCAACTAGTGTTTTATTACCATTATGGGTGACAAAATTGTCACTGCAAAAGTAATTTCTTTGCACCAAAAAAAAGTTGATAGAGATCTGATTATCCATACATTGGTTTAACACTTTAACTGTTTCAGTTAACTTAGCTCAGCTCTTTTTTTTTCAGCTGAAGATTAAGATCAATCTTCTATGTCAGCAAATATAAGATATGGATCTGAAAGATGTAAAAAGTTTTAGGAAGCAAGCTATTTTTCCAGGCTTGCCACATGTATTAGATCAGATTATGAAGGTTAGCATCATTTATTAAGAAAACACACTAAAATGTAAGCTTTTGATTTCTGCTTATCAATTTCTGAAATTCTATGGGCTACTGACATGCTAGATAGGTGTAGCTGCAACTCTGGTATAAACAAATTTTGTTAGAATAATCCTAGATAATTTAGATAAGAGTTTGATCACGTTCATCAAATCTCAGATGCTACACTTGCATACACACAGATTCAATCAACTGCCAGATTAGCATGTAACCAGGCTGCTAATCAGCACCTAAGCTATCAAAATAGTATGCTCTGACAAAACACATCAAATACATCTCTAACAAGGGACATGATAGTATGCCCTCATCAAACACACCAAACACACTTTCTTTAGAATACCCATTATAATTAGTACCTGAGAAGCCAACATCATACATGCATTGCATCGGGAAGGGCGGTATACACAGTGCCTATGCCTGGCATCCTTCATCTAGTGCAGAGATAAGTAATAAATAATTTAAGGATAAATAAATGCTAACTAGGACACACTCGATGTTATATCTTAAACTGTTAAAATAGCAATTATAGAGGTGTAAAAACATGTTTAAACCTTTGAATATATTTTTAATTCTTATGAACATGCCAAAACCTATGAATCCATCAGGATTTATACATATACATACATATGATACTATATTTTCTTGAAAATTGTGATATTATATAAACCACATTAATACAAACAATATCATAATGGCAAGATGATATGATCAACGAAACTCAATTATACAATATATGCATCCAATAAGTTCAGGTAGATTAAGTGTATCAGTATGTATTCTTATGCATGGTACAAATCAATACTTTGCAAATATGAAAAAGTAACAACCAACTTAAATATTCATTGATGAGTTGTCAGCATAATTTTGCTTCCTACAACATAGTATGCAATACGCATGAAAGTTTTAAATCATTGATTGCTAGTTGCCACTGATATTCCCTTTGTGCACAGAGTCCCTAGTAGGTGGATTTTAGCACTCTTATTCATAGCACTTTTGATCAGAATATTCCAAGCCAGTACAAGGATATGGACTGCTAAGGTTTGTTAGGTCAAAACAGTGTTTAACCACACAACACTCAAAATCAAATCTCCACTTCAACCACATTTATTAATTACAAGTTGATGGGACAAATTATTATACAAAACAACGGATGGCAAGTAATTATTCCACATTCACTTATATAGACATAGATAAGGCAGTTATTTATTACAACATTATATTGCATTTGTGACTTGTCAAGGAACTCAATGATAACTTTTTTGAACAATAACAATTTGGCCATGTTACTATGATCCAAATGGTAAAGGGGCAAAAGCTCCTAAACATCAAAAACATAACAACTCTGCAAAAGGTATGCATCAAATCCAGAAGTATGTTGGATATCAGAATAGCAGAAACAGCAAATTTATTTACTAAAAATTGCTAAAAGGGCTCAGTTTTGGCTTTCAGTGGGAAAAAGTAGAGGGAAAGGCCAAAAAGAATCTAAATGGAAGTGACAGGAGAATTTCAAAGATATTAAAAGCTCAATACCAAGGAAATGACCATAGAGGTTACAAATAAACAAAGGCATTTAATGAATTATGCTACACACCATGGATGGGTCAAAACTGCAACTATCTACCTCTGATAAGTATGAGTATTGGCTTTGCTTGTCCCTTGTGATTATCATTTGCATCAATTTATACTTTCTTTCTCCCAAATTGAGGCCTTGCAACTTCTGAAAGTAAACTTGCATGAAATATGGCATTCTCCAACTATTGCTCAATACCGATGATATCATGCCACCATTTGCCCTGGCCCTTGTTATAACTACTACCCTTGTGATGAGAAATTCAACATTGCCTATAAACCCTTGCTGACATTAATTTGACCTTGCCATGAGTTTAGGTCATAACACTCACAATAATCATGCATACCAATCAAGATAAATAGTCCGTTGGCTCCTTTTATTTCACAATGCTATTGAAGTTTTCACTTTTCAATGTCTCTCCCACACACACTCTCTCTCTATCTCTATGCATATATACATATGTATATGCGTGTGCATACACACATATATGTATATGTACACACTTACATAAGTAAGAGTGTGTCCGTGTGTGTTAAAGAGCACTTTACATGAAGTTTACTGATGGTAGATCAGCAGGAGCTCTGGAGTTCAAGCATACATTACCTGGATGCTTCATTTTTGAGTTGTCTAGAAGTGTCAACACTTTTGGACACTTGGACACGACACACAGGGCTGGACACTCCAGTTGTAAGTGTCCTGCTAATGATGGCCAAAAAGTGTCCATGCTCGGCACTTTTTTTTTTCTGGAGTGCCATGCAAAGGACTCATAGTTCTAAATGTTGGAACTTTCAGTTAAGTGTCCTTAATTTTTTTTTTAAAAAAATAGGTCGCTTCGTGCAAAGTTTCTTCAAGATTATATGCATAGTTTAAGCAATATCATTATATTTTAAATATAAATATATTACAGTTAGTTATCAATCTAAGTATCTCAACCCATCTTTCAGCTAGAAAATAAATTAAACAACTTGCAAACTCATGGCTATTTAATTCATTTATTTGCTAAAGAGCATCTATAACATTAAGTTTCTTTTTCCTTTTTTTTGAATAAGCATCAAAAGATACAAACAGACACCAGACACACACACACACACACACACAGAGAGTCTTGCATGCCTGGATTTTTGGGGGCTGCAGTGATTGAAATTTGGACATTTGGCACCCATAACAATTAAAAAGTGTCAAGGTAATCTATGCACCAAAGAAAGTAACTTTTAATCTAGAATAGAAGAAAGTAGAAGAATGATAATACTGAGTCAGTGTGAAGACACTAAAATTTGAAGACATAAAGACAAATTTAGTTCCAAATCTTTATTGAACTTTCTCCAACGATAACAGAGTGGAATTACCACTAAATTCAAGCAAATATTGACTCAAATTCATACCAACTTTTCATTGATATTTCCTTCAGCACTATGTCCATAGTGTCTAATAAGAGACATGCAATAAATACTTCATAAACTCTTATAGACACACAACACAAGAACCATAATTAATGAAATCTAGAAACTCTCAAATTAAGACCATGAATTTCCCCATTATTTTATGACTCAAGCACTAACTACAGGCTGACTAACAAAAAAAAATATTTGACTGTACTTTGACTTCTTGACTTAGACTAAGATATGAATTCTCCATATGGCTGCTGCAAATTATGTTAATCTTTTCCTCCCTGCATTACCAACTTCCATGAAACTAGATATATCTCTTATTTTCTTTTTTCAATTTCCACCAGTATCAGTAGCAAGGTCCTCAGCATACCATTTAAACATGTCACGAACCTCTCAATATTCTTTTTTGTTCAGGTCCACTCTACAATGCTGGTCAAGTTCATCAATCTTTTGAAAGATGAGTTAGAACTACTTGCTCCACTCAATATGCATATTGAGATATTGATTCATATGATAAGTGTCAGAAATGGGTAGAGATCAATATTGATTCATATGATAAGTGTCAGAAATGGGTAGAGATCAAGAGACACTAACAGCGAAGCAGGGCATTGGTCCCACAATATGACATGGCTCATTAATTAGTTTGTATGATATCATTTTCTAGTTGGGCTTATTTTAAATGAGCAAAATTGTACATACAACAGCTTACCCAAAATTACATGATGATTTGGCTTTTAATAAGGATTGAAGAAACTAAGATACATACATTTACAATACAAAAACCTACTATAATTCATTTGAATGAAAATCAAGGTAAGATAAATAAATATGGGTTACACTAAACATTAAACAATAAATCTTTGGTAAAATATTGAAATTTAATTTAATAACATACATCAATCAAAATAGGATATTCATATCGTTGATCATGATCTATACCATTAAAGATGCCTAAAAAACAACAATCATATAATTTGGTGGTATCCTACCTAAGCATCGAGTGGATGGAAAATATAGATAGTGACAAACTGTGCTGGAGCCCTAAACAAAGAGGGCATATGAATTGAAAATTCACAACATTGATCTTGATCTACATATCTCAAAACATCTATAGATCATATTTCACTAGGTTTTCATACTTAGATTATAGCAAGAAGACAGACCATACAATTAAAGCCATTTATGTTTGCCCTTAATGCATAGGTTAGAGACCGCCACAAACATGTGGTTCTTGCCAGCATTTTAATGGTGTTGATCACGATCAATGTTAGAGAGATGACCCATCATTGATTTTTGAATCATTAAATTATATGGTAAGAATTTAACATTTAGTGTACAGTCCAGTTCCCTACTTCTGTCTATATATGCATATGGGTATGGTTATAATACCAAAAGGGTGTTGAAAACAGGACATTATGCGGACTACGAAGTTCAACAATACGAGTTGCAGAATGAAATATAAATCATTGGATTAATATACAAGGTTTAAGCCATATGTACAAAAAAAAGACAGGTTTTGAAGAGCATCACCACTCTCACTAGATGTGATTTATAAGGTCTAATGGCACAATAAAATGTATCATTCTAGGACAACTTCATGCATAGGCTAGGGGTTTCCAACACATGCCTTTTTGTATGTAGCATTTTCAATCTTCTAAATCACAACTAACGGTTTACATTTCCATCTTTCCACATGGATCATTTACTTGTATGGGTGTACACGGCCCTCCTTTACACTTTGTATTATAATCATGCTGCCCTCCCCAAACAGCACATGCACACACATATATTTGAATGTGTGGTTGCAATCAACATATATTACAGCAATTTGTCTAAGCAAAGACATACAAAAAGCCCATGGAACTTCAACCAAAATGATTGACATGTTTGGACAAATAGGATACCAAATTTAGAACCTGTTGATCATATGACATTGGTAGATTAATCAGGAAATGGGTATCGGCTGGCATTTGATATGGTCTAACCCATAAAGAGTGGAAACTCCCAACATCAATACAAAAACTAATGCATGTCTAAATCAAATCTAACTATCTCAATCATAAAAAGGCAGATGAAACTTCAAGAAATCCATATAAAAGAATGGGGATACTTCTGCATACTGGTTTTCAATTAGGACAGTCTGAAGCAAAACAATATCCACAGATATCATTAGTTGGCACCAAACAATCAGAAAGAAAAAGACCCAATGGATCCACTGCAAGTAAATCACAAACTTTGTCCTCATCTCATGCCTATTTTGCTTCCACCCAGATATTTCTATTTCTGTAGTTAACTGAATTTGACTTGCCAAGCCTCCAACAATCAATGTAGACCAAGTGCTTCATCAGTTAAGAGTTAAGACTGAAATATACCAGGAACAAAATTTCTCAGCATTATCATAGACAACGTTGAACTGAAACAAGAAGCTGTATTCAATTCAGAAATATACAGAGGTTAGAATCACATTCTCTAAATTGTGTAAATAACAAGGGCTTACGTTTAGCAGTGATTAGCCTGCTTGATGAATTGTCAAGGAAAAAAATTAAAATGTACAAAGTTTGCCAAAAGGCAATGTTAGGTCTGGTCACCATCTTTAATGGCAATTGCCCTTTTAATACTCAATCAGAAGGAAAGGACCACCTCCACAAATATCAGTGTTGCAAGTCCCCAACTTCCACATCATACTGTCAAGCTGAAAGGAAATTAAAAGAAAAAAAGCACAAAATCTTTTGAAGTGAGATTCTTTTGAGAAAATGAAGCATCAGCTACAAATTATTGAAACTTACCACAACATAAACACTAACAAATTCACTGCTAAGCTGGCCTCCAACAATTAAGAGCAGGAACATCGGGCCTGCATGGTAGCACCTGGGGAAGACCATGGCCTGTATAAATTCATAAGATAACAAATCAATCCCAATATGATGACAATAAAAAAATGAATTTGCCAAATGCCCAACTTGCAAATCAAAACAACCTGGAACTGAAGCTCCAGAAGGCATGTGAGCATTCAAAGGAAGCTGAAAACCCACAGAACTAGAAGATGCTCTTTCCATGTTAGTCCTCAAAATTCCTGCCAAAAGAACACCAAACACATTCAGAATCTGACCATCCTAAGGTTAAAACCAAGGTTCGCCGTCTCACTACCAGACTGCATATTGGTACCATCATATTACTATGTCGATACGCGGTATGGTATGAGACAGCGAGATGTACCTAGTGACTGCTACTGGTTCAGTACCGATATGGTACGATACCAACCAAGGCAAACCTTGGTTAAAACTACTAAAATAAAGCTTTTGCCTGTCTTCTTTAACACATTCATTCAACTGTGAAAACAAGAAATTCATCTTTAACAGCAACAATTTATACTGCATACCATCCTGCATAAAAGAAGTTGTTGAGCTTCTCCCTCCAGATACCCAAGCATTATGATGATTATCTGGACTAAAATCACTGGAATGCACTCTCCGTTGTTCATCAGATGCGAAATGCCTCCGACTATTGGGATGGGATGAGAAGGTGTAAGGATTATATGGCTGCAGCATATTTTGTTGACTCATAGGGTTAACATGTGAAAAATGATTTGGAGGTGTTTGTGCAGGTGGAAAGGGATGATTTGGGGTTGTTTGTGCAGGGGGAAGAGGATGGTAAGGTCTCTGGTGGAAGGGCACACTTCCTTGTTGAAACTGCTGAGCAGAATGGGAAGATTGAGTTGTTAAATACATGTCATTATGCCCATATTCATATGGCCTCGAGGAACCAAAGTTTGTTATAGGCTGTGCATTGCAGACGCCACTTGTCATGAAGTTAGCAGGCTGCTGCAGAACCACTTCACTTTTCAAAGCAACATCTTCCTGGCCCTGTAAGGCAGCATTCCCAGTCATCTGGGCTAGTTGATTGCCCTGCATATAGAAGACAGAGGTTAAAGATACCATATAGAAGGCATAAATACAAGCTACTAACCAATACACTTACACTTGAGGTCCTGCAATATTCTTGTATGGAAGGATGAAATAACAATGATGATGGAGATGAAGACACCATAGGTGGTGGTGGTGGGAGAGACGGCAAGGGTGGTGCTGCAGCTAATGGTGGAGGTGGGGGGGAGGAGAATGGATAATGGTGTGGGGTGGTGGTGGTGATGGAGGCAAGGGTGGTGGTGGAGGTGGAGGATCCAAAGGCAATGGAGGTGGATCTAAAGGCAATGGAGGAGGGCCCACAGGTAGACGGGGAACCTCAGTTTGATCAGCCAATGCTGGTTGAAAAGCTATGTCAGATTTATGACGCTGAGATTCCAGTTCTAGGTGATCATTCCTTAACACACTTTTCTCATCTTTAGATAATGTGGACACATCTTCCATTTCAAGCTCGCCATCCACATCCTCCAGTATGTGATGATGTCTATCACTTGGAGTAAATGCACAAGTATCTAGCTCCTCTGAAGCACCAACAGCTTCAACTGGCAATTCATTGCCAGTGTCCTTGCATGGACTACTAGAAAGATCTTCTTCCTCATCTTCAAAAACATGGGAAGATAAAAGTCCAGGCAACTGAAAAGTTGCATTGCTGAAAGAACAGAATAAAAGAACATGTAAAAAGATTCAAAACATGGAAGCATGTGGAAGTAATCAAAAGATAAAAGAAACAAATACATTGTTGATTACTAGGAAACAAGCATCACATAAAGAAAGAAAACAATAACATGACAATGAAATTCAACTAATCATGCAATTACCAGTCCAGTGGCAGCCTATGCTTTATTATATACATACCTAACAGGAGACATAAAGAACATGACCTCCAATATTTTTTTCCTCTCTCTAGCTTGGTCTTAGACTCTCTAACTGAGAAGTGAAGGATTCGAATTCCCTTGCATATTGGTGATGTCCGTGTATGTCGAGTGACTTTGTAAACAACAAAAGAACGGGAAAAAAAGGAAATTGGGGGTGGTGTGGGTTGGGGGAGTTGGGACTTCTATGGTGGATTGAATATTGACTTTTCATGTGCATCACTTGTCATGGGATTACAGCAATCAATGGAATCATGTGCCACACGATTCACATATATACAAAAGTGATGGAAAATCATGTGACCACAACCATCTATTTCATATTAGAATCATCACACACGATGAAACAATAGCTACCATGATATCAGGAAGGTGCACTTACGAGCTAAATGTTGCTAATTGAATTAAAGACTACTTATGACTTAAATCTTTTGCTTTTATTTCATTTAATAGATCTTCCTCATTTTTCATCAAACCATAAGCTTAACTAGACACATGATTGCCAAACTGTTGTGCAGGCCATAAATGCAACTGGATGGGGAAAAAAGAGCATTCATAATATAAAGACGTGGTATTGCGCAAACAAATGTGTGGATTCCAGGCAAAGAGTACCAAAGAACATAGAATGACAAGAGGTGATATACTCAATTTTCTTGCAATATTGTAATAGAAAGCCAAAAACATAACACAAAATTAACATGTCGACTTTGATGACTTTTCCAAACCAAATGGATCTTGAAAGTAATAGCACATTCTAGATCTCATTGCAATATTGAATCTTAATTGAAAAGGGTAATATATCATAATAACATGAATAGCAAAAGCACAGAAGTTGCAAAATTTCTTTGTTCAAAAAATATACAGAAAAAAGGTATTCTATACACCAGAATGCACGCAAGCACACACATGCATATAGTCAGATATGTACATATGTTTAGCTTAATTAGAATAATATTAAGTTAGGGACATATTAGGAATTTCATTTGTATGTTTTTTTCCTCATCAAAATTGTGTGTCTATAGAAAAAGTAAAGACAATATCATATTTATGAATTTAACGCCATCAGCATAACCTTGACTACCATATCAAGTCAGAGGAGACATTGGGTTATTGGCTGAGATAATTGATGCCTGTGCAGTATGGATGGAGGTATCTAGAGCCAAGGACCAGTAGTGGCCAAAATGACAGAAAAATATATATAAGAAACAATGGAAGTTGATACAGTACTGAAAGACGCAACATCTTTTCTAAGAATTTTGGATTTGGGCAATCATGGCATTAACTAAACCCTAGTTGCAATCGAAAGTCTGATTAGACCGCTCAAAGCCCCATTTTTTCAGTAATATAAACTAGATCCATTTGTTCTGCTTAGATGTACAACCAATTTATTCAAAATCATACACATTAATTTTGATAACTTCATGCATCACTTTATTTAAATCAAAGAATCAGCTACTGGTGTTGCCAAGCATGCTCGCTACTGACCAGGCAGCATGGCACATGCCAAGTAAGTGCTGAAAGAAGTGTCTAAGAACATAATAATTGAGAAGATAGCTTTTTATAATTAAAAGTTAAAGAAAGAACTAAATGACTGCTGTGATAACCCAGTACTGGTGCTGGCACTTCCTGGCACAGAATATGTAACCCAGCTCAAATAGGCACCGGCCAGCACTTAAAGTCTAGGTTCCAATTATGAATCACTAAATTCCAAAATATATTCATTTTCAATACTGCCACCATAGGAGAGAAAAGGAATTACTAATCACTCACTAGCATTTCAGCGGCACCTAACTCAATCAAATGGTAAATTTAACCACCAAACCAATACACTGGATGACCAGATCATATGGTATTGGCATATTAAAATGTAAGGAATTTGATTAATATGTAGAATAAACTACCTTCCATACTCATCAACAAGCATTCCTTCCATTTCTCTGATTGGATCATCCACAGAACGTTCAGCTCGAGAAGGGCGTCTGAGAAAAAATCCATCATTCGTGTCATCATTCGGAACATCAATGTCATCCATGTATTGACGTAGAAGCGGTTCAGGTAGAATTTTCCTCTCAAGCCACAACCTCAATACCTGGGGGGAAGAAAACAGTTAATTCTTCCAACAAACACAACCTCTTATTGGTAGGACACTAGTAACCCAATTAGGCCACTTTGCATATTTAAAAGAAATGCCAAAGATTAGCTCTGCCACCCCTTCCAAGACCCTGGCTGTCGGGGCTATAACTGGATAATAGCCTTTTTTATTAGTAACCCAATTACCTTGAGGCACTGGCGACGATTCTCACGAGCACTGGCTCCAGGTGGAGCTGCAGCACCCAAAAGACGCGGTAATGCTGCTTGCACAGTCGGAACATAGGAAGCTCCAGCAATGCCTGAACATTTTAAAAATGCTTCAAGATTTTTTTAAAAAAAATAAATCCATCCATTGGTTATCATATTAGATCCAGAAGCATGCACCAAAGTGTAGGCTCATGGATTGCATTATAAATTATGGTTTGATCCAAAATTATATTGTGTAAACACATTTTCATGGAAGCTACAGGGGTTATTCCATAGATGTACCAACCTTTCTGGTTATGTGAACATTGAGTGATGGAATCCACAAGGAAAAAGAGATCAATTCTACGATGGAAGCTGGGTTCACCCTCCAACTTCCGAATGAGAAGCTCTACAATCTGCAGTAAGGCATGAACTTTTACAGTGAGAAAACATTAAAATGTTTCAGACCACAAAAACGGGACGAAGCATAAATTTAGTAGACAACAGTCAACAAAGAACCATTACTATCAAATCAAGGAACTAAAAGCTACACCACTTAATTTTGAAAAGAAGGCCTCCTTGACTAAAATTAATTTTAAGCTCAAAACACTTCACAAACATCCTTATTTTGTCAACAAGCAAACTGATAAACCTGTCCCACTGATAAAATCCAAATACAAAACACAAAAGCAGCCATCAGCCATTACCATTAAAAAGAAGGTGAAGAGAAAAAAAGACACTAAGGTTGAAGAGCACCGACAAAGATCCTTATTAAAATCTGCAAGTAAATATATATTGAGCTTGATAGCATATTGATCATTTAAAGAGTGGAACACACTTAAATGCAAGCTAGTGCATGCAGTCAGCTTCATCTAACGTGCATTTATATCCCCCCCTCCCTCAAAAAAACAAAAAAGAGAAAAACAACATACACACAGAGGATAGAGGAGAGGTTGTGAGAGCTAAAATGTTCACGATGATGCATGAACATACAAGCTTGCTTACCTCACCAGCAATGCCATATTTGGCACAATCAATGGCGAGGCGGGTTGCACGTCCGATACTATCCTTTGTCCTTGAAAGTGTTTCTAGCATTCCTTCCAAAGCATCACGTGCAACAGCAGCTTCAGTATCACCACTCAATGACCCGCCAGGTGGCCTATGTCCAGGACTAAATTTGTGTTCATATTCTTCGAGTTCCACTTGATTTGTTGATGACAGTTGTCGGGCAAGTACAGATGGAGAATCAGACGGTGCAGATGTTCCCTTTGCATCCTTCTGAACAGAATTCCCTAATGACAAGGGAATGGAAGAAGCAGGACTAGGGCTCCTTCCCTGTATCACAGGCGGTGTTGAGACTGAACCAGGAAAAGCATTTTCGCGGGGTAGACAATGAGACTGTGCCTGTCTCCTCTTTGCTTGAGCAGCTGCAATAAGATGTTTCATTGACTTGAACGAATCTGTAAATTTGGAATCAGTTGATAAAGTTGCTGGTTTGTCTTGTTTAGCAGTTTCTGATCTGCGATCAGACAATAATAAAATCAATTGATTAAAGTAAAGCAAGTATGACCAAACTTACATACAATATCAAATGGGAAGGGCAAGTAGCAATTCACATACCGTTCTCCCGCTACAACATCCTTCTCAGTGTTATGCTCAGCTGAAAAATTAATGGCATCTCTATTTTCAGCATCCACAGACATCTGCACGTTGGATTTAGAACTGACCTTCAACATCTCTGACTTAGATGATGACCTATTCTTTTCTGTGGTAGCTAGATTATGAGAGCGGGTTGAGCTCTCAGGAGTCTGGTTGGAGAGTTTAGACAAAGAACTTTGTGCTTTCTTTACTGAAACTGAACTTAAACATGAAGTTTTCGATTGGGGTTTGATGGATTTATGCTCTGACAACTTGGTTGTCTCACCTGGGCCAACAGATGTTTTGGGTGAAATGATGGTTTTCCTAACCTCATTAGATGATGATTTGTGATATTCTGGCTTCCCAGGAGATACAAGTAACCCTGATGGTTTTTCAGCCCCTCTCTCCACAATTTTGCCAGGACAAGGAGATGAAAAATCATTCTCAACTTTAACAGGTGATATCCTATCATTCAAAGATTTCTCCTCCCTTGTAAAGCCTGGATTTTCAATCATACCATTGTTGACACTAGACACAAGATCTTTACCTCTTCCTGGCTGTGACTGAATAGGAGTTGAGATGTCTGGTTTCACTGTAGTCAAATTGATAGCAGATTGTTTATGAACTGGAGTTCTGTGCCCTTCCTCTTCATCCTCATCATCAATTCGACATGACCTCCGTCTGGGGTGAAACTGGGTTTTATGCCTAGCACTTTTAGCCTCTGAATTTGATACTGCTTCCAATTCACGACAATGTCGTTTTGATAATGGCAGGATGGCCTCATTACCTTGTATGGGTATCCTATCATTATGTGCTCCTGTTTTAGAAACCAGATGATCATCAGCTTTCAGAGATGTAGTAGATTTCTTACTTTCTAAAACTTTATCTTCTCTAATTTTAGCAGAAAACTGCGATAAGTCGCTATTTGTTGAGCTCTTGGTTATTGCACCACTCTTGTCTGCATATTTTGATTTTTTAGCTGGTCGTGAATCTTCAGCATCATCCAGCTTATGCCTTTTACTATGAAGCTCGGACCTTTTCTCCCCAGATCCATCAGAAGATAATGACCCTCCAGAGACATGTCCCTTAGTAGTACCTTCATCTTCCTCCTTGCTAAGACCCCTCCTTGATCTCTTTACACTGTTCACATCAATATCTAATTTCGAAGCTTTTTTCGATCTGACACCATCACATGAAGCAATATTTTCATCTATGTGCTGCTTGTTTCCCTTTGTATAAGAATCCTTCTCCTGCTTTTTCAGTGCAGGGCTTCTTTTCACTTTCGGGGCATTGTTGAGTTCTCTCTTTGGTTTAGGAGCCACCTTTGCTATGATATGGCCATTCTCTAAAACTTTCTGTACATTGCGTGAATTTTTTGAATGAACTGATGTTGCCAAAGATGGAGAACCCAGAGGTTCATTGCAAGACAAATCCCCATGGCATTTCTCAGAATCACCAAGATCTTGATATCCGCTAGCAACAGAGCTCTTTGGAAGAGCCTTCACCATTTCAGT
This sequence comes from Cocos nucifera, assembly GCA_006176705.1. NCBI lineage: Eukaryota > Viridiplantae > Streptophyta > Magnoliopsida > Arecales > Arecaceae > Cocos > Cocos nucifera. The sequence continues at coordinate 57,932 of QRFJ01000111.1, read as the reverse complement.
TTTCGAGCATATTTCCATGCCATCACCTTGATTGACATCAGGATGAGGATTTGTTGGATTATCTTCCTTCATGGAAGGAGTACTGGAAGCTGAATTAGAAACTGAAGCTTTTGTTTCTAGTGGCTCATGCATATCATTATTTGATGCTTTCTTCCTCCTCAACTTAGAGAAAACTAGAGACCCTGTTCCACTTAAATCACTAGGCTTCAGGTCAGACATCGCAGTCCTCTCATGACTCCATGAACAGCGCTCCAACCCATGCAACTCATCACTAGAGCTGTCATTTTTATCCACCTTCTGTTCAAGTTTTTCCTCCTGATTTTTTAATGAAGACGTCTCATGATTGTCTGCTAGATGCTTGCTATCTTCAAAACAGTCAGTTTGGGAAGATGCAGGACCAGTGCTGGTCCCTTCAGCATCCTCTCCAAGCTCACCTGAACTTTTCTTGCGCAGTTCTTCAAAAGCCACACAAATCTCGTCCACAGCACGGGCAAAACATTTGATAGTTTTACGCTGGCAGCGAGCTATCACCTTACTTTTTGATTCATTAGTAAATACTTGAATATCAGCTGGTGCAACAAAAGCACTGCAGAAGAGCCGCAAACAAATATTATCAGTTACAAGAATATAATCAGGATACACTCTAGTCTGGACTCAATTACCCCCTGAAAGAATTTAGAATACAAGGACTAATGACATATGAGAAAAATCGATATATGAAAGTTAAATACCATCAACAGCACAGGTGCAAATTATCATATGAAGACTATTTATCTATCAGTGTATGATATTAAACAACAATAAGCTGCATCGAACATGAGAAAAAAAAAATGATGACTCAAAGATTTCGATAAATGGTCACGTATCAACAAGACTAAGGTAGGGAAAAGAAGACGTTTTATTTGATGTTGCTTACCCACATTTTTCTCAGTACATGCATCAGAAGGCTATTACTTAAAAAAATACCACAAATGGGCACCTCAATTATAAATGAAACAAGATCTATTATAAACTAACATAGCCTTGTTACTTACAACACAAAACTAATTTCTTATTTTTTTAACACAGTTATGGTCCTGGCAATCCAGGGTCCTGGGAGGGGACAAACCTAATCTTTTGCAATTTTTTGCATAAAATGGCTGCCCTACGGCTTGAAAATGCAATTGCACTCGTCAGCCTAAGCATTTTATCATTGCACCAAGCAACAGCCTGACAGTGAACTCATTTATAAACCATCCTCGACACCAGAATTCTTTAAGTATAAATGGCGCCATAGTCCATGTTCAGCAGCCTGAGTTTTCTCGGTATTGATTAGCCAGTTTCCAGCTAAACTAAATAATAATGCAAATATTTGCTGATTCAACATAATATGGATCTGCTTCAGGCAACTCCTGATCCCTTTAGGACGGTCCACTTGTCATCTTTTAATTAGGAGAGTGTCATACACTCCAAGAGAGAACAATACAAAAATTCACTGCCATCTTGTCACCATCCAGTAGAATATTATCATATGTTAAATATTGCAAAATAAGAGCCATGATAAAATAATGCTCTAGAAAATGTCAAACTACTTACAGTCAGTCCTTGAATTAAAAACACCACCTTTTTCATGTTTGCATAACTTAGAGCCTCTTCAATGTCACAAGGAGAAATCATTGTGGTTCCTGAAGTGTGATCCTGATCTCCAACAGATTTTTGTGTCTTAGGATTTCAAAGAGTTTTGCTAGGGAAATATGAAACTTCCCTTTCAACACATAGATATTTGAACTTAATAATAAAAACACCATAATAAACTGATGGCAGAGTTATCAACTAATTAAGTAGTTAACTATTATAAATAAGGGAGGCCCTTCAATGACAAATACTTTAAAAACCAATAGCCTCTGATATTTAATACTTTTAAGAAACCAAGCCATTTTATGATTAATGACCAAAAACCTCTAAAATCTATAAAGCAGTAAATTATGTTTTATCTCTATTTACAATATGAGGGATTAGAATGTCAATTTCTAAACTAGAATATGCAAGCCTCCATATTTACATTTGTGTCATGTATACACCATTTATATGATACACCCAATCCATAAATTTAGAATGAATCTTAAATCATAGCAATCCTGATTCTAACTTTCTAGAAAAATTTATAACTCCCAAACATATTTAATTTGCTAAAATTTCAAGCTTAGGTGCCATATCCCATGATTAAAAATTCAAGAGTATAAAACACCATTATCAAGGAAAAGTTGACTATAGCAATCACCGACATCACTTGTCTATTGAAAAAAAATGACCATCTGAACTGCACCATCCTCGTTAGTAAAGAATGGCTATGAACAAAACATCAGGAGATAAACCTAAATGTTCAATTAATTAGATAGAAAAAAAATATCAACTGTAAAGCTTTTTTTGCGAACCATCTGATTTTCAGCTGTCAAAAGGGGTAGCTTGGTTCCTAAGATATAAACGATGGTAGTACATAGTATAAATTGGTTCCCTAGGCTTAATATGAATACATGAAAATTACTCAATAGGAAAGAAAAAGTGTAACTATTACATTGCAGGGTTTAGTAGGATTATCCCCTTATTTTATATAGGTTTTCCAAATGAAATTATGAAAATGCGTGATGCTTGAACTTACTCAAATTTAATTTTGAATGAACAAAAAAAAACAAAAAGGGAGATACTGTTAATTATAGATTTTTAAAACTTTTGTCAAGACATAGATGCTAGTTGGCCAGGTGAGAAATTGCATTGCATTTATATTCTTACTAATCTTACCAAACGTGCACATGCAAGGGATAGCAATTTTAGCCGACCCGTCAAATACCTGACCCGATTAGAAACTAGGATAGATATGGGTTCTAGAAAAATATCTGAAGTGGGTTCGGATTAGGTACAAATAATAGTATGCCCTATCTCGAACCTGACCCAATATAACCTTAAGGGCCATTCTTTTGTGAGTAAATTTCATGGAAAAGTTGGTCTACTTTCTCATTGACCAACTTACCCATGTTCTCACACTTTTCAAGATGGGTAAGTTACTTTCCATGGATAGCATTTACCCATGAAATAGAAAAAAAAAAAAAATTTACCCATCTAGAGGGTGGCTAAATCATGTTCTCATCAACCAGTGAAGTAGGCATTTAATTTTATTCCTAAAATCTCCCATCCTCATTTCCAATGCCTCTATCATTCAATGCCCAATAACTCAGTCATTCACTTTCTCAAAACCTAAATAGTATGAAGGGTATTATGGGAAAATATAGATAAATTATTTTCTGCCTAAATGTTGCCTGAAAAATATTTATCTAGGAAAATATAGATTTCTAGGTAAGTTTCTTACCCATAGAAAAACGGACCTTAATATATATCTCCTTTGCAAAATCATAATTATTTTATAATGTTTACATATACCCAACCCAACCCCTCTTATCTATCCGACCGGACCCGACCCACATCTCTACTCGACTCAACGTGGCCCAACCCAAGGTGAATACTAGGTGGGTATGGATATTGGCCGACACAACCCATATTCGACCGATTGCCATCCCCACACATGATACAATAAGGGACCCACATTATATAGAACCCCAATCTAGTCAAGGACAATTCTCAGAAACTCAGAATGATATCCATGAGCAAATTTACAATGTAAATAGACACAATAACAAACATATTAATTGAATACACAAGATTTCTAAACTAATTCAACTCTAAAATACTCTACTTTGTCTTTGAGGCATTAAAACATGATTATGAAGTTGCGCATTGTCATCATTCTTTGATATAACAACTTCATCTTCTTACAAAACCAAAAGGGAGGTGAATGATATAGGGGAGAGGGGGGAAGATGGAGATGAGGCTAAAAGATAGTATGGTTAGATTCATAAATGTGATATGGTCAATATCAAGAATCATGAAAAAGAGAATGCACGCATGAGAGAGGGGGGGAATCATGCTATAACATGGGTGTCTAGAAACACATAATATGGTAGTCACCTTCAATACTATAAACTATCTCCTACTAATTAAAGACAAATTCAAAAGTTAGACCAAATTGCATCACCCTTTCCCTTTTCTAATCCAATTGCCCTAGAACCCCACCAATCAGTCCCTCCCACTACCTAGCACCTCGTTATGCTACTTGGTGCCTAGAAACATGCAACTCCCACCCTCCGTCTCATATAGACCAAACAACCCCTCCTATTCCTAAATCTAAAGCATGTTAACCATATCCAATATCTCCTCCACTTTGGCCTTGCCTTAAACCAAATCCTCAACCTTTTTTATCATCTTTTGGAGGTCGGAGACCCTCCTTTGGTATCTAAATGCAATAGAATTAAAAATTATGGGTACTTCATCCACAGCATCAAAAAATACATTTATTAAAATTGCATTCAAAGAAAACCTAAAAACCACTTGTAGACTTCTTGTAACCTACACGTTTCTAGCTCCCCTCCCTCTTTTCCAAAGGCTTACCTATGCATGGATCGTTTGTTTCACAAACTTTTGTTTTCACTCACTAAACAACTGATGACACTTGAACAAACCATGCATCAAATGCATGATATAAATACAAGCCAAGAACCAGGCAATCCTCTTAATTCCACCATGAAACATGCACGTATCATGCATTCAAAGTAGGGGTGGCAACGGGTCAGGTATTAGTCGGGTCGATCGATACCCATACCCACCCCGTTAGGCAAAAACCCATATCTATACCCATCCCGTACCCATCTCGGGTTGGGTCGGGTATACCCCAAATCCCACCACCGCCCGCCCTTCTCCGTTCCCCATTTCGCTACCACCCCACCACCACTCACTACCCCATCCCCAAATCCTACAAAACATCATGCTTCCACCAAGATTAAGCTCTCAAAACCTCAAGGGACCAACTCACACCACCACAACCTGCACAAAACCACATATGCTCAAGAAAAAACCCCAACCGGAACCTAAAAATCCCTCTAATCTCCCTCAAGTGCTCTCCTTCCTCGTAGATCTCCAAAAAAGAGAATGAAATGAAGAAAAAAAGAAGCAAAAAGGAAAAAAAGATCAATCTATGTGGGAAAAGGTCTTACCTTTCAATTTTTTTTGTCTTTTCTTTTTTTCTTCCATTGATTTTTCCCATGTTTTCCCTCGATTTTCCTTCTAATTTTTCCATCCTCAGCAGTTTTAATCGAGTGGGAGGCTTGGAGCGGCTAAATAGGGAGGTTGGGTTTTATTTAACAAGAGAGAGAGAGAGAGAGAGAGAGAGAGATTTTATGATTTTAAGTTTTATTTAAATAAAAGAAATATTATCGGGGCAGGTTCAAGGTGGGGGCATACCATTACCCATACCCGCTTCGGTATTTTTTTTTTTTAACAACCCATACCCGCCCCGCCACTTAATCGAGTCGGGTAAAATCACCCCGTTCGGGTCAGGTCGAAAAAAATTGCTACCCCTAATTCAGAGGACATATCAACCTCTGTTGAGCAAATTATATGGTCAACCATGCATCAGATATGTGATGTTTGTGCACACACCTAGCTCACATGTAAGTGGTGGAAACATTCACTTCTCGTAGAGAAAAAGGGTTGCACTTTTCATCAAGCGAGTTGTGGATTCTATGAAACCACCAAAGCACCAACACCCACACCCCTAATTTTATTTTAATTTTTTTAAAAATCCACCAAACAAAGGTCTCCATATTCTTCTCTGTTGGTGCGATCCCAATAGCTTCAATTTATATGAGACAAGAAAAATAAAATATTGAACTATAAATATCTTCAATTACAATTCTCATGAAATTATATGCCAACATTCAATTATATGAAGTAGTTGGGTAAGAGATGGCCGATTCTTGTTCTTATTGATTTTTGGATTCTTCTCCCTGATTTAAACTCATTTTACCAAACTTTTAGATGAGATATTCTTGAGATCAAGTTTGCACTCTAGCCCAAATTCAAGCTGGAACATGAACTCAGCTAGTAGAACAAACAAGCCAATTGCAAGCTAAGCTATATCTGATACTAAATATAACTGAGCCAAGACCAAACAGCTTGATCTCCTGCCTGGCAAGCAGCCCTACCAACATCATCCTAATCAAGGTGTGAGCCACTTTAAGCATTTTAAGGTATGGCTTCTGCTAGGATGGATGCCCAAACTCCTAAACTGCATTCATAATAACATTATTTCAGGTCAATCACAGGGATTATGGAGGAGTTTCTTCAGTTATTTCCTACCTAACTGCCTCTATGACAATGCCTACAAACCATTTAATACTTACATGAATTATCATTGATAATCTCAACATGAATGGGAGAAGTATGACACAGCTAAGATTTAGACACAAAGTTCATCACCCTCTGAAACTTCAAAACAAGTTCCAAAAATTTCAAATGTCACTCTCAACCACCTACATTGAGAAGGAGCTAACAAGGAATACCCAGTTCTATCTGAGTATGATGACAGTATTGTATGATGATACTAATAATTAATAATACAGTGAATCATTTACAAAAAATACCATTTACCTCCATATAATAAAAAAGAGAAGATCCACTTTCTGACGGGATTTCATCCAAAAGCATTTATCTGCACAATCATATCTAATTTAACCTTCAAATGAACCTCATATGATAAACATGAAAAATCTCCCTTCTACAAGGACTTGAAGAGGAGTTATGTCCTCCTATATGAACATTACACTAATATAAAATAGTTCTAGAAATATCTTCTAGCTAATATGATAAATTGGTCATCCCCATATATACTTCAAAGTTAACCTATTTAATTGAAAAGGTGTGCAAGGGAAAACATGTAATGGTTTGACTGTTCAAAGCACAAGCCGTATTAAACTAAATTACACATAACAAGATAAGGTATAATAATGCAGGATATAACTTGAACATTCACCCAGTGCATAAAACAAGGGTTATAGAGAAAATATGGGGAACGCATCACACTCACATTTCAGAAGTCCCAAAGAACTGAACGAAGTATTTCTTCGGATCAGGCGTATGCCCCCAATCTTTAGGATTGCTTATCTGAAAAGAAACATCCAAAGTCTACTAAATATAAACCATAAAGAAGCAACAAGAATGTTTAATACAAGCGCAATAAGGAGAAACTGAGGAACAAAGATAATGGTCCCTTTTTATTTCTTAAATAAATAATGCATTTTTATAGGATCAAAGATGGCAATAAACTACAAGCCACCAAGAAAGTGAGAAACAAACAAAACGCGACAGCTAAGTTTTACTTTTGGTAGAGTTTGGGAGCTCCAGGGGTTCCTGAAACGTAAATAAACATCCAGAAAAGGGATAAATATACAAAAGAGAAGCAATAATCATCAAATTAAACGAATTGGATTCAAACAAAGTTTCAGTCAGAACATAATCAAGCTATCCAGATATTTCGTTAAAGCAAAGTTCCAAAACCCTAGATGTCGTGCTTCGATGAAATCGAAGCAGATGGCGACGAAATCTTGAGACCAAAAAGTGTAAAGAGAGGACCAAGAACTGCACCGAAATCACGATTCCATCTTCCGAGACAAAATCAGAATCCAACCAAGAAATCGAACTCACCTTCGCTGGCCACGCCGGGAATCCCTTGACCTTGGCGAGAACCAAATCCCCCAGCTTCAACTGGTCATTCGCCTTGCCACGCGCCCCACCCTTCCTGCGCCCCGGAGCCATTGCGACGATCAAGAAACCCTAACCCCCCACCAGTCCTCCAGGAACCCAGGCTCAGAGAGAAAAGATCAAAGAACGGGAAAAGAAACCCTAGAACACTGCGACCGGCTCGCTTCCCCTAGCCGAGGCAGCTCCTCGCCCGTCGGACGCTGGAGACGGGGATTCAGGCGGCCGGAGGGCTACGGCGGCGGGCCGTAGAAGGATGACGGAGAGAGGAATCTCAGCATTCGAACGCCGGAGACGGCGAGAAGGGATCGAGGAGGCGAGCAAGAAGAAGAGGAGTCTTATAGCGATCGAAATTTGGGTACAGGGCGAGAGAACGAAGAAAGTAACCACACCGAGGGGCAAAGCCTTTAAACCATACTCGCCGACACCATCCTAACCGATCGATTGCGATCACACTGTATCCGTTGATTATACGCTGAATATTATATATATCTAACTGGTTGTCGGTCTGATCTGGATTTGACGGTGAGATTTAACGAAAGAAAGTTCTTGATATTATTTTAGTTTAAGAAATAAAAATCCTCTATGGAAGTGTATCCACCGTTGATTCGATGCACCTCGTACTTATCCGTGAGCGGGGGCCACCTGATGAAATCTATCGTGGAGGAATACCCCAGTTCTTGTGGCTGGACGAGATGGGTTTGTTGTCTTGAGTGGACTTGAACATGGAACTTTGATGCAAAGACCATCCGACGTGGCATCTGATTCTATCGTGTTATACGTGCATGACGCATATTTATGATTTTGCTTGTCAAAAAAAAAGAAAAAAAAATGTTGAAGGTTGTTATTTATGGGATGTAATGATCAAGAGGATGATTAAGAGTATTGCTAAACATATACACCATAATCAGTAGTGTTGTATTAAAATGTCACGTAAGATCAGAGAGTCATAGGTTGCTATTTTTATTTTATCAAGTCATAAAAGAACAAACGACAAGTATACAATATAACATCAGCTATGTTTGAAATATACAAAGTAAAATAGCTGTGCGTTGTCATTTATAGAAGTTGCAATCAAGAATGAAGTAGCAATCAGGAATGCTGTTGTACACACACGATCACACTAAATTACAGCCCAATCTCTCTATAAGCTACCAACAAATTCCATTGATGTGGATCCTACATCCAATTTTGGCGGTTAGTTTTGCTTGGATGTTTGCATATCTTGTCTCTTTCCAGTGATTTAAAATTCTAGGTTCACAGAAAGATACTATGATAAGTGGCAAGACAAGAATTTCAAATGCAAATGTTAGTAACACATCTCTTTGTTCAATTGGACTTGTTTACTTCTCATCCAAATAGTAATGATGATTTACATAAAACAATAGCATGAAGAGATGCTCCAAAGGCATTTGAGGATGTTGTTGCTCTTATTATTCTACCATAATCATTATCATCAAGACTTCCCGCCATCATCTGGTTGGCTTTATCCAACAAGCTTTCATTAGCCATTTGTTGTTGTTTTTATTATCTAATGTACTTGGATACAAATAGGCATGTAAGAAAACAAAAAAGAAAGAAGCTTAGTTGACATATTTATATAATGCATAGGATCACAATTTTGTCCTTTAAGAGCATATTGCCCCTAAGGCAACATTTGGAGGTCAAGGAAAAAAAAATATAATTCATCAAAAGTTCGAAAAGAAGTTGACCATTCAAAAATCAGGGGTGGTGTGGAAGACAACTAAGAATGTCTAATTTATCATTGTATTTTGGTATATTATATTAATATTAAAACAATCACAAAAGTTTAAAGGATGGGAAGTCCTAGAAGAATACACCAGTCGCAATAACAATAGCTTGCACCTCTAACGTTTTGCCAATCACTTAGCGTACAGGTCGGACAGAGCAATTGAATTCTAGTTAATGCTACCATCTCAGCTGGCTCCTCTCACATAGCAAGCCAGAGCTAACAAATAACCCCACAAAGTCTAGTCACGGGGTATATGACTATCAGAAAGTTCACATACCAGTGAGATATTCTGGTTCCGTAACTCACATGATCATTTACACAGTAATCTTCTGCTTAATTCGATAAAGTACATTGCATGCCAAAAGTTTTGCACTTCAAAAGGTAGAGATTCCAAATCAAAGTAAAATAATCCAATATAGCTTCTGAAAACATTCCATTTTCCCATAATGCATTCACTCACTAAAATATCATGCCCGGACATTTGAGTTCAGGACTTGATGCGATTGGTATGCATGATATGAGACAACATTGAGTAGCATGGGCAAGGCACAGAGCAGCAAAACGCAATATAGCATGCCATGCATTTGTCTTAACTCTGAAGCCTTGGAATGTGGTGCATTCACCTCTTTAATATTGTTTATCTTGACTGACTGTTGCAAGCTTTTCTCATATCTTTCTGGTGTGAGCGGACCCACTGCTTGTCCAAGATAATAATTGCAGAAAACATGAAAGAACTTAGGTGCTTCTTTACAACTCAAGAAGATCCATTCCAGACTTCGCCATCTTGGCACCGGATGTTGTCCATATACCATCCTATGTATGTCCCGTACCATCTCTCCGGTGCCGGATCTCATATTTATATCATCCTATTACAGTATCGATATGTCTGATATGATACTTATTTCAGCATATTGAGCATCGGTACGTCCCTCGTACTACATACCTATTCAGTACTAGCATGATTCATGCAATGCTACCATCTATCGGGTCTTCTAGCTGATGAGCCCAAGCAATTCAATGGTACTCCAATTGGTTTACATCCTCTTCACCCTTCACCCAGTGCACTACTCAAGGAGAAAAATGAGTGGGCTATTACATCTTAGGATGAGATCACCATCCCATCTGTTGGTGCCGAAATCCATCGCCGCCGGAGGTCGCCGCAATCGAGGCCGCTGGGCGCCGCCGGGGACCTGCAAAACGAAGTCCCGTCCGGAACCGGTGGGGTGGTGGCTCCGGCAGGACCCTCCGACGGTCAAGTTAGTTTCCGGCCAACAGTAATGGAGTGCTCGGAATGAGTTCCGGAGCTTAGAGATGTGGAGGAGAGCTTAGAGAGTCGAGAGTTCGGAGAGCTTCGCCTTAGTATGTCGGGAGGGGTCCTTTTATAGCGGAGCTTAGTTGATGGTGACGGCTGTGCCGTCTGGCAGAGAGTCGTCGGGCAGCATGGAGTTTGGTACGGAGAGGAAGGCGTCGTCCGGTAGATCGTGGGAGCCATACCGGCGAGTCGTGGGCCGCATGGAGTCCGGTACGGAGAGGAAGGCGTCGTCCGGTAGATCGTGGGAGCCATACCGGCGAGTCATCGTGGGAGCCATACCGCGAGTCGTGGGCCGCATGGAGTCCGGTACGGGAGGAAGGCGTCGTCCGGTAGATCGTGGGAGCCATACCGGCGAGCCGTGGGCCGCACGGAGTCCGGTACGGAGAGGAAGGCGCCGTCCGGTCTTGCTGCAGGCGACAGTTCGTCCAATGGAGTTCGGACTTGTAACAGAGTTCGGCCGAGGGGGAAGCTGGGGGAGTTCGGTCTGGCTGAAGGGTCGGCCATCTGTAGAGTTCGGCCGAGGGACGGTTGCCGAGGAGTTCGACCGCTGAGAGGCCCGAAGAAGCTCGGCTGGCCAGTTGAAGGACTTCGGTTGCTAGTTGGTTCGGCCAGGGCTCGCTGAGGAGTTCGGTCGCCTAGGGTCGGTCCGAAGGGGTTCGGCCACTTGGGCTCGCCTGAAGTCGGTCCGAAGGAGCTTGGAGTCGGCCGTGGGAAGTTCGGCGGGCGGAGGGAGTTCGGCCCGGAGCTTGGCGCAGGGGAGTTCGGCCTCTAGGCAGTTCGGCCGTGGTAGGGGCTCGGCCTGGCGCCTGGCGCTAAAGCTCTTCAGCGGCTACTGGTTACATTGGGCTGAGCGTCGGGCCGGGCTTCGGCAGGAGCGGGATTTATCCCCAACAGTAGCCCCCCCACTCCCGAGTTCAAAAATTGAAGGAAGGGAGTACCAAAACAGGCGACTGCCGAAGTCTTCTTCCAGGCTCCGCATTTGTTGCAGCTGAAGCTCGGGGGAGGATCTCATCTCCAGCCAATATTGACGCTGAAGTTGAAGTGGGACTCGTTTCCAGCCAAAATTGGTGAAGCCGATGTTGAGGCCGGGGTCAATGTCGCCCCCCATGATCAGGGTCGGAGTTGACATTGCCTAAATCAACCGAAGTCGACTCGGGGGAGACCTCCCTTTTTTGCAGTCAGGGTTATGATCGCTTGGGGGAGATCTTATTTCTTGCGGCCGAGGTTGGTGCTCGCGTTAGGACGAGGTTCTCCTCCTGTTCCTAACCGAGATTGTTCACGGTCGCTCGGGAGAGATCTTATCTCTAGCCGAGGTTGTCAACGGTCGCTCGGGAGAGATCTTATCTCTAGCCGAGATTGATGTGCGCGCTCGGGGGAGATCTTATCTCCTACGGCCGAGCTTCTCTCGGGGGAGATCTTATCTCCTGCAGCCGAGGTGCGCGCTCGCGTTAGGACGAGGTTCTCCTCCTATTCCTAACCGAGGTTGTTCACGGTCGCTCGAGAGAGATCTTATCTCTAGCCGAGGTTGATGCTCGCGTTAGGACGAGGTTTTCCTCCTGTTCCTAACCGAGGTTGTTCACGATCGCTCGGGAGAGATCTTATCTCTAGCCGAGGTTGTCAACGGTCGCTCGGGAGAGATCTTATCTCTAGCCGAGGTTGATGTGCGCGTTCGGGGGAGATCTTATCTCCTGCGGCCGAGCTTCTCTCGGGGGAGATCTTATCTCCTGCAGCCGAGGTGCGCGCTCGCGTTAGGATGAGGTTCTCCTCTGTTCCTAGCCGAGTTGTTCCTAACCGAGGTTGTTCACGGTCGCTCGGGAGAGATCTTATCTCTAGCCGAGGTTGTCAACGGTCGCTCGGGAGAGATCTTATCTCTAGCCGAGATTGATGTGCGCGCTCGGGGGAGATCTTATCTCCTGCGGCCGAGCTTCTCTCGGGGGAGATCTTATCTCCTGCAGCCGAGGTGCGCGCTCGCGTTAGGACGAGGTTCTCCTCCTGTTCCTAACCGAGGTTGTTCACGGTCGCTCGGGAGAGATCTTATCTCTAGCCGAGGTTGATGCTCGCGTTAGGACGAGGTTTTCCTCCTGTTCCTAACCGAGGTTGTTCACGATCGCTCGGGAGAGATCTTATCTCTAGCCGAGGTTGATGTGCGCGCTCGGGGAGATCTTATCTCCTACGGCCGAGCTTCTCTCGGGGGAGATCTTATCTCCTGCAGCCGAGTGTGCGCGCTCGCGTTAGGACGAGGTTCTCCTCCTGTTCCTAACCGAGGTTGTTCACGGTCGCTCGGGAGAGATCTTATCTCTAGCCGAGGTTGTCAACGGTCGCTCGGGAGAGATCTTATCTCTAGCCGAGATTGATGTGCGCGCTCGGGGGAGATCTTATCTCCTGCGGCCGAGCTTCTCTCGGGGGAGATCTTATCTCCTGCAGCCGAGGTGCGCGCTCGTGTTAGGACGAGGTTCTCCTCCTGTTCCTAACCGAGGTTGTTCACGGTCGCTCGGGAGAGATCTTATCTCTAGCCGAGGTTGATGCTCGCGTTAGGACGAGGTTTTCCTCCTGTTCCTAACCGAGGTTGTTCACGATCGCTCGGGAGAGATCTTATCTCTAGCCGAGGTTGGCAACGGTCGCTCGGGAGAGATCTTATCTCTAGCCGAGGTTATCAACGGTTGCTCGGGAGAGATCTTATCTCTAGCCGAGGTTGATGTGCGCGCTCGGGGGAGATCTTATCTCCTGCGGCCGAGCTTCTCTCGGGGGAGATCTTATCTCCTGCAGCCGAGGTGCGCGCTCGCGCGTTAGGATGAGGTTCTCCTTCTGTTCCTAACCGAGGTTGTTCACGGTCGCTCGGGAGAGATATTATCTCTAGCCGAGGTTGTCAACGGTCGCTCGGGAGAGATCTTATCTCTAGCCGAGGTTGTCAACGGTCGCTCGGGAGAGATCTTATCTCTTGCCGAGGTTGATGCTCGCGTTAGGACGAGGTTCTCCTCCTGTTCCTAACCGAGGTTGTTTCGGTCGCTTGGGAGAGATCTTATCTCTAGTCGAGGTTGTCAACGGTCGCTCGGGAGAGATCTTATCTCTTGCCGAGGTTGATGCTCGCGTTAGGACGAGGTTCTCCTCCTGTTCCTAACCGAGGTTGTTTCGGTCGCTCGGGAGAGATCTTATCTCTAGCCGAGGTTGTCAACGGTCGCTCGGGAGAGATCTTATCTCTAGCCGAGGTTGTCAACGGTCGCTCGGGAGAGATCTTATCTCTTGCCGAGGTTGATGCTCGCGTTAGGACGAGGTTCTCCTCCTGTTCCTAACCGAGGTTGTTCACGGTCGCTCGGGAGAGATCTTATCTCTAGCCGAGGTTGATGCTCGCGTTAGGACGAGGTTTTCCTCCTGTTCCTAACCGAGGTTGTTCACGGTCGCTCGGGAGAGATCTTATCTCTAGCCGAGGTTGTCAACGGTCGCTCGGGAGAGATCTTATCTCTTGCCGAGGTTGATGCTCGCGTTAGGACGAGGTTCTCCTCCTGTTCCTAACCGAGGTTGTTCACGGTCGCTCGGGAGAGATCTTATCTCTAGCCGAGGTTGTCAACGGTCGCTCGGGAGAGATCTTATCTCTAGCCGAGGTTGATGTGCGCGCTCGGAGGAGATCTTATCTCCTGCGGCCGAGCTTCTCTCGGGCGAGATCTTATCTCCTGCGGCCGAGGTGCGCGCTCGGGGGAGATCTTATCTCCTGCGGCCGAGCTTGTTGCTCGCATTAGGACGAGGTTCTCCTCCTGTTCCTAACGCGGCGATTATTGACTGCTGCTCTCCTGTCATCGCATAGTTTTCGTATCCAGAAATAATATTATGCAGAGGAGAGAATTTTACTGAAGGGAAATCGTGGACAGCGCGCTCTCGTTTGAGGGGTCGACGGGGTGTTGTTCCTCGGAGCTCCCTCGAGCAGCAAGTCCCGTCCAGACGACCTCCTCTATCTCCTGCCGGCCTTCATAATTTGGACCATGCTTCTCTTGACTTTGTCGCTGGGGATGACAATCACCGATGTAGCTAGCTCCTAGCTCCTCCCCGGGGTGGCGTTGATGACGCCGCGGGACGGCCAACCTTCTTGTCTTTTCCGGTTACGGCAGTGCCTATAGCCGATCTTCTCCTTGATCGCGCATGTTTGGAGAGGCCGTAGTCCTTCAGGTCTTGGCGGTTGGCTCTTAACTTTGCCGAGAATTCGAGTTAGAGGAGCGGGTCGTAGTTGCGGAACCTTCTGGGAGGGGGGCTTCGTTCCGTCCTTGCCGGCGCCGAACTTTATTTTGGAGGTTGAGTTGAGGAGTTCGGCTTTCCACCGAGCTTCATTTTACCTTGATGCCGAGCTTTGGGGGGAGCCCGGCTTTTCTCCGAGCCGAACTTCTTTCCGCTTCGGCGGGAAACTTCTGCTCTCTGTTTCTCTCTTCGGGGCGATTGGGCTCTTCCTTAAGGCTGATTTCTCACGCCCTCATGGCGGGCTTGCTGGTGGAGTCGCTACCGGAGGCTGCTGTAAAGCGTGCAACGCCTCCGTGAGGCCACGGCCACGGATCTGTCGGTCAAGCAGGCCGAACTGCTTCACATCCACCGTGGGTTCAGGTGGAACCTAGGCCGCCGGGGCTGAAGCAGGAGCAGACGGGCCTGGACAGGATCGGGTCGCAGAGGCCACCGAACGCCGTGCGGAAGCTCTCCTGGGTGGCGTTTTCTCTTCGAAAGAGAAAAGGAAGATCTCTGGAGAGGGAAGAGAAGGGTCGCCGAGCACTCCTTTAAGAACAAGGGAACCTCGAAGGTTCAAGCCCTTCCGCTAGCGCCAATCTGTTGGTGCCGAAATCCGTCGCCGTCGGAGGTCGCCGCAATCGAGGCCGCTGGGCGCCGCCGGGGACCTGCAAAATGAAGTCCCGTTCGAAACCGGTGGGGTGGTGGCTCCGGCAGGACCCTCCGACGGTCAAGTTAGTTTCCGGCCAACAGTAATGGAGTGCTCGGAATGAGTTCCGGAGCTTAGAGATGTGGAGGAGAGCTTAGAGAGTCGAGAGTTCAGAGAGCTTAGCCTTAGTATGTCGGGAGGGGTCCTTTTATAGCGGAGCTTAGTTGATGGTGACGGCTGTGTGCCGTCTGGCAGAGAAGGCGTCGTCGTCGGGCCATAGCGAGTCGTGGGCCGCATGGAGTTCCGGTACGGAGAGGAAGGCGTCGTCCGGTAGATCGTGGGAGCCATACCGGCGAGTCGTGGGCCGCATGGAGTCCGGTACGGGAGAGGAAGGCGTCGTCCGGTAGATCGTGGGAGCCATACCGGCGAGCCGTGGGCCGCACGGAGTCCGGTACGGAGAGGAAGGCGCCGTCCGGTCTTGCTGCAGGCGACAGTTCGTCCAATGGAGTTCGGACTTGTAACAGAGTTCGGCCGAGGGGGAAGCTGGGGGAGTTCGTCTGGCTGAAGGGTCGGCCATCTGTAGAGTTCGGCCGCGGGACGGTTGCCGAGGAGTTCGACCGCTGAGAGGCCCGAAGAAGCTCGGCTGGCCAGTTGAAGGGCTTCGGTTGCTAGTTGGTTCGGCCAGGGCTCGCTGAGGAGTTCGGTCGCCTAGGGTCGGTCCGAAGGGGTTCGGCCACTTGGGCTCGCCTGAAGTCGGTCCGAAGGAGCTCGGCCGTGGGAAGTTCGGCGGGCGGAGGGAGTTCGGCCCGGAGCTTGGCGCAGGGGAGTTCGGCCTCTAGGCAGTTCGGCCGTGGTAGGGGCTCGGCCTGGCGCCTGGCGCTAAAGCTCTTCAGCGGCTACTGGTTACATTGGGCTGAGCGTCGGGCCGGGCTTCGGCAGGAGCGGGATTTATCCCCAACACCATCTATGCTATGCATTTTGCAGAGTTGATATGTTTAAAGATACCATCTCATATGATTCAAGCTCATGATGGTTGCTTGCAAATACCAGAAACATTCATTTTCCACTTCAGTTTGTCTTGGCTCACTCTAGAAATCCACATAAATGCATTTGCTTATGATTCAGAGTCACAAAAACTTCCTATATTATGAAAAATCATAGTCACTTTCTCCTTTCTTACTCTCCACTGTTCACCTGAGTGAGTTCTGTCCAGGTCAAATCCATTATGTCATGGTCATTCTATTCACTTTTCAACCACATCCACTGTCTGAACAAAATAAAAGTTTCATCTGCTTGATTGGTCCCTTCTAAAAGATTTTCATTCATGCCCATTTACACTCAGATCAGAGATGTAATCTGATGATAGCTAGTAAAATTCCAAACATAATTGTCATCGAGCAGTCTGCGCATAACACTGTGAACGCATCTGGAGATCTATTGTATGCAACACAGAATGGATGTCCTTGATCCTTGGATGTGAATTTACCCCCACAAGGAATTCATGAATCGTCCCATTCAGATCAAAATAACTCCATCCAGGCCGATTCTTGATCCCTATATCTTTCATTTTCTTCCTGATTTCCAGAACTTCCCTCCACCTACCAGCTGCAGCATACACACTTGATAGCTGAACATAAGCTCCCCTGTGAGATGGATCCAACTCCAGGATCCTCTCCCCAACAAACTTTCCAAGTTCGACATAGCCATGGAACCTGCAAGCACTTAAAAGAGCTCCCCAGGTAGCGACATCATGTTCGATGGGGGAATCTCTGATAAACTCAAAGGCCTCAGTCAGAAGTCCTGCTTGTCCCATGAGATGGACCATACAAGAGCAATGCTCGGCTCGAACAGCAATTCCATAAACTCTGGTCATTTTATCAAAATACTCCTTTCCTTTTTCTAACCAACCAGCATGAGCACATGCGGACAAGACTCCAACAAAGGTCAAGCTGTTAGGTATCAGACCATCTTTCAACATCTCAGAGAAGAGCTCAAGGCACTCAGAAGCTTTCCCATGAATGGCCAATCCCATTATCATCACATTCCATGACACTAAATTCTTCTTTACAATCCCGTCAAACAATTCACAAGCCATCCCCAAGCAGCCACACTTGGCATACATGTCTACAAGGGCAGTGCTCAAAATAACATCCGATTGGAGTTTACTCTTGTCCAAGCTCACATGTATCTCTCGCCCAAAATCAAGAGACCCCAAATGTGAACAAGCGGCAATAGTACCAGTAATGGCTGCTTCATTGGGTGCAATACCACTGTCGCTCATCTCTCGATATACCATCAAAGCTTCTTTGAAGCCACCATTTTGCACATAACCATTGATCAACAAACTCCAAGAGACTTCATTCTTCTTTGGAATCCGATCAAAAAGTCTCCTTGCAGCCTCCATGTTGCCACATCTACTATATCCGGCAACCATAGAGTTCCAAGATACAACATCTTTATTCACCATCCCATCAAACAACTTCCAAGCATCACCAATACTCCCACACTTCCCATACATATCTATCAATGAATTAACCACATAAGTGTTGTACCGTATTCCACACTTGAAAGCTAAGCTCTCGACCTTCCTACCCAAATTCAAATCCCCCAACTGAGCACATGCCGTGAAAACAGCAACAGCAGTGATCTCATCAGGTCTCACATTTGCTTCCATCATAAGGAGAAATAGTTCTACGGCCTCCTTAGCACGACCGTTACGAACATATCCCTTGATGAGTTCGGTCCACGAGATCAAATCTCTTTCCGACAGTTCATCAAACACCACACAAGCAGAATTGAGCGATCCACCAGCGATATAACCATGGATCAATGAATTCAGTACTAGAGTATCGGATTGAAATCCTAACGCTAGCAATTGTGCATGAATTCCCATTAAGAAGCGCACTTTTTTGAGATTAGAGCATGACTTGATGACAAAGGAGAAGGTGATGCCATTTGGTTTGGCGCCACTCTTTAAAAGTTCGTTGTAGAGAGAGAGGATGCGGATTGGGTCCTGGGAACGGGCTTGGGCTCGGAGAAGGCAATTCCAGGATAAGGCGTCGGGGGATTGGATTCGGTGGAAGAGGAGGTGGGCGTAGTTGGGGTCGGGAGGCGTTGCGAGGGAGCAGAGGTGGAGGATTTTGGGGGAGGTCTGGTCGTGTTGGAGAGAGAGACCAGTGACGATAATACGAGCATGGGTTTGCTTGAGGTGAGCCATGGTGGTGCAGGCTTGGAGAAGCGAAAGGAGGCATGGGTTCATGGGGGGTATGTATCTGGTCATGACCGAGAGGAGGAGAGCGTAGGTTTCTTGGTGTCACGAGGAAGGAGGATCCGATCTGTAGCTAGACAGCGCGAGAGTTGATGCTGTCGCCTTCTCCTCCTCCATCATCGTCCGCCTACCAGCAGCTGCTGCCTTTCGTTCTCAACCTCCTCCCGCTCCCCAACGACAAATTCTATGCAACCACGCTCTGCCTCTGGTGCTCGATCCCCCGGCTGAGAACAGGTAAGAAAAAGATGGGTCCTTTTCTTCAGTGTCTCTTCTCCTCGCATCATTTTGTATGGGGATTTAGGACCTGGTTTTGGACTGTAGAAGTAACTCGCCATTGATGGAAAGGTATACCTGGGAAATCTTTTATTTTGTTTGGACTCGTGGGAAGTAGAGGGAGAAGGGGCAGTGAGAAGTAGAAAGGAAGCTTTGTTTGATTGAAGTTTCACGAGAGGAGAGGATAAAGGAGTTTTTTCTATGAAAAATTATTTTTTTATATTTTATAAAAAATAAAAATTTATAAAAAAATAAATTTTAGTATTTTTTATAGCATAGAAAGTAATGATATTTTTTTAAAAAATATTTTTTTAAGATCTATAACTAAAATTTTATAAAATATTATGGATGATTAAAATAAAATATTAAATAATTATAATATAATATAATATTAATATTATATTAATATTTATATAAATATAATATTAATATTATAATATTTATTATATTTTAATATTTATACTAATATAATATTTTTATTAATATTAATATAGTATTTATATTAATATATCAATATTTATATTAACATAATATTATATTTATTAAGATATTAATAAATTTATTATATTAAAATATTAATATTATATTAATATAATATAATATATATTAATATTATATTAATATAATAAATATATTATAATATATTAATATTATTTTTATATTAATATAAATATAATATTATCATGTAAATAAATTTAGGAGAAAAATGTATAGTCTTACATTTATTAAGGGTATAATGGATATTTTATATAATTTTTTTAGAAAAATGAATGCTCAATCAAATATAAGCCACTCTTTAATAAATTATTTTTTATGGTTAAATAAATATATTAAAATTTTATTTTGAGAAAATATTTTTTCTAAAAGTAACTTTCTGGAAAAAAATAGTTTTTCTCATGAATTAAATAAGTTCTTTATATTTTATTTTACTCTGCTCCTAGAGGGAGACAAAAATATGGTGCATGGACTGGCATTTTTTTTAATTTATAAATATGTTGGGCAATTTCGGGGAGAGAGTGTCTCCTCCTATGGAGTGATCCCATTTTTTTTCATGGTTTCTTTTCTTTTCTTTCCTTCTTCCCATCTTGGTCCCATGGCTAAGATGGGCATATATTTTACATTTCACCTTCTCAATAAGATGGAGATGAGCATGGTTATCATTTGGTTCATAAAAATCGAAGAAGAAAAATATGATTTATGTGAAGTAAAAAATGTTTCTCTTATTTTATTGAATATTTTTTTAATTTTTTAAAAAATATTTTTATAAGAATATAATTTTTATGTTTTATAGGAAAGAAAAATGCATAGAAAAGATAAGTTTTTGTAATTTCCATGGGATGAAAATTAGAGACTTTGTTTTCTAAAAATATTATTTTAATATTATTTTATATTAATATTATAATAATTTTATATTAATATTTATACTGCTATTATATATTAATATAATGTTTATAATAATATTTTATTAATATTTATATTAATAAATATTATGATCAAATATTATATTATATTATATTATATATTATAATCTAATATTATATTTATATCAATAGAAATATTATATTAATATTTATATATAATGCATGGTTTTGTATCAAACATAAGCTAGTCGGTATTAAACCATTGTCTCGTGATCGATTAAATATAGCAAAATCATTTTTTTTAATATTATATCCTTAAGAATTAGCTTTATAGAAAAAAATATTTAAGAAAAAAAGTCCTTTAGACCAAATGAATTTTATATGTTTTAGGATCTGGACTTTGTCTTGAATCTTCTCCCTTTCTCTTTCTTATCCATATAAAAAAAGGATGTCTTTCTAATTTGATAAATGAGAAAGAATACTAAAATACCCATCACCTAGAGCACCCCTCGCTTGGCAACATCAAAGTCTCACCAACATGAACGTCAAAGAACAAGATGAACGCCAAGGAAGAGCCTTCGGGGAGTAGATGAAAAAGATGGCAAAAAAGGAAGAGGATTCCCAGAGGCGAGGTGGTGTGGGCATGTAAAAATCCTTAATTTTTTTCTTAATAGCTATTAGATATAATAAAATTTTAGTTTTTTTAGTAAAATACACTTATAATCTTTTATTAATGTCCATTAACAGCATAAATAATAAGATACATTTTATTGATTTAATAAATAAAAAATAAATCATATGAACATTTTTTTAATTTTAATTTAATTTTATTTACATCATTTTTATTTTAAAAGTGTCAAATCGATTCTTTTAATTATTGATATATTTTAATATGATATGACCATCCACTTACAAATAAATAGTGTTAACTTTATCTTTCAATCGAAAGAAATACCTCTTACTCAAACGAGAAAGACCACCTATGCAGAAGAGATGAAGGTAAAAAAAACCACCATGAAGAAAAATGATAGTATCGTCAAGGTTAGCATGGAGGGGGAAGGTTAGCATGGAGGGGGAAGACAGCATCGAAAGTCTCATGGGTGGGATGAAAGGAGGAAGACAACAGAGTGAAAAGAAATAGGAGGAAGAAGAGACTACCGACAAGAAATAGATAGAGATGGAGAAAACCATCATGAATGAAGAGGGCTCATGGACGGTCTTGAAAGAAGTGAATGATAAAGAGGAAAAGAGGATAAGAAGAAAAGGAAGGGAGAAAATAGATTGCTGATAAGAAGGGGTAAAGATCGAGAGAGCCGCCATAGAGGTATAAAATGTTAGAAATAGTATTTCAAAGTCAATCGTTAGCCTGTTGACGATTGAACTATTTTTATATAATTATATATAAATTATTAATTAAATAAAAATTATTCTGACTTTTTATCATAAATTTTTCATCTTCTAATGAACTCCTATTTATTGTGATGAAATCCTTAAGATTATTTAGAATCAAAAAAGAAGGATTTGTTGTTTAGTCCTTAAAATTATTTGCGATCAAATGATACGTTATTACCAAGGACGACAATGTCTATCAAGTATAGGTCATTGTATGCTATATAGGTTGATTATCCTCTTAATCAAGGAGTGTGGAGATACCGGTATGGCATACAGATGAGATGTAGGGGTACATGCAAAGCTTTTCTGCTGTCAAGAATTGCTTCGATGGAATATGGGCATTAGTGTCTTTCCGATCTGAGATCACCATGGTGACTTCTAAGTAACTCACTGTGCTTTAGTGCCGGACTACCTGAATTTTTAATTGACAGAAGGTTTTTGAATACAGTCAAGTACTTGAGGAGTCGGTGCGCGAGTCAAAATGAGATTGACCACTCCTGGACTCAGGAGCTATGTTCAATAATATTTTAATTTAGCAAAATCTTGGTCATGATAGTCTTAGTGAGGAGTCACAGGACTAATTACTTTGAAACACGATTTGGATGTATCTTTCAGGATTGACAGTTTAACCCGGAGTCATCCTATATACAGAGGTCAAAGGGATGAATTATGCGGTAACCATATTCATGTAGATTCTGAATGTTGTGATTGCACTATTCGACCTATCTTGACGTCGGATATCATTGCTAGATGGTCACTTCAATTAGTATAGAAAATTGATTCCTATGCTACCGACTTAGATTCGAACCTACAGGGTCACATATACTAGAAGTTTCTATCCAATCTAATAGCTGATCAAGAAAAGTTTAATTAGTGATTTGATCACTAATTAACTCAATTTGATTGAGTGATTATTTTTGGATCACGACCAATTAAATTGGATTCATTTGGATTTGATCCAATTAGGTTATAAGATGATCTAATCATCAAAAAGATTTAATCCCTGATTTGATCAGGGATTTGGCTTGATCAATTTCCAATTTGATTAGAATTTAATTGAGCCTAATTAAGCCTAAATAAGTTGGATTCAATCTGGTCTAATTGAGCCTAACCAATTTGTATTGGATTGGTTCGATTGGAGGACAAACAATAAGACTAGTTTGACTAGTCTTCCCATGCACCACATTACCAAACTATACGTCAAATCCTTTCTCCACGAGAAAAGATTTCTCGTAAAGTTTTCCATGTAAGGAAGGACGTGCGTTCTTTCTTCTCATGCCCTTGTTAGATAAGAAAAGGTTTGGTTGCAATTCAAATTCAAAAGGAGTATAAGTTTGAGTTGCAAACCACTTCTTATCCCTCCACACCTCTTTAGGTTTGTGCATCTATTTAGGCATGAATTTCTTTTGGGGATGTGTGGCAAAAAAAAAAAAAAGGAAGATCAGAAAAGGAGTTTCTGATCTTGTGCATGAGCTCTTCTACGTGAGAAAAAAAATCAAAAAGGAAAGAGAGTTCTAGGTGCAAGGGATTTGGATGAGAGCATATCTTAGAATCTATCTAGGATTTGGAATTTAGATCTATGAGTTACGAGGGTCATGACTTCATAGATCCAGGAGGAGAACCTCCTCGACTTCTCATCTACATTCATTAGGATCCGGAGAGTCTGAAGATCCGATGAAGAAGATCAAAAGAAGTTTGATCTAAATCAGTCGTTGAAGGTTTCTACAGAACTAGCATTCGAAAGAAGCTGATCGAGATTAGGATCTCATGTGGATTACCCATGGAGGCCAGACACGTATGTGGCTGCATCGCGGCATTCAGATCTACATAGAGAAGATCAGATTACGACATTCTTCTATCTATAAAAAGATGACGTATTCTGAACATGCAGAGCAGTAAAATAGTTTTACTATTAATTTTATTTTTATTTTTAAATATGCATACATATATAATATATTAGATTCTATAGCATGTAGAATTTTTAGATTAGATCTATAGCTTTTTATTATTAATATAATTAATAATATTATCCACTATACATTTATTAAAAAAAATTTCAAAACTAGAGCTAGAAATCCTACGCGCTTCCTTCAATTGATATTAGAGCAGCATGTTCTTTGATGTATTATATATGCATGATTTAGATTATTTTTAGATTAGATCTAAATAATAATCTGATCTGAGAAATAAAAATGATGATCGCATGGATTGTAGGTTGTTCTGCTATAAGATTTACCATTTACAGTGGAAAGATTATCTTGGTACATTGCGATCTATAAAATCGATCATAAAAACTTTAGATTAGATCTAATAATTTTTTATGATATGTTTGAAGGATTTAATCTAAATTTTATTATGAATTAGTATTTAGATTAGATCTAAATAATTTCATGATTTTTTCTGTAGAGTACATAGTTTTAGATTAAATCAGAACAGAATCTTAAAAAAGGTTCTGTTCGTCGATTGAACCAACTCTCTCAGAAATCAAGTTAGCTTGACCAGCGTGCCAGCCATGATACGGTTTCTGGAATAATGAACTAGCCGACTCAATCATGAATCGGGCCAACTTGCTTAGATTTGGATCGGCTCAGATGGGATCCGAGCCTGCCCGATTGGAAAGATGACCTTCGAGCATTCTGCTCGAGCCAGCCCGACTGAGAAGTTGGATGAAGATCCTTATTGGCTAGTTTTATATGATTAAATCCGCATCTAGTGCTTGTTTATGAAATAAGCTGATCTATTTTTTAAATGAGTCAATCTATTTAGTGAAACAGTGCTGAAATATAAAAAATCTTTCAAAATTTTGAAAAATATTTTTGAAATGCCGAATTCCAATCCTTAACCTAAAACTTAATTAAGAATTAAGTATGATGAATTAGGATCTAGAATTGTAAATTAAAGATCCTAAGTCATTGATAATAAAATATGGGTTATCGAGTTAGTCGAATTAGGTCCATTAATTGGATTAGACTTAAGGTTAGTTAAAGAATAGATTAAATTAGAATAATTGATCAAATATAACCAAATATTGATTTAGATTAGGTTAAGGACTCTTTAGACCAAATTACAATAGTTGTAGTTGGTCAAACCAATGCCTTTAACGAGGACCAAATGGACTTGATTCGTGACTACGCTGTTGAATCTAAAATTGCTAGGTTGGTCAAATTGAAACTAATGAACCAGATGGTGTCTAAGGTAAATCTAGCAGTTCAAATCAGTGATTTTTAATTGGAAGCTACTCGCATTGATTCGATCTTTGACGAGTTAATGATATATCCCTTCGACTGATCTTATTTACCTAGCCATTCTGATGAATTAGATTTTGATTAAACAATTTGATGATTTGGACTCACCCATGTCAATTAGGTAAATCAGTTTAACTGATTTAGATGCTTTTAATATCAATTTTAATTAGATCCTTATTAATCTGACTTGGTGAAGTTAGTGGAAGGATCCAAATTGATAGATTGATTATTCTAAAAATAGTTAATAAAAATTTCTAAAATTATTAGATCTTAAAATGATAAAATTATGGGGATAACTAAGTCATTGCCTCCCATTAAGTTGAATGATAATGAATCCATTAGTTTAATAATCATTGGAAGTCCAAAGATTTGGTGCTTATTAACTAATAGAATTATCATTCATCATATGATAATTTGATCATGCCTTTCTAACGGTGGTCAGGTTGGCCGACCAAAGTCGAGCCTGATCATTCGTTGGCCTGATGCACCAAATATGGTCATGTTAATGGTTGGACCTAACTAGATCTTTTCAATGAGGGCCAAAGCCTACTGATTAGATTTTTGGGGCAAAAATTAAATTACTAAAAGTTGTTTGGTAAAATAATTGGTAATGAACTTATCCATAGGTGCACATGGATTGACCAACCAAAGTTGGACTCATGTGTAGATTATGTGGATTCTAGTACCTACTAAGAAATTAGGGATAATTCCTCGAATTAGAGGTAGAGGCTATCGATTCGAACAAAATAGTGAAAGAACCTTTAGACTAAAATTCAAATTTTTAAAGTAAATAATTCATATACTAATTAGGTCTATAATTTTTTTTTCTGTAGAAATGGCCACTATCCTGCCGCTCCGATTATTATTGAACAATGACAAACTCATGGAATCCAACTTCGATAGCTGGTATCAAAAGTTGAAGATCATCCTAGAGTATGAATGAATCTTATATGTGTTGACTGATCCGGCACCTGAGGAGCCAATCTCGAATACTATTAAGCCAGTAAGAGACACTTACCAGAAGTGGCTCAATGACCGCACCACTATTCTGTGCATTATGCTGGCAGTAATAAATGATGAGTTCAGCCATAGGTTTGAAAATGCCTAGCCCAAGGAGATGCTTCATATGTTGAACGACTCCTTTGGCACACCTGACGATGTTGAAAGGCACAAAACTAGTTGTGCCATTTTCAATGCTCGTATGAGGGACGAAGCGTCGGTCACTGATCATGTATTATACATGATCGAGATGATTGAACACCTGAGTAAGCTAGATTTTTTCCTGCATGAGCAGCGCGGAAAGGATGCGATCCTGAATTCTTTATCCAAGTCCTTCCTCACTTTCTTTACTCATTTTAGAATAACAAAGCCTACAGTGAACTACCATGGCTTATTGGGGTTGTTGGAGAACTTTGAAAAGAATCACTAGCTCCAAAAAGAGTCGGTGAATGTAATGAGAAGATCTTCTTTTGATCGATCTTTTAAAAAAGGAAAGAAAAATAAACAAAAGAATAACAAGAAGGTGTAGCTGCATGCTGGGATGTCTACACAGGGTTAGACCAAGAAGCACAAGTCTAACCAGTGTCACACGAAGTACTTCTTTTGCAAGAAGTGGGGACATTGAAAGAGAAACTATCCTCAATACATTGTCTCCCTGAATCCGAATAGGCCGAGAAGAAAGCAAGTGGTTGCTGGGCAAGGTAATTATATGATAACACCTTGTAACTTCTCAATTTGTGATACTACTGCCTGGATATTAGATACCGAAAGTTCTTATCATATTTATAATTCAATGTAGGATTTTCAAATCAGTAGAAAATTTGATGAAGGCAAGAGGTTCCTGAATGTTAGAGTTGAAAGATAAGATCCAGTTGTAGCTTTAGGAATCATGAACCTTGTAATTAATTCTCATAGAGTTATTCTTAGTGATTATCACTTTTGTCCAATTTTTTTATTGAATGTAATTTCTGTAGGCCTTTTGGCCAAAAACAGTTATCATTTTTCAACAAAAAATATTTTTTTATGATATTATTTTGAATGATGTTATAGTTTATATTGGATAATTGAATAATGAAATTTATCTATTATCATAATCTATTAATGTAGTCCAATTCTCCGATAAATGCTATAGATTTGACGATGTGTCAGATGTCTACATTTGACACTGTAGGCTAGATCATATTAATAAGAATAGAATAAATAGGTTGGCTCAATAAGAAATTCTTGAGGTCAATGATTGTGAATCACTTCTAATCTATGAGTCATGTTTTTTTGAAAAGATGACCAAGTCATCTTTTATTGAAAAGGATGAACGAGCGATTAAACTCCTGGATCTAGTATATACTGATGTATGTGGACCCATGAGCATAAGCGTTAGAGATGAATACTTCTACTTCATAACCTTCATTGATGACCTATCGAGGTATGGGTATATCTATTTAATGAAGCATAAGTCAAAGTCGTTTGAAATATTCAAACTATTCCATAATGAGGTAGAAAAGCAAACTGAAAAGAATATTAAAACTCTTCAATCTGACTGAGGAAGTGAGTATCTTTCTAATGAATTTTTGACATATCTTAGAGAAAATGAGATTCCCTCTCAATGAACTCTTCCTGGAACACCATAGTATAATGGTGTGTCTGAAAGGAGGAATCGAATCCTGTTGGATATAGTTCGATCCATGATGGAGTTTGTCGATCTCCTTATCTCCTTATGAGGATATGTGCTCAAGTCAGCTTGTTATATTTTGAATAGGATTTCGAATAAGTCTATTTCTAAAATATCATATAAGATGTGGACAGGGCGTAAGCCAATACTCTCGTACCTTAGTATTTGGGGGTATCCGACTTATGTCAAACGTTTAGTAACAGACAAGCTTGAACCTAGGTCTGACAAGTGTAGCTTTATAAGGTACCCAAAAAAGATCAAAGGATATTACTTCTACCTAGCTGATAAACAAAAGATATTTATCAGCCTTAAGATAATCTTTTTAGAAAAAAAATTTCTTGGTGAAGAAACTAATGCCTCTAAGGTCGAGCTTGAGGAAGTTCGATAGGTGGAAGAACCGATATAAGTAGCTGAATCTGAACTGAATTTGATTCGATCAAATTCGGAGCCTACTGAACCTATACCCTTAAGACGATTTGATAGAGTACCACGTTAGCCGGACAGATACTATGATTTCTTGATTCGAGACGATGATCTTATCAAACTCGATGAGAACAATGAGGACCGATCACCTATATGGATGCAATGTAGAAATCCAATTTTGAAAAATGGCTTGAGATCATGCAATCCAAAATGGAGTCCATGAAGGTCAATGATGTATGGATATTGGTTGACCCATCCGAAGGGATAAAACCCATAGGATGTAAGTGGATCTTCAAAAAGAAAAAAGGTGCAGACGAGGTGGAGATCTATAAAATCCGTCTAATTGCCAAGGGGTATCGTCAATATTATGGTATAGACTATGACGAGACACTCTCTCCTATAACAATGCTCAAGTTCATTCGGATCATGCTTGTGATAGCTATGCATCTGGACTATAAAATCTGATAGATGAATGTGAAAACAGCTTTTCTAAATGGAGAGCTGGGTGAAGAGGTGTATATGATACAACTTGAAGGTTTCACATCCACAGATTAGTCTAAGGTGTGCAAGCTTCAAAGGTCCATTTATGGACTGAAGCAGGCATCTTGGAGTTGGAACATATATTTTGATAAAACAATCAAGACGTATGGCTTCGTTAAGAATAAAGAAGAGTCCTGCATATATAAATAGGCTAATGGACCAGCAATAGTATTCCTAGTATTGTATGTGGATGATATTCTCTTAATTGGGAATGATATCCCTACATTATAAGAAATAAAGATCTGGCTATCGTCATAGTTTTCCATAAAGGATCTGAGAGAAGCTTCCTACATCCGAGGGATGAAGATCTATATAGATAGATCTAAAAGGTTGCTTGGGTTGTTTCAGTCCACGTATATTAATACTGTACTAAAAAGGTTCAACATGAAGAATTTTAAAAAGGGCTATCTATCGATAGACTATGAAATTTATCTCTTGAAGAGGAATTATCTGACAACACCTCAAGAGAGAGAACGTATGAGTAGAATTCCATATGCTTCATTAGTGGATTCTATTATGTACGCCATGACATATACATGACTAGATATAGCATACTCATTAGAGATAGTGCGTAGATACCAATCTGATCTAGGAGAGAACTACTGAAAAATTATTAAAACCATCCTAAAATATTTGAGAAATACTAAGGATCAATGGCTTATTTATGGTGAGTCAAACTTGAGACTTGTGGGGTTTATAAATTTCAGTTTTTCGTCTGATCATGATGACAGCAAAAGTGTGTCGGAATATATGTTTATCCTTAATGATGGTGCTATCTGCTGAAAAAATTTTAAGCAACACACCATAGCTGATTTAGTGTGTGAGGTAGAATATGTTGCTGTATTAGATGCTGCCAAAAAAGCAGTGGCTGAAAAAGTTCATCATCGAGCTTGGAGTAGCACCCTCCCTCGATGGTCCAATTCTGCTCTTCTGCGACAGCTCTAGAGCCATAGCTCAAGCAAAGGAATCAAAGGCACACCAGTGGATGAAGTATATTCTACGCCATTTTCACCTTATCTAGAAGATCGTGGATCGAGATGATGTCGATCTTCAAAAAATCAATAGAAAGGAGAATCTGATCGATTCATTCATTAAGCCGTTGCGGTAAAGGAGTTTGACGACTTCAAATCGAAAATAGGTATACGATACTATACCGATTGGCTTTAGACCAATTGGGAGATTGTTGGGAATAGTGTCCCAAAATCAATCGTCAATCCATTGATGATTGAGCTATTTTTACGTAATTATATATGAATTATTAATTAAATAAAAATTATTTTGATTTTTTCATCATAAATTTTTCATCTCCTAATGAACTCCTATTTATTATGATGAAGTTCTTAGGACTATTTTAAATCGACAAAGAAGGATTTATCGTTTAGTCCTTAAAATTATTTGCGACCAAATGATAGGTTATTACCAAGGATGACAACGTCTATCGAGTATAGGTCATTGAGTGCCATATAGGTTGGTTGTCCTCTTAATCAAGGAGTGTGAAGATACTGGTATGGTATATAGGTAAGATGTAGGGGTACATCTGTATTGAACGTGATCAACTCCGAAGCTTTTCTGCTATCAAGAATTACTTCGATGGAATATGGATATAAGTGTTCCTCCGATCTGAGATCACCATGATGACTCTCAAGTAACTCACTATGTTTTGGTGCGGACTATCTGAATTTCTAATTCAGTGATAGAAGATTTCTAGGTACAATCAAGTACTTGAGAAGTTGGTGCATGAGTCAAGATGGGATCGATCACTTCTGGACTTAGGAGTTGTATTCAATAGTGTTTTAATTTAGCAAAGCCTTGGTCAGGATAGTCCTAGTGAGGGGTCACAGGACTAATTGCTTTGAGACACGATTTGAATGTATTTTTCAGGATTGATAGTTTAACCCGGAGTCATCCTATGCACAAAGGTCAAAAGGATAAATTATGCAATAATCATATTCACGTAGATTCTGAATGTTGTGATTGTACTATTCAGCCTATCCGAATGTCGAATACCATTGCTAGATGGTCACTTCGATTAGTACAGAAAATTAGTTCTTGTGCTATCGTCTTAGATTCGAACCTGTAGGGTCACACACACTAGAGATTTCTATCCGATCTAATGGTTGATCAAGAAAAGTTTGATTAGTGACTTGATCATTAATTAACTCAATTTGATAGAGTAATTATTTTTGGATCAAGACCAATTGAATTGGATTTATTTGGATTTGACCTGATTAGATTATAAGATGATCTAATCGTCAAAAAGGTTTAATCCCTGATTTGATCAGAGGTTTGGTTTAATCAATTCCTGATTTGATTAGGATTTAACTGAGCCTAATTAAGTCTAAATAAGTTGGATTTAATCCAGTCTAATTGGGCCTAACTAATTTGGATTGAATTGGTTCGATTGAAGGATAAATAATGAGACTAATTTGACTAGTCTTCCCATGTGCCACATCACCAAAATCTACGCCAAATCCTTCCTTCACGAGAAAAGATTTCTTGTGAAGTTTTTCATGCAAGGGAGAGCGTGCATTCTTCCTTTTCACTCCCTTGTTGGATAAGAAAAGGTTTGGTTGCAATTCAAATTCAAAAGGAGTTTGAGTTGCAAACCACTTCTTATCCCTTCACGCCTCTCTAGGTTTACACATCTATTTAGGCATGATTTTTTTTTGGGGACGTGCGACAAAAAAAAAAGGAAGATCAAAAGAGAAGTTTCTGATCTTGTGCATGAGCTCTTCTATGTGAGAAAAAAAATCAAAAAGGAAAGAGAGTTCTAGGCGCAAGGAATCTAGGTGAGAACATGCTCTAGAATTTATCTAGGATTTAGGATTTAGATCTATGAATTACGAGAGTTATGACTTCATAGATTCAGATGGAGAACCTCCTCAACTTCATAGATCCAGATGGAGAACCTCCTCAACTTCTCATTTATATTCATTAGGATCCGGAGCGTCCGAAGACCTGATGAAGAAGATCAAAAAGAATTTGATCTAAATCAATCGTTAAAGATTTTTGCAGAGCTAACACTTGAAAGAAACTGATCGAGATCAGTACCTTGTGTGGATTATCCATGAAGACCAGATACGTGACGCATGTATGACTGCATCGCGACATTAGATCTACAAAGAAAATATCAGATTACGACATTCTTCTACCCATAAAAAGATAATATGTTCTAAACACGTAGAGCAGTAAAATAATTTTATTATTAATTTTATTTTTATTTTTAAATATGCATGCATATATAATATATTAGATCCTGTAGCGTATAGAATTTTTAAATTAGATCAGTAACTTTTCATTATTAATATAATTAATAATATTATCTACTATATATTTATCAAAAAAATTTTAAAAATAGAGCTAAAAATCCTGTACGCTTCCTTCATAAAACTCCTGACGTGAAGGAAGATGAGGATGAGGAGAAACATGAGAAACGAAGAAGAGCTGCTAATAAAAAATTGATGGAGATAAAAAGAACTACCATAAAGAAAGAGGGCTCATGGACAATCTTAAAGAAAGTGGATAATAAAGAAGAAAAAAGAATGAGAAGAGAAAAGAGATAGAAGTATGGATTATCAGAAAGAGTAGAGGTGAAGGAGTCCATTATGAAAGGCGGCTCATGGGCAACTTGAAGGAGAATAAAGAAAAGAAATTAATGAGTAAGAAAATGAGAAAAATCTAAAGATCATCGATGAAGAATGATTGAAGGTAGAAAGAACCATCATAGAAGGAAAAGACTTATGAACAAGCTTGAAGAAGAAAGAGAATAAGAAGAAGTGAATGAGAAAAACGAGGTGTAAAAAAAATCACCAATGAGGAATATATGAAAGTGGAGAGAGCTATCGTTAAAGAGAAGTAGGTTAGAACAAAGGGGAGAAGAGAGAAAGAGGAGGAAGAAATATGGTTAGAAGAAAGGAGAGAAGAGGGAAAGAGAAGAAAGAAAAATGGACGCCAACAATGGAGGAGGAGGAGATCGACCAGTGAAGAGGGAGTTGATGGAGATAAATATACTTTCATCATAATGATATCATATGGCGATAGTCATTTCACATCATTCTATTAATAAAAATATATAATTATATAATATTAAAACATATCAATAACTTTAAAAAAAATAATTTAATATTTTTTTTAAAATATATAAAATATAAATAAAATTAAACTAAAGTTAAATAAATGTTTTTATGGCTCACCCATAAACTAACTCTCAAGGCCCCAGCTGAAACTCAAAAATTTCGAATAGCCATTCCAAGGTCAGGGCCTAGCTTTACCTCTGCACCCCCCGAACCCCTCCCAACAACCGGCTACCTTCCAAAAGGCCAGGGTACCCGGGGCATCCGAAAGCTTAGAATCCGAAGAATGCAAACAAACAGCACGAGATCACTTCTATGGTAGACCGTTCAGATGACTGCATAGCCTGTAAGCTGCTCGACAGACTAATTATATTTTTACATGCATGATTCCCTAGTTTTATCCAACCAGTACCTCGCCCACATGCACACATTGTCTCTTCAACATGGTGCACATCAAAGATTGGCAAAGTGCACCACTTCTTTTGCATCTCTGCTGACGATCCGGACAAGATCCTGAAAGGTAATATCACTGCAGAATATATTCACGACGTAAAATAATCCGTCAAAAGAACTACCTTACATGCTAAGCATCCAAGCGATCTGTTACCAAAAGATTTGCATGAACACCAGTGAAATTTATTATGGCTTGCTCATGTTTTAGAGTGAGCTTCAGGTGCCATGCAGTTTGCAAAGTGTCAAAGTCCCATTGATGTGTATCAATAATTAATGCAAACATGGCTAACATATTCTAAATGATAGAATTGCTAGTTCCGTCAAAATTCACTTTGAATCTAAAACATAAATAAAAGGGGTGGGGATGGGAGGAAAAGCCTATAACTCAAACTGATGGTATCCAGCCTTCGCATATGGAAATAACATGCTAACCTCTGACGCTCCAAGAAAAATCAACCCTCCCGAGAACAAAACCCCAACCAATGAAAACCCATGCGTTATTTTAGATGGGTTCACCTTCCACTGTATATAAGATCATGCAATGTGCTGCAGATTGAGCACCGTGGTTCACATCTGGGGTTCCTACAGTCTAAAGGCAAGACGTTGGGAGACCTCACCACCTGTTTTTGGGTGGCTTGACTTTGTATATCCGAATAATCCAGTTTGATGTTGTGTATGCCTCTTCCAAGTATTCAAGCTTGATATCTTTATTTCCAATTTCCACTCCTCTTGCTCGATCATACCTGCCAAAAATAAGTACAAATTAAAACCTGAAATCATGACTAAAGCAGCAAAATAAGTTCAGACCACGGATCTTAGCATCGCTTTGATGCGGCTACCCAACAAAACACAATGTAAAACTAGTTCTAAACAGACAGCATGGTTAGAACATTTAATCGCACCATCTGAACAGATGACTCTAAATACTTGAGTGGAACTGCAAAGTTCCCAAGAAACTTTAAAAAAGAAGAAAGAAGTATCTCTGATTTTAGGAATCAAGAACTGGATCATTACAATTTTTTCCAGTTGCATTTCAGATCCCCAGCCAAAATACTTGCTAAGAATTAACCATATCACTGTAATATACTATGTAAGTTTCCCAACAGTCTAGAGCAACAAACTTTGACATAGAACAATCTATCCCCATCACTCAATGCAGAAAGCTATTCACAGGGAGGGTTGCAATTAAAAGCAGGTTGATCAACAAGAAAGTTCAGAATTCCTCTGTATTTAGCTAATGTGAACTAAGTCAAAATATACGATAATAGATCAAGATAACCGAAGAAACTTGATCTTGAAGGATCCTCAAATTTTTTTATGAACTTAATAATTAAATATTCATGTTTAGTTTCATTATGTGAACTGACTTAAATTACAGCAAAAGGCATTATATTTAAAAAGAAAAAAAAAAATCCATGTCAGACTTTGTGATCCTTAACTTTCGTGTTTAATTTATGATTAAATTCTAATTAAACTTTCTAAATAAGTAACTTCAACCACAAGAAAAATGTTGCGGGGCTCATCAGATTTAAGGAACATAATAAACGAGATAGCAATCTTAAATATCTTCTCCAAAATAATCTTTGTGCTTTCAACTTAAGCTAAGCAGCCTATTTGATGGTCTCAAGACTTCTTGAGAGAAAAACCTACAGAGATCATGCCACAAGTAAACAGAAAAACTGCAAATAGTTATCCCCAACTTCAACACCAACACTTATAGCCTTAAATGTATACAGATACATACACATGCTTGCATTTTTTAATAAAAAACCTGTGTACGCATATATCACAGACAACTCATACAAGCATGTGTGTTTATGGCGAGTCTAGAAATCCTAAAAAATGTTTGCCACAAGCAACAACTTTTGCGCTCGAGCAGAATTCATCGTCTAGGAAAGTGGTTGTCATGGGCCTATTAAATTTTCATGGATTTATAGGGGTAGCTTAATGCTAAAATACCTGCCTAGATATGTAATTAACGTAATTTTAAAAGAACCACATGGATTAATCCAAACTGACATCCAATAGCTTATATTTGTCTCACAGAAAGCTTAGTATAAAGTACATAAACTACATAATTATTATGAAAACTCAAACCAAGTGCAGCAAGAGTTGTCTTTCTGTGGCCTGATGCCTTCAAAGACGACATGAAGTCCGAACATCGACCCTATAAATCAGTGCAAAATTCTTGGCCAATAAATCTTCCAAATGTGAATTAGTAACTTTTGACCATATTGGTAAGTGTACTTAGATAAGTTTTATGAAAGATGCAGCCATAATAAAATTGCATGCAAGAAATAAGCATTTCAGAATTTTTATTATCTGCTTAAACAACTTAACATATACTCAATGCAATTATTTTATGCTTGAGAAGAGGTGAACAATTCTCTTTTTGAAACACCATTATGAATAAAAACAATCATAAACCATGACTTTGCAATAGTAACTGACAACATGTTACTCCATAAAACTGTAAATTAAAGGATGTAGTATCTCCCTTGGAAGAGTCCGTAACCAAACTATAGAATTAAAATGCATGGGTTTGATCAAAGACACATAGGATGGAAGGCACGTCACTTACCCAGTGGGCTTCCCATACTCTGTTGTCAGCTCCCCAAACCGATAATAAGAAAGCTTGTACCTGTCCATCACCAGATAAACTTATTTCAGGAAAAACTGGACATCAAACATAAGCATAATAGATTTAAGTACTATCAGCATGATGACTAAGAGAATCATTTTTCCTCCACTTTCCCAACTCCCCACAACACCTTGCATGGGATTGAAAGAACTTCCCATCCACCACCAAATCAAACTTCCTCAACCTTATGAAAATACCCACAACATAATATTCGCAGCACATCCACGAAACCACAGAAGTACAACCACACACGCCCAAGGACAGTGGGATACCCAGACTGCGATTGGCCTTGGCCATTCATCCTACATATTCCTTTGCCATGTGGGATTTTTTAACATCTATGAATAACATAAGTTGCATATCATCTGTTTAGTTACATGAACCAATTAAATTTCTCTTGGTTTAAATGGTAAGAGATCAGGCACATGCTTGGTGAAAAAAATGATGAAAATAACTCCAGTTCTTTAAAAGTTTCTTGAACAAATGCAGTTTATGGGAATGTAGCACTAAGACATATTTCTAATGTGATAAAAAGAAGATAGTCTTATCCCACCTTTCCCAATAAAATAAATGGTGTTTCAGATGCATATCAGCTGACACAATGTGCTTGAATGGACATCAGATGTAGTTAGGTAAATGAGAAGAACGCTTGTAGAGATAGAAGCATACATAGGCAAGCTAAGAAAAGAAGATAAGAAATTCAAGAAAAGAAGAGAAAAAGGTTGGGAATTTACTAGAATAAAATTAATTCTATCACAATATCATTAGTCTAAAAAGCCTGGAAAAAACCCTTGTCTATGTAGCATATATCCACTTCAAGTGATCATAGAGTAAAACTCTTAATTACTTTTGACAGCTAAAATAAATGATTTGAACAAGGGTTCTTTGAAACAATTTAAATGCTGCTTGATGCTAACTAAAACCTGATGCAAAGTGATGGGCTGTCACAATATCATTAGTCTAAAAAGCCTGGATAAAACCCTTCTCTATGTAGCATATATCCACTTCAAGTAATCATAGCTAAAACTCTTAATTACTTTTGACAGCTAAGATAAATGATTTGACCAAGGGCTCCTTGTGACAATTGTAAATGCTGCATGACGATAACTAAAACCTGATGCAAAGTGATGGGATATGCCAGGCTAAAAGCTTGCTGGTGCAGCACACTTTTAAAAATCGGTGAACCATCAGACTGATTCTAGATCATACAGCTACTAAAACTGGGAAAAAAAAATCAAAATTGATGTAATAGAAACAGTTAAGAATTTATACGGCCATAAGATTTCTAAGCCCCCTCTCGCAAGTACAATGTTTAATTCTCCAAAGCAAGGTTTCATGGTCGAATGTGTCTATTCAAAAGTTTATTTTACTTTTCCACATTCCCAGAAAGTAGATGTGACTAATCATGATTCTACTTTATTTAGATGGCCAACTTCTTATCATCCTAAAAAGAATGCATCAACCCAGAAGCATTGGAAGAAAAATAAAAAAGAAATTAGAACAAAGTTGGTTCACATTTCATCATTGAAATCTAATCAATCTGTGCAGAAAGTTTACATGAGACAGTTCAACATTTTCGGTGCTGCCCCTTTGTCAACGCGATATTCGCCATTCACAAGATAATCAGGTTCTCTTATCACAGGAAAAACTCCACCACCAATACGCACCATCCACAGAAATCTGTCACAGTATACCAAAAATCATTAGATAAGTGTACACTATCAAACAGGTCACCGGATAAGCAGTTCATTGATGCATCTTTAGGAAACAAGCGTTGCTACTTTGCTAAACAATTAGAAGAATGCATGCAGATGTACTAGGTAAGTTAAACCCATACTTGTTAATATCATCAGACGAATAGCCAGTAACGCCACCAAATACGACAAGCACATAATCCACATCCAGTGATTGCATTATCTCATATGCTTCATCCTCATATGATGACATTGCACGCCCAACAGTAGCAATGTGTGTATTATTCCACGTATTATTGTCTACAATCACAGTTCTATTTCCCATGGCTGTGATCTGGTATCCATAGTCCCACCATGACATCACCTTGGCATCTGAAGGAGTATTTTGACGAATCCAGAAATATGCCTCACGGTAATCATCAAATATGACTCTGCCACCATGAGCACTCCTTGCAGCCAAGACAATAGAGGGTGAAGAATATGCCTCAGATGTGACCCAGATGCAGTGTATAGCATATCTACTGAGCAAATAAAATGCACCAACAAGCAAAGCAATAGCAACATTTTGTTGGAAAGGCAAAGCTTGATCAAATGATGCCTGCCAATTGAAAAAGTAGGAGTTATCCTAATCAGATAAAAAAATCTTCCTTAACTGCAAAAGGTTTGTGAGCAAATATTGTAGCAGCACACCACATCTAGATTGTGAACTTTCAACATCAAGATGCTTCAAGAAGATAGTGATCCATCATCATATAATTATAGATCTGGTCTCCAACAAGCATGCAACAAGCATGAAGGATTGAAAATTTTAAAACAATGGCCCATCAAGTACTTCACCTCAAACTATATTTTTAAAAATAATTTCGTGAGGAAAAGTTAGCTTTAAGAATGCAATTTTCTAATTGACATCATATTCCAAATGAACATCTCATTTATTAAACTACCACATATTTGGAAAAGTCAAACTGCTATATTTACATGTTCAAACATAATTCAAATTTATAAACTCAGTAGATGATATACTTTTAAAATAAAGCTTGAAAATTCTATAACTAATTATACAAGAATGTTGATGTCAATGTACTAGCTCATGTTCTGTAGGAAAATATTTTTATAAAAGAAACTAGGATCATAAAAAATTGAAACTGCACATCTGTGCATGTAAATGGTCCCTCCAATAATACACACCTGCACATGTATTTGTAAGTGTACTTGCCAACCTAATGTTCATATAAAAACATATGCCAATGCTGTATATGCGCATAAATGAAAATGTGACCACCATTCTACACATACACACTATTTGTTCATAGGTATTCCCCTCTATTCTGTGCCATCAAAGAATCAAAGTCCATTCTCCTTGTTGAGGTCTTCTTTGATCTCAGTTAAGAAACATCATAAAATTTCACTTGCATCCATCTTTATTGCAATGATTACTTGCAGAAAAGCACTAATTTATAATTCAAGCATTATTTCATAACATTTTGATTCATATAATGTCCATGAATGGCATTAAAATTTTAGCCCGACTTGGCTACACTCAAGCAGATCTCAATTCGAATCTGATCAGGTCTAATTTGGATGATTAGAGTCACTATATCAATGGTCCAAACCATTAGATGCTATCTTGTACCTCATAATTGCTTACATACCAAAAATATCAAGTGATTTGAAGACCCTTAGCCTATATATCAAGAAGTCAAAAATTTGGACAGTCTAAATAATATTAAATTATATTTATATATATATATATATCCTTTTTTGATCTCTTGATGCATAGGATGGAGGTCTCCAAATCACATGATTTTTGGTGTGTAAGTGGTTTATAGGTAGTAGATCACATCCAACAACTCAGATGATAGATAATAGGGGGCCTCATCATCCAATGTATGC
This sequence comes from Cocos nucifera, assembly GCA_006176705.1. Lineage (NCBI taxonomy): Eukaryota > Viridiplantae > Streptophyta > Magnoliopsida > Arecales > Arecaceae > Cocos > Cocos nucifera. Next base: position 18,471 of record QRFJ01000111.1, on the reverse strand, counting down.
CTGACCAGATCTAAGTGGAGATCCACTCGAGTTTAAAATTTTACATTATCTATGTATGTACTTAAAATCCACTTCAATACAAGCATATACCAATTTCATCAACTTAACATATTAGAAATGTCTCCACTCTTCATCTATCAATCCTTGGTTCATAAAATACATTCCAGCTATCACTTCATTATTTCTTTGATTATTTCCCATAAATTAGTTATATACACTCCATTCTAGTTAAAAAAATATTAAAAAATAAAATAAAATGATGAAAAGTTGGAAAGAAGATGAACTAAAGAAAAATAACAATTAAGCACCTTATGACATTACCAAGTTCTCAAATACATTATTCATGAAAATAAGAAACCAGAACTAACCAAAAGATCATAAAGACAGTCGCTTGAGGAGTTAGATGCTACAATATGTGCTTTTGCTTTTGCAAATCCTTACCTTAGCTGATGCCTTCAAGCTGGATATCCCTTTGCTGGAAAATGTCTGTGCAGCCTTGCTCTTTGTCTGAATTAATGTTGTCAAATTTTTTATTGTGGCAGAGAGCCCAATGGAACTGATAAGGCATACAGCAGGTGCAGCTACAAGAATTAACCGAACCATCACACCAGCAAAGTACATGCTTGTCAGGCCATACATAACTATGAAAATTGCGGCATCTGACAAACGCTTAAAGCAGAAATAAAGTCCTGCTGGAAAGAGAAACAGAAGGACATGGAAGTCAAACATGAACGATGACCATGCTGTCGGTTGATGCTCTGAAACAGATGCAATGATGGGTATATGATCCTTCGCATATGTTGGATCAAGCAGAGAGTAAAACCGTCCCGTCCAAGGAGAGATATAACCAGTTGCCGTGCCAACTCCAAGAGCAAGAACACCCACGCTTATTGCAGATGTCAGAGTAATTCTCAAGAAGGAATGGAATAATTTAGGATCATTTAGTATGTATTTCACCCAGTCTACAAAGTAAAAAACCTGCCAATAAGGATCATATGTTAGGCTGATGAAGTGGCAATAAATTAAACAATTCAGGCATCTGTTAACTATTGTATGGCAGATGAAGCCTGATAGAGACTTCAATGCAGATATGATGAAGGAAAAAATAATGTTCCATTGATCATCCACTGGTTTTCATAATGGGCATCATGACTTTATTATAATTTAAACAAATGAGTTTTGCACTTTAGCAACAACAAGAGGTGCTGGATGATGTATTTAACATGATGCAGTGAATCTTATAATCAGAAGGCATTTCTAATGTTTATCAGTTACTTTGAGTATGTTTTACTGAAAGATAACCATCATCAGGTCACTATGAATTAGTCTAATATCATTCCCCAGCTGTGCAGCTATATGTCATGATAAACAATTTTTTACCACTAATTTATAGTTTTAAAAAAAGGACAAAATTACATTTTTTTTAATCCCTTATTCAGAACCAAGTGACGAACCAACTATAATACATAGAAACAAAGAAGGAATGGGGTTAAAAAAAAAGGAAGGGTGCAAACCTGCATCAAGAAGAACACACCCAGGGCGGCCATGTGCTCTCCGGACTGCACATGCTGGAATCCCACGAACCGGATCTGCATTGCGAGCAGCATCCCCAATATATACATGCAATTATAAGCAACATAAAGCCTCATCGAATACCTCCCTGTGATCAGCAGCACCAAAACATACAGCGGCACCAAGTTGATTATAAACACATACCCTCCCCATGCCGACACCATATAAAAGTACCCGAAAGCCGACGCCAGTCCCCAGGCCAGCGATCCCGTGTTCACGGCCTTCACAAAGAGGTAGAAGGTCAACAGCAAGGCGAAGATGGCGACACCCTCGTTATCGTAGGACCCAGCGACGGACCGGGAGATGTAGCCAGGGCAGATGGCGATGAGGGCGGCAGCGGCAAGGCCGGCGCCGGCGTCCCAGATCTCCTTACCGAAGAAGTAGGCGACAAGGGTGGTGTTGGAGGCGAAGAAGGGGGCTGTGAGGACGCAGACCTCGCGGATGTGCACGGCGAAGGTGAGGAAGCGGAGGGCGCGATAAATGAGGGCGGCGGTGACCATGAGGCCGGGGAAGAGGGTGCCGCCGATGATCCGGCCAAGGGGGTACCAGCTCTCGGCGTCGAACCAGTTCCAAAACTCGTAGAAGCCGTTGTTGGTGAGGAAGAGGGTGGTCCGGTAGTTGAAGTAGGGGTCAAACTCGTGGATCATGGACTCGTAGCGGAGGACGCTGAAGAGGCGGACGGCGAAGGCGAGGACGTAGATGAAGGCGAGGGCGGACACTCGGATCAGGAGCTCCCGCTGTTTGGTTTTGAGCTTTAGGGTTTTCAGGGAGGGGAAGGGGGAGGAGGAGGGGGACGCGAGGGTAGTGGGCTTGACGCCATTTTCGGCCTTGACTCCCATGGAGAGATCGGGAGAGGACAGAAAGGGAGGCGAGGGAACGGACGAACCCTAGCGTCTTGATCGATGGAGAATTAGGCTTACAGGTTCATTCAGGTTAGGAGAAGGGAGAAAGAGAACTAGAGATTTTGATCGGGTAAGGGTTTAGAGAGCCGAGTAGCCACGGCTAGTTTTCTCGTGCATGGGCCCGGCGGGGGCCGTCCAGCGTGGTGATTTTCAGCAGCTTTTGCTTGCGTTTCCCCTACGGCATAGGGTCGCGATTGGCGAAGATGGATGCCACCCCGTAACGTAGCCCTAGCTTGGTTCGGGCTGACCTGATTTTTCCCACCCTTTAGATGTGTGGGTTTTTTTTTTTTTTTTTTTTTTTTTGGCAAACATTAGATGCGTGGGTTTGGATGGAGGCATTATTGACTGGGGTATAAGGATTTCATCTATTTTTTTTACTTCGTTTTAATCCTTTGAGACAAATTCAGATAGTTGCGCCTGTAGCAAAGAAAGACATAAAAATGCAAACAACACTTGTCTCCAATTTAAGGTTAATGTTAGGATTGTCTGTTCGGTTTCATTAGGTCATATATTTTACACGGTTATGTTAAGCATCGGAACAAAGGGAACCATACGGTGCCACCTTTATGTTTTTCCGAAAGCCTGAACAACTTGCACGGGCCTTGAGGCAACAGTTGAACTTATTTTTGTGTCCACGATAGCCAATACTAAATCACAAAGTCATCTTTTTCCACACTGATAGCTATAAAATTACCACCTCTATAAGATTACCACCTCTATAAGAATGAATTATCCACATTTCTTCCGGAGTTACATCTTTGTTGTCTCATGCCTGCTCTCCCCTTTCTTGACCCTTGTGAACAAATCTCAAAAGAATTTCTAATTCCACAAGCATTAAAGTCTCTGGATGCTTTTCAGCATAGCTGTCCACTCAACTACTTTCCTACTAAATATCAAGCACCAAAATCACTAAAGCAAAAGGTATGACTAACTGGAGATCAGCTGGAAGAAGAAGTTTTCCATCACTGTAGGGGCCTTAAATAAGAACAAACCTTGTGGAACACATGAGAATGACCCCCTTTTTTGGGTACATATGGGCATCAGAGGCCCCAAATAAAAACAGAAACAAAAATGCAACTACAGTTTTTATTTATAGTGGTAAGAAGGAAGCCGAATGAAAAACCATAGTTTCAGAAAGCCTGGCTAAACCATCAGCAGGCTGGTTAGCCTGGCCAGGAAAAATTGTAAAGATGCTGCATATTGAGCAATGTCCAAAAGGAGGGGGTATTTGTGAGAGATTGTGAAGGCTTCATTCACAACATCTATTGATACCGTGAAATCCATTTGATTCACTGCAAGAGAGTTTCCTTCCAGCCAAATACTCTTATTGCTGAGCAGCTATAAACAGGCCTGTCCAAGCAGCTTGAACTCTCTGCCTGAGGAACGAAATTGTTGGAGTTTTGAAAGAACTAGTATAAAATGCAGTGCTGTAGCAATCTCTAACGATGTGTCCCAGCCCTTCTTCCACTTCAGCCAATGAGGCATTGAAATTACGGTAGTGATGCCCCTTAGGTATTCAACAATCCAAGAATTCAGGTTCTGACAGGACATTCCATGGGACATCAGGACGGGATACCATCCCATGTGTCGGGACAGAACCATCCCACCAGCATCTCAATATCCTGATCAGGACGTCTTGGGACATCTCTTGTCCCAACTGTCGGGACGGAAGCACGTCCTGTTTCATGGAAAAGCCGGGACAGTCCTATTCCATGGGATTTAAAACCCTACATACATCTCTGATCTTCCAAAGTTCTCAACTTCTATCGATCCTTAGAAAGAAAGTTGCAGAAACCTAAAGCAAAAATAACAATAACTGGCAAGGAAAGTAGGTCAACTAGTAAAAATATTCAGAAAATAAAAAGCTGAGCATATGGCACCCATAAAAAATTATGATGCCAAACTAACTTTAACATAATATCAAACATACCCTTCTTAATTGCTGTAACAAGCCAACATCCGAAGATGTGTCAAATCCAGTATACTCTTCCAAAATCCAAATTAATCTTCTGCAAACAAATATGTTCAAATTCATTATTTGGCTCAAATAAGCAGAATATCAAAACTAGCCACCCTGCTTTCAAAATTTGTAAGAAAAACCCTGTCGAATGAGTGATGCAATCCTTTGCTGATTGCCAACAATCCACTCCTATCCACACGGGGAAAAACAGAAAAAGCATTTCCTACCTCTCCACCATGGTAGCTTTTCATGTGCCCATCTGAATGCCATCCTTCAAAAATACGGGAGTTTCTAATGTCGTCTTTGAGCAGAGATGCCCTGCAAAGCATTGATATAGAGATGCAATTCACAAATCCACTTAAAGAAAGTTAAAATATATAATAATGACATTGACAATGTGAAAGGCAAAAAAAAAAGGTTAAATCTGAACTCCACAAGATCTGCTGCAAATCTGCAGAGCATCTGAGACTTGTTAGGCAATGAAAATACCATCATTTGTATGGCTGTTAGATGATTATGACTCCACGAGATCTTATTGAAGGTCTCCATTACACCTCTATGATATGGCAACCACAACACTGTCAGTGGTATAGTGTGCTTGCATCTGCCTCGACCTACATCATTGGAAACCAGGGCAGATTAAATAGTTAAATAGATTGACTGATTAAAAGCAACATGAGACAATAAATGGTCATTTATCAATGTTTACTTAGGGAAATAAAATAAGTAGCGGCATCTAGAAATGTACTGCAAGTACTCAAATAAGAACCTATCACTCACAAACTGATCCAATAATATATATACAAAAGGTGAGAGTCATGCTCCATAGTACATGATGCATTGGAGGATATAGATGCCCTTCAGGTGCTCATGACCATGAAAATTGTCCGATCTTTTACAATCTTTTGCCCTCCAAATCAAAATGAGAAGCCTGTATCTATTCATTTTGGCCCTTTTTTCCAGTAAAAATGGTTTGGCTTTGTATTAAGCATATTTTCCAAATGAAATAACCAGCACTTCATCCAAAACACATTGTTGCACCACTTCCCAGTTTAAAATTATTAATAGCGATTGTATAGAAAGTGAGAACGCGGAATGAAATGTACTTGTGTTCCTGCTACAAATTTGTGAGCGAAATCATACGCTAGGTCCACGCTACGACGTTTAAAACTGTAGCATACACCAAGGTAATGATTAGTTACTACTTCCAAAAAGATGACGTATCTATGTTCACATAGGGTAATGAATGCATCGCGAGCATTAAGATGCACGCTTCGACCTAGTGCTCAATGCACTGATAGAATTAGAACATTTGTTGTTCTGAAACTACCGTCGACCAAAGATCTTTTCTTTAGCGCCTCACGAAGAGTCAACAATGAGAAGACGCTCGTATCATATAACATTCTGAGCTCTCCTTTTCTATTTGTACCTCAGTTACAAAGAGTTAGGCGACGACTGACTATATATTCGAGATTAGAGACTATATTCTATAACATATGAATATGAAATAGGGAGAGGTGCGAGGCAGAGAGGCTAACTGAAGGATAATATACATAGATCCGCGAAAATTACGATTTGCATTGGCAGAGCCGCTAACTACTCGTCAATAATCGTTTCGCTGCGATGTACAGATACCGTGGGAGCAATGCACTCTAAAACATGGCAATAGAATTAGAATGATCGCTTCACAATAATTTAGAAGACACACAGGAGGCAATAACCTAAATGTGTGTTGTGCAGTCATAAATCCACAAATAGCGGATATATAAAGCAATTAAGTGGTCTCGAGATGATTACACACAAGGCTATATTTAAACACATATGTATTGAGAACGTGTATATTGGTCCTTAAATGAGATTGTTATGTAAAGTGGCGCTGCAAGCACAAATTATTTATCATGGCTCGAGTTATAAAAGAGAGAGTTAGATATATACTAAAACAGCAATCACCATTTTAATGTAAAGTTAGGGACTAATATTTAATAGTAGATGATCTAACCTAATCAAGTAAAACTATGCTCATACCACTATAGAGCTATTGTATAAAATTAAGATTGCTGGACAAGTGGTACGTAAGTGCTCTACATATTCAATAAACTTCAATGAATATTATAGGAGCGTTTTGATCTTTGAGAGTGGGGGTATGGCACATGATTTGGGAGTGGATTCAGAATTGTCGAAGGCTAGACGAGACTAGGCCCATATACATACTACGGAGTACATGCATCCGTAGCCAGTTGTGTAAGCATTTATGTGACCTTTTGTAACAGCAGCCTCTAGTATCAATGAAGTGGAAATTTATGGTCTATGGGGACCTCTTCGACATCCCAACATTCACTATGTATATATTTATTATTTAGTTTTTATCTTAAAACCAACAATAGCTTCTACATTTAAAGGAGCGATCTATGTCAAGGATCGAGAAATGGAGAGAGGAGTGGTACTTAAGTTGTATAACTTTTACAATTTGCATATTACTAGAATCCTCATCTTGCATACAAGCCACTTGGACGAGTATGAGCATATTGTATGTTTTGCGAAAATTTTCTCATTCTTTTCCTATAGAGAATCGTCAGGTAGTGGCATGAAATGGAGTGGAGATATAGAATTTACATATGAGCCATAAAAGTGGCACATATCAGCCCAATGTTCATCTAACTAACTACATATCTTCCAATTGGAGAATATTAGGTACTACCTACTTTCTAGATCAGCTGCCCGTCACTTTGAAATTCCTGTACTGAGTATATTTGCACCATAGCCATATGGGCCCAAATAGCACCGTCCCAGTGACGAACATTGCAGAGACTGATGGATGGAATAAATGCTCGTCATTGAGATCCATTCCTTCGATTCACGTATGTCAAAAAATCCCTTTGGATTTCGACCATGTTTATAATGATTTGTATTTTATTCTGTAGGCTAATTTCGTGCTGCCGTAGCCCACAGGCTTTGTGATTATTCTTGCTTTGCAATCCAATGGGCTATCAAATTATCTAGGCAACACCTGGGCGCGTGCAACGAAGATTCGACCAGATCTAAGCAATTCATGCTTCTTAACGTCAGGAGAAAACATCTCATGGAGAAATTATATACGATATGCAGTCGACGAAAAGGCTAGCCCCTTGTAAAAATATATTAATACTTTCATTGGCAATCTAAAGATATAAATATTTTTTTTCGAGCACTTTTCACGTGGAAACTTCATGAATTTTACAGCCTGTATGTAAAACTCGGAGCTAACTCACTTTTTTTTTAAAAAAAAAATCCTGATTCAATTAGTTTCTTAAAACTTATTTTCCTTCAGCACATTTCGCTCCGTGATTCCAAATATTTGTAGATGCTGCACGAAACATGTCCGTAGATGATAAATAGTTCTTAGGATCTTTCGGACTGAAAATTACTGCGAGGTTCATTAAGAAGCTCGTGAAATTGAAATCAGTGAATTAAAAAGAAAAGCACCTTACCAAAATAAATAAATTAAAAAAAAAAAAAAAAAAGGCTGGTGTGACGGACCCTCAAAATTATTAGTTCTCCAATTAGGGACCAACAATTAATTTTAATTCGAACGATGCGAAACGGCGAAAGTGGCTCTCTGCGCGCCAACGTGGTCTCCTCTCTCTCACCAGTCTCTTCTTCTCTCTCTGCGTCCTTTCGACGAAGACTTGAAGACCGCAATGGAGAGCGCCACGTTTCTCCCCTCCCCTCCATTCCCTTCACCAAACCCTAACCCTAACTCTCTCCCCTTCTTCCCCCCTCGCCTTCGCCCTCCATCCCTCGATCGCGCCCCCCGATGTCTCCCCGACGCCGCCACCGCCGCTTCCCTGAGGAATCCCCACCCTCCGACGCCGGAGAAGGACAAGCCAGGTGATCCTCACCCCCTTCCTCTTTCTCTCTCTCGTTCCCTTAGGCTTAGGTTTTCGGTGCTCTTGGGCTCGCGATTTCATCGTTTCTTCTTCGTCTTGAGTAGAGGAGAGTGACGACGACTTGTTCACGGTGCCCGACGTGGAGTCGGGCCCGAGCAGCTCGGGAGCAGCGACGGTGACGGCGGAGATCCAGCAGAGCACCAGCAGCGGCGGCGGCGGCGGCGGGGCTGGGCCCTCCAACAGCCGCCGGGGTCGGAATCCAGCGGACCGGGAGTACCGAAGGCTGAAGAGGTTCTCTCCCTTCTCGCTCCTCTACACTTGCTTTCTTTTATTTTGTCGTTTCGTGGGAAGCGTTATCATAGGATTCATGGACCGAAACTATCTTTTGATGTGCAAATGTGATTCAAGAAGACCAAATAATTAGTACAACTGATAAAATTTGTTCCTTCTGTTCATTGCACGGAAGATTTACTGGTTATTCTGTTTCATGTGGAAAAAAAAAAAAAAAAAACTGTTCTTGTATTAGACTTTGCTGTTGTATGTTTGACTCGATTCTCACTCTTCAATTATTGATATGGAACATTGGATTTGGCCCAGAAATGCCTGGTTACTCGCTTATAGTGATCTTAAAGTATTATGAGCTGCCTTAGGTGGATAACATTTGTTGTGGTGTTCTAACATCTGTTTTTATCTGGTACAGTGGCATACAATGGCTTAAAATAATAAAATAATGATATCATAAATATATAACTTTCAGCTAATATTCAAAATTACACTAGCTGAAAATTTTTAGTGTAAACTCGATTTTTAATTATCAGAAAGGTGACCATGTCAAATAAGTGCTACCATAATAACTACACACATTATTCATTTTGTTGTAACCTGACAAAATTGGGCCAGGTAGGGTTATAATGTTAGAGATGCTGCTGACAAAATTCTATAGCAAATCAGAGAGATTTCCTCCTAGAGTCTAATTATTTGAAGATTTAAAAATCCCAGCTTAGTTAGGCTTTGAAATTTTGAATTTATTGCTATCATGTCGAACATTTGAAGTTAATAAGTTGAATAATCAATTATTCTCCCCTATCATTTTACACTTAATATTCAACTGCATTATTCATCTTGTTCTTCTGTCTTCTGATAGACTATCATAGCAGATGGAAAATGTCAGAAGACTGCCACTTTTCTTTGAAGATAAAACCCTTAAATGCCCAATGGTATCCTATGGATCCTAAATGAATAGCTGGAAAAATGTCAGGCTTTGAAATGTTATGGATGGAAAATTGCAATAGTAGGCACTCTTTCTATATGCTGAACTCCTGATCCTATTGTTCCAACTCCAAAACTCAACCTACACAAAATATGCAGCAAGGAACTTCATGATCAACTTAATACATTAGCACAACTTGGACAACTTACTGAATGCTCCCATATTGGAATAAAAGTCTTATTTAGCTAAAATAATTATAAAACACAAACTCATCAAGAATAACTACTTTAGATCTGTTTCACGGTTGACCGTCAAATGTCCTCGTTTTTCTTAATTTCCTTGAAACAAGTGCCCTTGGGACTTCAAACATTGCAGAGATCAATGGGATCTCACTATGATGTGCAGTACTGGCCTTCCTCAATCCTTGGGAAGTTGTGGTCGTCAAAAGTTACACTCTGAAGACACAAGCATGCCTGCTTGCACTATGTGGGGCTTGTATTGACTAATGTGTCATGAGAGGTTCACTCCTCCATCAAGCCAATCAGCCACCTATATGAACAGAAGAGCAGAGGCTAGCTGTAAGTCCTTTTTAAGTAGTATAGATTTAAAGATAACATAAATTCTTATTAGAATGGTATGAGAAAGTCCTAGGGTTACAATTAATATTTAATGTACTTGTGGGGTTCAAATTCTTCATTTCCGAACTTTGATTGGCTTGGATTCATTTTAGAGACCTTATGGTTGTTGATTAGGATAAAATATATCTATTCAGCTTATGTCTGTGCATGTGGTGATGCTATAGAAACTACACATCACTGAACAAAGTGTATTACAGTGCATGGATGATATCAGTAGAATCATGTGAAGGATTGTCTTGACTGGATATTTCTTGGAGATTGCAAAAAGTAGGATATATGAGAATGGTCTATTAAAGGTCCCATGGGTCCGTCTTTGCATAATTAATTAAAATGTTTAGCAGTATTATCTTTGACTTTTAACGTAATGCCATCTTATTAGTGATGGGCATACTTTTGGAAGTTCTCCATACTCTGGGCCTGTTTACTTGGAGTATAGATTATTTAAAATGCTTTTTTGAGCCATCTGTTACTTATTTTGGTATTCTGACCATATCTGATGCTATCATGCCAGCTAATATGGTAGCATATGAGAGCTCAGCTGGTGAACAATGCCAATTGGTTTGATTAGTTGTGTCTGATGCTTCCATTGTTCATGGAATTTATTTGTTTCTTCTTATTAAGTTTGTTATTAAAAAACAAAGAAAAACAGGTTGCTTAGGAACAGGGTTTCTGCTCAGCAAGCCAGAGAAAGAAAGAAGGTTTATGTGAATGACCTAGAATCCAGAGCCAAAGAGCTGCATGACAAAAATTTGAAGTTAGAAGAAAAAATTTCAACTTTGATCAATGAGAACACTATGCTTAGGAAGGTATGTCTGAGATATTATTTTCCCCTGATCAATAAGTTTCTATAAAATGGGTCATGTGTAGCTTCAGTTTTAATCTTTTGTCTATTTTTTATTCTTTTCTGCAGGTTCTTATGAACACCAGGCCTAAAGTTGATGAAGGTATTGAGACAAAAAATGACATGCCAGGCAACAGTTAGCAATTAGGATATCCAAGTTACTGTTTCGCAAATTATTGTCAGAGAACAACTTAATATTTCAAAACTATAGATTTGGGTGTTTGTCATATCTTAATGTGGAGCTAGACTTGTTTGTTATGTTTATGATTACTTGACCATCTTCCTTGACATTTTGTTCTGCTTTTTCCAATTTGTCAGAGAGTTCTTTGTAAACTCTGTTTGCTTGACATGCTTTTGATTCTTTTGGAGCCACCCAATCTTTCAGCCTTAATAGAACTTGCATATATCACTTCTTTTGCATGACTTGGTGCCAATCCATCATATTACCTTTTCATTTAATTTTTAATCATGCTGAATCTTGCAGCAGCAATATGGTCATATCTAAGTTACCTTAATGGTTGAATCATCATCATGGTTCCTTTTTTCTGTTGAATTCTTTCAGATTCTGTGTAATAAGATGACTGAAAATCACATAGCATTTGGCACTTTTGAATTCTGATGTAGGTTCTACTTCATCGTTAATGAGGGCCTGCTTGGAGTTGCTCTTGAAAGTAACTTCAAAAGATATGAGATGGCTCATTATTAATTGCTATATATATTGCTATGTACGTGGATGTAAGTTGATGTATTGTAAAGACTAGGTTTATGTATACTATATGTAGTTATGTGGGATGGGTCGCCACCTATCTTAACCGTGTTAAATGTATATGTGGACTTGGTAGTGATCCCATTTCAACATTGCCGTGCTATTTATCACTTCCTGAAGATACAAAGTATCAAAGCAAGCAGTCATCATCATGGTCAACATACCATATTTTAGTAGGCTTCTTATGAAAATTGGATTTATCTGATATCGATCACCATCATTCGATGGGACTCTTGTCGCATGCTCTTCTTGATGAAGTTTACTTGCTTTTCTTGAATGCTCATCTCCATAGACTGATAGTTATTTGACATGTGGTGACCAGGTCTAGTTGACCCTCAGAACTGGAGGGATTTTTCTCATTCTTTTTTGTGAGGTCTTGACCTTATTGTCAAATTGTAGAAGTGATGTCATCATCTGTTATCCTTTATGTATACTTTCATCTCAAATTACAGCAAGATGGACTGTTCGAGGCCAGTTGATCCTTCCCAAAAGGTTGTCGAGGTTTTCGTTGCTTCCTTGGCAGTCAATCCAAGGATTTTGCTCACCAGTTACTAATTGAATCCTTTGTTTTGAGTTCTCTTCATTAACCACTGTTCCCCAGTTGCTTGTTATATATCTGGTTTTGATCCAGCATGCATCTTTCTGTTTGATTGGTTGGGCCTCATTCCTTGCATTTGGTTGTTTTGGGTTTCGGCACCCTATACTAATCTTTTATTAGGTTTTTATTCAATTTGTGTCATTCCATCATACATCTTCCTCCACTTGGTTACCTCAATATCTTTTGTTAATTACTTAGACTTCTCTTATCCCTGAGCTGGTATTCTTTCTAGTTTACTCTTGTACCTGAAACTTCAGGGCATTTCAGGTATTGGGACCCCTTTCCTGTATTAGAAGCCTTCTGCTCTCTTGCATCTTGCCTTGATTGCTATTGATCACCTTTTATGACACCAAGGGAATTTGGTGAAAGAGCTCCAAAAACCTTTAAGTAAAGTGGAACAAAAATGATAAAAAATATGGAAGGTTCTTATTATTCTATTTCAGCAAAAATTATTTTCATGAAAAAAATATAGAGTAAATCAGATGTTTTAAGAGTTTGTGATCATATATATCATGGCTTGCTGGGGATTCTGGAGATGAGCTGTCATATCTTCATGAGAATTTGGTGAAAAAAATGTAGAACAACACACAAGTAGCATACAGGAATGTGGAAGGAAGCTTTTGGTCAGATCCTTTGTTTCTTCATAAATATTTAGTGGAAAGTATGAAATTGATTAAATAAAATGATTAAGATATGTAGATTGAGCGTTTGATGGAAGTAATGTGGAAATATAGGGTGTACATTCATAAGGTAGGTATGCCTTCAGTTTGAATGTTTAAATCAGAAAATCCATGGGTCATTCTCTATTGGTGCATAACATGCTAAATGTGTGACCAAAGGCCTTGTAGAAGTTCATAGGTGGGGAGGTTATATACTTTTTATATTTGTCTTTCACGGTGTGTTGTATTTTATCAGCTGATAATTTTTTTTGTCCTGAATGGACATTGTACAATATTTTTCTTCTTTCTTCCATCTGCTTTTTGTGAGATCTTAGACATTAAATCATCTGGCTTTTAGTTTCATGATGCATCTGTTGAATTTGTTAATTTCGCATCCTTGCTTTATGGAGTATATGAGTGGTTTGAACTCATGTAACATCTTGATTTTTTTAAATGAGAGCTAATCTACTTTTCATAAAATTAGCTGTATGACAAATAAAGCATGAGTTAGATGCACTTATATTGTAACCTATCATGTTGTATAAAACTAATATCTCTTTGACATACAATTCAGCAGATTTCTGTTTTTCAGAATCATATTACTGAAACATCTATATCAATTTCAGCTTTTAATAGGAGGCTTTGTTTGGTTCTATTGTTTTATCTACTTCAAAAGAATCATGCTTTAACCACTCATGGCCACGGTATCCTGGATGATTGACACCTCCATCACTAAATTCTTTTGTTTCTTTTTTTCTCTCTCGAGTTAGCTATGGTATTTAGGTTGGTACATTCTTGATTCATGTTGTATTTCTGTTCAATTTCTTTCTATAATTTAATATTACCTATAAAATTTCAAAACATTGTGGATTTTCAAATCCCAATCTATATCCCTCTCTATTGAAGAATTTCATAACATAGTTGGAGGGCCAAAAAAAGGATTGTTAATAGCTTAAAAATAATAATTAATAAATTATCTAGATATGTCTAGGCATTAAGTTCTTTTTAAGATCAGAAAATCTACCTCAGCAATCTCCTTATTTCTGTCCTCTCATAATATGCAGAATCGAATTACAACTCTTTCCATGATTCCTCAATTTATCAGGGCTGGGACAGTTACCATAATTTGTAAAATACTTGCTCTTCTGTTTCATCATGACTCTTTGCTAGATCCATGCACATTCTAGGCATCCAGGGTACATCAATAGGTTTAGTTATTGCTTTTCTGCATGTTAGTAGTCTGTAGCATTGTTGTTGTTATTGTTGTCAATGTCACTGTCCTGTGCTACCGGATGTATGTTTTTCATTCTTGTACATCTGTATGGATTGGATGTTGATGTATGTGTGGAGTTTACCTAGGCACCGTGATTTATATTCAGATTAGTTGGATACATCCTGTGTGTAGAACATAGCTCATTCCTCTTCCGTTACTTTTCATTCTTTACACTAGTTCTCCAACAAATTAAGTTGCATATGCCATGACAGGCTTAGTTCACTTGTTTTATCCATGTCTTCCCATGATGCTAGTACTTGCTGTTGTTAACTGGTAATATATATTTATAATTTAGAATAAAGTTATACTGTAATGACCAAAGATAGCACCTCATATAATGATTAGTGCAGTAAAGGAAGCTAAGTTGATTTAGAGGGCATCTAGGTAACTGAGACTATTTTAGATTCTCGTAGCTACATCAACTTTTCCAATGCTCTGGGGGTGATGTGAGTGGAAGAAACTGGCCTATTGCACTGTGATCATCAAAATCTAATGGGAGTTGCCATGGCTATATTAGAAGAACAAGGATTGCAATGAGGCCGCCTTCCTTTTCATTTTGTTAGATTTTTATACTTTGGAAAACATTGATAAACTCCATATTTGGGATACTTAACTGAGAGTAGGAAGCCTCATCACAACCATTTCAGATCGGCTTTTTGAAATGCCATATTTTTGGTCTTTCATTATTACAGCTCGCAGCATTATTACCTGGGCTTGGGAGCAACTGCAGTGGTTTTAGATCTCATTTTCTTTTGTTACTGGACATAAAATAGATCTTGATTGTTTGCAGACAATTTCTAGGCAGTTGGCTGATCTTCAATCTCCTTATTTTTCTAGGTAAATATATCTTTGTATGAACAGTTTATTTTCTACGTGCCTTTCTTGTCAAATTTTATGAATGAATTTTTATGTCCCCGTCCGAAATGACTCTGTTTGATGTTAGGTTCATTATGGATCAAAGGTTAGGAACCAACACATCATATTATATTTTTACTCCCAGAAATTTGCTTCATAATTCTTTCTTCTTAGTTGCTAAGCTCTGTGTACTGTTGTTGAAACACCTTCTTTGATCAGCAATCAATTATGTTCTTTCATTTCAATCTTCAAGTGATATACCTAGTTGTTGAAGATAAATCCAGCTCCCGTCGAAGTTCAGCTTGATACTTAACCTAATGCAACTGATAATTCCGAAGGAGTTTCGATAAAAAATTCTTCCTCCAGCGATCAAACCCTTCAAGCGGTCGAACTCATTCAAGAGTCGAACTTCTTTCGGATTCTCCTTCAGTCGGACTCCTTCACCCGAACGACTTCTCCTTACAGTCGGATTCTCTATAGGAGCCGAACTTCTTCCGGATTTTCTCTTCAGTCAGATTTCTTCGAAGAGTCGAATTTTTCTGAAATCTCTCATTCAGTCTGATTTCTTTAGGAGCCGAACTCCTTTCGGACTTCTCCTTCAGTCGGATTTTTATAGGAGCCGAACTCCTTCGGATTTCTCCTTCAGTCAGACTCCTCCAGGAGCCAAACTTCTTTCCCGACTTCTCTTTCAGTCAAATTTCTACAGGAGCCGAACTCTTTCCGGATCAGTCTTCTTCAGGAGCCGAACTTTCTTCGGACTTTCTTCTTCAGTCTGATTTCTCCAGGAGTCGAACTCGTTCCAAATTTTTTTTTTTAGTTGGATTTCTCCAAGAGCCGAACTCTTTCCAGACTTCTCATTTAGTCGGATTTCTACAGGAGCCGAACTCCTTTTGGATTTCTCTTTCAGTCGGATTCCTCTAGGAGCCGAACTTCTTTCGGACTTCTCCTTCAGTCGGATTCCTCCAGGAGCTAAACTTCTTTCGGATTTCTCCTTCAGTCCAGTACCTTCAGGAGCCGAACTCCTTCAAGACTTCTCCTTCAGTCGGACTCCTCCAGGAGCCAAATTTCTTCCGGATTTTTTCTTCAGTCCAGCTCCTTCAGGAGTCGAATTTTTTTCGGATTTTTTTTTCAGTCGGACTCCTTCAACGGATTACTTTCAGATTTCAGCTAGCATTTCTTTTGGATGATCCCCTCTAGTCGTATTTTCTTTAGAAGTTTGAACTTCTCTGGAATTGATGTATGTCAAAGCTCTTCACTGACCACGCTTGCACGCTTGCTTCAAACTCCACTAACTTCAACGAACTATTAAATCTCAACGAACGGCCACTTCATGGCAATGGACACCACTCTCCGTAACAAACTCTACGTGGCCTCGAGCGGCCCATTACTGGACGGTTACGGTCGTAACTATCAATCTGCTACAGGCTCTGTCTATAAAAAGGATTCTTCAAATATGTTTTTTCTAAGCTCTCTTCTTCTTTTCAAAATTTTGCTGAATTCTTGCCTGAGCACTTCATTTTTGTTGGTCAGAAGAGCTGACTTGATCATCGGAGGGTCCTACTGGAGCCACCACCATCGACTCTAGGCGGAACTTTATTTTGCAGGTCACCGACGGCAATCTCGTCTTCTTCGACTCTAGCTCGATCCGGCGTTAATCAGATTTTGCACCAATAGAATTGGCGCTAGAGGAAGGACCCTCTGTTCCTGAGGTTTTCTTGTTCTAAAAGGAGTGCTCGGCAATGATCTCTCTTCTTTCTCTCTAGAGTTCTTCCCCGAGAAAAAAAGCCTTCCAAGAAAGCTTCGATTCGACGATCAATGGCTTCTGCAGTCAGATTTCGTTCAGACCCATCCGCTCCCGCTTCAGCCTCGATAACTTAGGCTCCGCCTGCAGCAATGGTGGATGCGGAGCAATTCAACTTGCTGGTTCAACAGGTTCGCGATCTCATGGAGGTGGTGCAGGCCATACATCGGCAGGCCTCGACACCGATTCGATCGGAGCAGGCTTCTCCGGAGCCCTGTGATCTAATTTGGGGATGGCCGACTTGGGCTACCCAGCTTCTGATATCCGAAAAGGGGAAGCATAGGATGAAGGACCCTTACTCGGATTATGATTCGATCCAAGGAGAGGCTTTACATCCTCTCGATAAAAAAATTCTGAAGATCAACGATCGTGAAGATCTTCTTGATCAAAAGCTTCAGAAAATGAGCCAACGAATCGATGAGTTTCGTCACGCTCCCTCCACCCACGATAACGATATTTGCACTGACTCTTCTTTTTTTAGAAGATTATACAGGAATCGATCCCGTCGAACTTCAAGCTCCCTTAGTTTAAGAGTTACGATGGGATCACTGATCCAGTCGACCATCTGGAGACCTTTCGGACGATGATGCTACTCTACGATGCATCAGATGCCATTTTTGTGTCGGACTTTTCTATCCACCCTCAAGGAAGCCGCCAAGAATTGGTACTCAGCCCTTAAGCCGGTTATCATCTTTTTCTTTGATTAGATGAGCCATCAGTTTGCGGCTTATTTTATTAGCAGCCGACGTTCCCATCGAGGTTCGATTCCCTGATGAACATCAAGCAGAAGGAGGGAGAATCCATTCGGACTTATATCATTTGGTTTAATGCAGCTGCATTGGAGGTCCGGAACTTGGATCGATCGGTTGCAATGGTTGCACTTAAGGACGGCCTTCAGAAGAATGATTTGCTGTTCTCCCTGAAAAAAAAGTACCTCAGAGATTTTGCCGATATGCTGGCTCGGGTTGAAGGTTATATCCAAGCTGAAGAGGCCTTCAAGGCCAAGGACAATGAAGCCATTGGAGAGCGGCGAATCGATGAGCCAGGCAGGCCCGCTGAGGAAGGAAAGTCGAGTGAAGCTCGACCGTGCTTTCGAACTTTCCCTGAGCACAAGCGAGTTTGAACTCCTTCCTAGGCTCGGAGGCAGGGAAGCCCCGACAGAAGGACGCGGCAGGGATCTCTTCTCCGAAGATTTCACAACTACGCTCCTCTCAATGCTTCGAAAATACAAGTATTGATGAAGATCAAGGAGCAACTGTCGAGGCCTATAAGGATGCGCACTCATCCTGGCAAGCGCAATCCTAGCAAATACTATCTCTACCATCGTGATCACGGTCACGATACTGAAGAATACATTCAGCTTTAAGAACGAAATCAAGGATTCAGCTTTAAGGACGAAAGCCAATTGGAGCTCGATTCAGGACGAAGCCTGATTGGGTCGATTCCTCAGACGTCAATCTGAAGCAAGGAAAGATCGGTCGAGGGCACTGCCACAGCTTGAACCACCAAGGAGGGAGGAACAATAGGAAG
>QRFJ01000110.1:1674839-1732336 GCA_006176705.1 Cocos nucifera | reverse complement strand
AAGAGTAGGAGTAGAGGATTTATTATGAAAAAATAATTCACTACGAATATAATTTTATGAATGACTTGTTGCTTTGTGGTAGAACCTCGACCTTGGCCTCGATTGAGGACCAAGTTCTTAGATATGATCGAGGTGAGTAAGGATCGAAATATAGCTGACCTATAGGAATTGAGGGAGCGTGGTCCTTAGATTTGGCAGGTTATCCCACTCTAGCAAGATCATGACAATTTTGAGAGAATAATCTTTTCGTGACTATGGAAAGGCTAAGATAAGGAACTCTAAACTACGGAATTTGATTATGCCCAAAAGGGCAACTACTAACTGGACTTCAACATCGAATGTGGAGCCCTATATGTATCTGTTCCATTATTGCGAGGTGATCCATTAGACAGATCCAAGAGCGCTGTTGCTGGAGCCCAGCACATCTTACTAAAATAGGAGAAAATAAAAAGACCTCAGATAAGTTCTCAAAAAGCCTCAAGGCACTCCATTAACTTTTTCTCTCTCTCTCTCTCTCCTCTAATTTTTAGCTAACTTAAGCATCGAAAGATCCCATCGAAAAACTTTCTTAGTTCATGAATTTTTGCCGGTCCAACTCTAGCATCTGGGAGAAGTCTTGTTCAGCATCTTGTCTTCAACTGAGGACCCCTCTACCTTATCTTCAGCTGAGGAGTCCATCGCCTAGTCTTCATCGAAGGAGATCAACTTCAATCTCTTGATTTAAGACTTGGCAACAATAGATTGCTGAGTCGCCTAAAGGAAGGATCCTCAGTCATTATGATACGAGTATTTGAGAGAGACGCACTATATGTATGGACGGCTACAAAGAGGAGCTTCAGATACCTCTCACCTCTCCAAGAGTGTGCGACCCAATGAAGCCCAATAAGAGGCCGTCGTGCCTAAGTCGGTCCAAGCACCACCACCTCCTCAACCTATGCCAATGGTCTTCAACGACCAGTTCAACAACCTCATCTAGTAGGTGCTGGCCCTGATCACTGTAGTGCAAAGGATACAACAAATTGCTACACTTCAACCTACCCTAGAAGCCCTACACCGAGATCAAGCTAGCTTGATGACCCTACAATCACATCCTCCTAGTCCAAGATAAAGGCATAGCCAACACAGCCAACCTATAAGCCCCGACCGAAGATAATGTAGGTGCTCACCGACCCAACGGTCAAAAAAAGACTCCACTTCGAGAAACCTCTCTTCTCAGCATCGAGAGCTCTACACCGCTCGAGATACCAAAATAGAGAGGAGATTTCAGAAGATGCAGCAATGGATCGAAGCTCTGTAAGGCTAAACTCAATAGCAAGGAACAAAGCTCGGCTTCAACATTGATCCCCCATTTTCAAGGAAGATCATGGATGAGCCACTCCCTCTATAGTTTAAGATACCGCAATTGGAGTCATACGATGGGACCTTGGATCCCGTGAACCACGTGGAGTGCTTCAAAGCTCTAATGCTCCTCCATGGGGCAACTAATAGAATTTTCTACCAGACATTTTCATCCACTTTAGGGAAGGTCACTCAATACTAGTACTCAAGCCTTTACCTAGGCTTAATCAATTTCTTTGAGTAGCTTGGCCGATTGCTTGCAATCCACTTTGTTAACAGTTGCTGACAGTGCCACATCTTGGATTCACTTGTCAATATCAAGCCACGAGGAGGCAAGTCTCTCCAAAAGTACATCAATCGCTTCAACACCTCGATCCTCGAAGTATGTAATTTGGATAATTAGTGGCCATAACTACTCTCAAAGCTGGGCTACTCAAGAATGGCTTTCTCTTCTCACTCGAGAAAAAATATCCTAAAGATTTTGCTAAAATATTGGAGAACCCCAGCAACGAGCCTCAAGAAAGGAAAGAAGACAGCAAGCACAAAAGCAAGAAGCGTAAGAATGAAGGTCGATGAAGCGATAAAAGACCACATCTATCTTTGACTCCTGCAATGGCCAGATAAGGACCTCGCCCAAATGTCGCCGACCTCTATTGCCATCTTAGAGATTCAATACCTATACTCTCCTTAAAATTTCTTGAGCCCAGATAATAATAGAGATAGAGCACCAAGGGGATCACCAAGGTCGAGAAAAATAATAGCCCGACCTCATGCATGAAATATCAGAAAATATTATCGATATCATCGAGATCATAATCATAATATCAAGGTATGTCGACAGGTTAAAGATGAAATCGATGTACTCATTAGATAGGAAAGATTGAGGCAGTATATCGAAAAATAGTCGAATCGAGAAGAAACTAGCCCCGAACCATCTTAGTGCGACGGTCCCTAGGAGAATAAGCATGTAGTGGAGATGATTCATACTATCTCTTAGGGATAGCTCAACAATCTAACCTCGAAATAAAGATGAGCTAAAGAGAAAGAAGTAGAAGATCGAATATGAAGAAATCACCTTCTCCAATGCCGACCTCCAAGGAATACAATGTCCTCATAATGATCCAATTATAGTAACTTTGGATATTTTGAACTATGATGTACGTCGTATCTTGATTGATCATGAAAGTTCTATAGATATTTATTTTATAATATTTTTGTAAGAATAGGTTTGGCTCGTGATCGGCTAAGAAGACTTGATTCTCATCTAGTCATTTTTCTGGCAATGCAATACCAGTAGAAGGGGTCATCTCCCTCCAAGTGACTGCATGACAAGCTCCAAGGTGGTCAACCATCCAGGTTAGCTTTCTAGTCATAAAATTCTTATACGCTTACAATGCCATATTAGGTCGGCTAGGTTTGAACACCCTTTGAGCTGTGGTATTGACCTACCATTTATTGATTAAATTCTCCACTTCACATGGGATCGGTGAGGTTTGAGGAGATCAAGAGTTGGCCAAAGAGTGTTACATGGCAACTCTACGTAGAGAGGCTCTTATGGAATCTTAGCCTGCGAAAGAGCTTGATGCTCGAGATGAGCTAACATAAGAGGCCAACCAGTAGAAGACCTCATGTCAATCGTATTATAAGAGTTTGACCAGACCAGAATAGTCCAGGTCAACTCTAATTTGAATGATGAGGATCGCCAATATCTCGCCTCGTTTCTTCAATCCAACATAGATGTCTTCGCCTAGGCGGCCTCGAACATTCTAGGTATAGACTCGGAAGTTATTGTCCATCATCTAAACATGGATTTAAAGTATTGTCTCGTTGGACAAAAGAAGAGGTAAACTGCTAGCCAATATAGTGTTGGTCAAGAAGGTGAATGAAAAATGGCATGTATGCATTAACTATACCAACCTCAATAGGTTGTGCCCCAAGGATAATTATCCACTGCCTTAAATCAATCAACTGGTGGATGCTATCTTAGGTCACAAACTCATCTTCTTCATAGATGTCTTCTCCAATTACAATCAAATCTACATGACCCTCGAAGATGAGGAGAGGATAGCCTTTACTATTGACAAGGGTCTTTTCTGTTATAAGA
The DNA here is from genome assembly GCA_006176705.1 of Cocos nucifera. Taxonomy (NCBI): domain Eukaryota; kingdom Viridiplantae; phylum Streptophyta; class Magnoliopsida; order Arecales; family Arecaceae; genus Cocos; species Cocos nucifera. The sequence goes on along the minus strand of QRFJ01000110.1, from coordinate 1,728,894 downwards.
TCATGCTTTTCAGCTTAAAGAATGTAGGAGCAACCTACCATAGGCTCATCAATAAGGTCTTTAAGGAGCAGATCGAGAGAAATATGAAAGTGCATATGGATGACATGCTCATCAAAAAGTAAGGCTACCGAGCATCAAATTACTGATCTTTTCGATGCTTCCATATGAAGCTTAATCCCAACAAGTGCATCTTTGGATCACTTCTAGCAAGTTTCTTGATTTCATGATATCACAGTATGAGATCGAAGCAAATCCAGAGAAGATTCATGCTCTTCAAGAAATGACATCGTCAAGAACAATCAAGAAAGTAAAACATCTCACAAAAAGAATTGTGACTCTCAGCATATTTCTCTCAACATTCGCTGAGAGGAGTTTACCCTTCTTCAGAGCTCTTAAGTAGATGAAGAACTTTCAGTGGATGAAAGAATATCAAGTTGCATTTAATGAGCTGTAGAGGTACTTAGGCTCCCCACTACTTCTCTACAATTCAGAGCCAAATGAGATTCTATACTTGTATTTTGCAGTCTCTTCTCAAGCAATCAACCCAGTGTTTATCTAACAAGAAAGTGTGCTCCAAAAACTAGTGTACTATGTGAGCTGAGTCCTCCATCATATAGAGACCAAGTATACAAAGCTGGAGAAAGTAGTGTACATGCTTATGATCTCAACAAAGAGACTATTTCCATACTTTCAAATGCATATAATTTCTATCCTCACTGACCAACCTATCAGATCGATACTCTTTCGATCTAAGACCTCAAGTTGGCTAGCCAAATGGGCCATTAAGTTCAAAAAGTTTGATATAAAACATCCTCCTCGACCATCCATCAAAGCTCAAGTTTTGATGGATTTTGTTTCAGAGTGCACTATCTCTAAAAAGGAGGAACCCACATCAAAACTCAAAGCTAAAAAACCTAAGAAGTACTAGGTTCCATGCAGATGATTCCTCCATTACAATAGATTCTAGGATCGGGCTAATCCTCACCAACCTGAAAGGTACGATCGTAGAATATGCTCTTTATTTTAGATTTAAAATCTTAAATAATGAGGCTGAATATGAGGCCTTAGTAGCTAGGCTTAAGTTTGCCAAAGAGTTGAGAGTTCAACACCTAAGGGAATATAGCGATTCATAGCCCATCGCTGGCCACTTGCGAGGCATGCACGACGCACGAGAGCCTAACATGGGTAAATACCTATAGAAGGTGAAAGATCTTACATCTAACCTTGCATCCCCAAGTATTCAGCAAATCTTGAGGTCCAAGAATGTTAGAGTCGATCTCTTGTCAAAATTCACCATCATGAGAGTTGTTGACCTCAAAAAGAGTTCATATGCGGAAATTCTAGAAAATCCAAATATTGAAAAGGCCTTAATAATGCAAACTGATCATAAGCTAAGCTGGATGGATCTGATCATATAATTTTTGAAGGATGGAATGCTACTTGCAGATCTGTCAAAAAGTTGAAGCACCAAGCACCTCGGTACCTGATGTATGAAGGAAAGATGTATAAGAGATCTTATTCACTATCATTGCTCTAACGCCTTCATCCATCAAAAATAAATTATGTCCTTTGAGAGATTCATGAAAGCATTTACGACAACCACCTAGAGGGCAGAGCTCTTGCTTATAAGGTACTGCGGTAAGCCTACATCTAGTTGATGTTATAACAGAACACAACCGACTTAGTGCAGAGACATAATTAGTGCCAGAGGAATGCTAATATATAATGCTGGTCTTCAACTCCATTAGTGCTAATTATGATACCTTGGCCCTTCATCTAATGGGGGATGGATATTCTGGGATCTTTCTCGATTGCAGCAGTACAAAAGAAGTTTCTACTCATTGCAATTGACTACTTCATAAAGTGGATAGAAGCAGAGGCACTGGTATACATCACTGAAGTCAAGTTTTGCAACTTTATGCAAAAAACCATCATCTATCGATTTGGCTTGCCACAAGCCATCATAGGGATGGCAGTTAGTGAAGGAGAAATTCTGATTTTTCAGATCAGATTCATTCAGATCTGATCGGATTGAGAAAGATATTTCAAAAATTTTCTCTCATGTATCCATATCAGATCTAAGATATTTCAGATCTAATTTTATAGATCTAATAAATAAAAATAAAAATAAATTAAATCTAATTTAATTTATACCTTGATGTAGGTAATCTAATTATCCTTTGATGATCCTACTGATTGCTTAAGATTCTAGATTTAGCCACGTAAGCGCCTGGCCTCTACCGGTATCCACTCAGACTGGATCTGAAGATCTTCTTCTTCTTTATCACTTCTCCAAAAATTAGATCTGGATCTGATTTGGAGAATTTTCAAAACTTCTTTTAAAGATCAGCAGTCGTCTCTATAGTAGTGCTGCCTTCTTTCTTTCTCATCAGCCTTTTTTTGCCTGGATCGCACCAAACTGAAGCCCAACTTTTCTTGGGCGTGAGAGGAGAGAGAGAGTCAGAAGATGGCATGGAGGAGAAAGAGGGGCAGCCTTGGGGCATGGCTAAGAGGGAATTCACTGAAAGTTGGGCGCAGATAGAATTTATTTATAAACCTTGCTGCGCCATGCAGTACCACATCATCCCGACCAATCACGTTGCTTCGTACAATCAGATCTAAATCAGATTGATAGAATGACATCACCTGATCCAATCAGATGAAAGCCCCATGAATTCATCCTTAGATGGTGCCTAAGACTGATCAAAGTCTATAGGTAAGGGTTACCTAAGTAGAATCCAAGAAGCAACCTAAAGTCCCATCTGTATGAGACTCCAAGCATCCCTATCCATGGGTGCACGCCATCCTAAGCATGCGCCCCCTCCTTTTCAAATTTTAGTAAGGGGATAAGCCCCTATCTGCTCTCCAATAAGTGCATGACATATGGGCCAATGTCCAAGGATCAAAAGTCAACATTTAACCAAAGTCAAAGGATAAGAATTAGCAGGTGATGGAAAATGGTAAGTGTTGTCTCAAATTTATCTCATAAATTAAGGCAATCCTTTTCTGACCTAGACAAGCTTCAGTAATACCAAGTAAAGGTACCTGAGTGAGCATAAATATATTTGGCTCAGTCGAGACAACTTTTAATGATAGTAAAAGGAGAATGTTAGGTTCAATCGTATGCTAGCATGATTTTCTTGAACCTAATTGAATCTAATTCAAATCAATTGAACTGGGTTGGTCTAATTGATGATATCCATATCCAAATTCTTATTTGTGTGATCTAGTTAGGTTCAATTCTATGTGATAATGGGATATGTCATGATCTCCATCATCGATATCATCGAAACTTCTTTCGATGGATCAGAACTCTTCTGATTCAGACAACTGGAATGATCGATCGTCTAAGTCATTCTAATTGCTCCCAAAATCCACTAATGATACCTAGCAGTATATGGTGGCAACCCATCAAAACTGAAAATGAATCTCTCGGTGCAGCTATTTGTATGATTAAGTTTTTCTATCTTGAGCCCCGATCAGATTAGGATTAAGGTGAACTCGTCAAATCCTAATTTCTATCATATGATTTAATCATTCGATTCAAGTTCGATGTGAAAATCCTAATAGAAACTCTTTCTATTATTTCACTCTTTGCCATGGCCATGGACTTATGGACTTGATTCTCATGATCATCATAGGGCTGCTCCTCATCCATCGAGGTAGATAGATTTTCTCTTGGTGCAATCCAAATTCTACAATGAATATACTATAGCCAACATACACCTCAGGATTCCAAATGACTAGGAGATCGAGTTATGGTGTAGTCAAACTATAACACCCTCAAGATGAACTATCGATGCACCTCAGATCAAAGAACCAGACACACCACTGCAGCTTCGAGTCAATCATTGATGAGAATGTAGACTTTCTTATGACTACTCGAGGTGGTCACGCTTAGTGCCCTCGTTCTCTAATGAGTACCTGTACTCTCGCTCCGATATCTCTATACACCGTAGACTCAAGACTCATATCTATAAAAAAGAAGCGATTGTACACCAACCTTTCGGATCAATCACCATCCTCATGACGATTCTACGGTCATGAGCATTTTATGAGTTAATAAATGAAAATTCATGTCTAAAATTTTCAACTCTTGAAAATATGAATTATCATTACCATTAATTCAAGGGATGTATCACAGACACTAATTATACATTTATGATAGAAAATAATTTATTTTATTATTTATAGTCAAAATTATAATTTTATCCTTAGAAGTGTATTACAAGTGTCAGTCAATTTTGGCTTCTAGAGCACACATATCTAACAAACTTCCACTTAACCTAAAGTCAATTGGCTACAAATCTAAATTTCATCTTCTCAAGATGGGTTTTGATCTTCTACTGGTCCAATGATTTTATAAGCGGATCCGTTGTATTGTCTACGGAGTTAACTCTCTTGACCTCGACGTAACCCTTCTTGAGGTAATCGCGGATGAGGTGGTATCGCCGCTCGATATGCTTGGATTTCTGATGAGACCTCAGCTCCTTAGCAAGGGCTATGGTGCCATTATTATCGCAGTACAGAAGAATGGCATCTGATGGCATCACTTCGATCTCTGCGGCAAACTTCTTATACCAGAATGCCTCCTTTGCAGTTTTTGATGCAGCGATGTATTCTGCTTTCATGGTGAAATCTGCTATCACTGTCTGCTTGAAACTTTTTCAACTGACAGCTCTATCATTGTACACAAACAGACTTCCAGATATTGACTTTCGATCATCTACATCGGATATAAAATTCGAGTTTGTATATCCCTAGACTTGGAGTTCTCCATTACCAAAGACCAACAACATATCCTTAATTCTTCTCAAATACTTAAGGATACATTTCATAGAAGTCCAGTGTTTTTCATCTAGATTTGACTGATATTTGCTCGTGACACTCACAGCATGGGCTATATCAGATCGTATACATAACATGGCATACATGAGGCTCCCTATTGCTAAAGCATAAGGAATCTTGCTCATACGTTCTATTTTCTCAGGTGTGCTAGGACACATTTCTTGGAAAGATGAATGCCATATCTGAATGATACCAAATCTATTTTAGAGTTTTTCATGCTAAACCTCTTTAGCACTTCCTCTATGTATATTTTCTATGAAAGTCCTAGCATCCTATTCGGTCTATCTCTATAGACCTTAATTTCTAGAATAAAGGATGCTTCTCCAGGATCTTTCATGAAGAATTTTTTAGATAACCACATTTTAACTATGGTCAACATGGGAATATCATTTCCAATAAGGAGGATGTCATCCACGTACAATACGAGAAAGACAACAGCGCTCCCACTGACCTTTTTGAAAACACATGGTTCCTCTTCATTTTTGATGAAACCAAACATTTTGATCACATCATTGAAATGAGTGTTCCAGCTCCGAGATGCTTGCTTAAGTCCATATATGGACCTTTGCAGCTTGCAAACCTTGTGATCAGTATCACTGGATGTGAAACCTAGCGGCTGTTCCATATAGATATCTTCCTCAAGATATCCATTTAAGAATGCCGTTTTCACATCCATTTGCCATATTTCATAATCGAAATAGGCTGCAACGGCAAGCAATGTGCGGATGGATTTTAGCATAGCTACTGGGAAAAAGGTATCCTGATAGTCAATGCCTTCGCATTGACTATAACCTTTTGCCACTAGTCTAGCCTTGAATGTCTCCACATTTCCATCTGCACCAATCTTTCTCTTGAAGATCCATTTACACCCAATAGGTACTATACCTTCTGGTGGATCTACCAAGGTCCAGACTTGGTTTGAGTGCATCGAGTCAATTTCTGACTTCATTGCCTCTAAGCCATTTCTCGGAGTCGATATCTGATAATCTGCCTCGTTGTAGGTTTTGGGATCATCACCATGAGCACCATTACCTATACGAGGAATATTTTCTCTACTATTCCTCTGAAATAATACCTAAGTATCTTTCAGGGGGATGGGAAAACTCTTTTCGATCTACGAGGTGGAGGAGGTAGTGTTCTTATTGGCTCAACCTGATTTGGTTCCATTTGGTCCTTAGCTCGTTTGCTACTTGTGAGACTTTCTCATCAAGCTTAATCTGCTTTTCCAATGCCGCTATCTTGAATAAACTATTTTTCAAGAAAGATGGCATGTCGACTCACAATCACATTGTGGTCTTCTGGAATGTAGAAATAGTATCCTAATGACTCTTTAGGATATCCTATGAATCGAGCTCTAAAGGACCTAAACTCTAACTTGTCCGCTTGTTGTCTTTTTGACATGAGCCGGACAATCCCCAAATTCTGAGATGACTCAGACTTGGTTTCTTACCATGCCATATCTCATACGGTGTGGTAGGAACGGTTTTAGAGGGAACCCTATTCAGTAGATAGATTGAAGTTAACAAATGATATCCCCAAAAGAAAATCAGGGAGGTCTGTGAAGCTCATCATGGATCGGAACCATATCCAATAGAGTCCGATTTCTCCATTCTGAAATCCCGTTGAGTTGAGGTGTTCCTGGTGGAGTCCATTGAGAGACTATGCCATTTTTCCTTGAGATAGTCTAGGAATTTTTGGCTAAGGTATTCACCTCCTCGATCTGATCGAAGAACCTTAATGGTTTTTTAAGTTTGTTTTTCTACTTCATGTCTGAATTCTTTGAACTTTTCAAAAGCTTCAGACTTATGTCTCATAAGATACACATACCCATACCTAGACAGATCATCGGTAAAGGTAATGAAGTAGACAAAATTGCCTCTAGCCGGCACATCAAATGGGCCGCACACATCAGTATGTACTAGGGCAAGGAAGATCTGTGGCCCTCTCCCCATGTCCAACAAAAGGGAGTTTAGTCATTTTGCCTTGAAGACAAGATTCACAAGTTGGATATGACTCAAAAGTCAATGGACTCAATAGCCCATGATTTTCTCCAATTTGTTGATTCCTATCTTCTGCTATATGACCTAATCTTAGGTGCCATAGATATCTATCATTTGGACTATCCCTAGGTCGTTCATGGTATTCATATTTTTGCTCGATAGTTAAAATAGGATACATCAATATATAACTGATAAAGATCATTAATAAGAAAATCATTTGCAATTTTATTTCTTTCATAAAGAATGTTACAATGGTCCTTAAGAAGGTAATCACATAGCCTTCTGTGCTAAGCATGAAACAGAAATCAAATTCCTGCTAGCTTCAGGCACATAATAAACAGTCTTTTTAAAACTAAGTCTAAACCAGATGGTAATCGAAGAGGATATGTTTTCCCACGGCCACTGTAGCAACTCTTGCTCCTATTTTCGATGCGTAGGATCATGTCACCATCCCTCAGCCTTCTGCTATCCTCAAGACCCTGCATAGAAGTGCACAGATGAGCACTAGAACCAGAGTCAAGCACCCAACTGGATGCAGAAAGAAACCATAAATTAGACTCAATAATGAGCATACCTCCAGAAGGACCTTCCTTCTTGTTCTTTAGGGTGGCCAGGTAAGTAGGGCAGTTTCGCTTTCCAATGGCCGTCGCTGTTGCAATGGAAAATACTTTTTTTTTATCAGTCGGCCTTCTTCTTCAGCTCTTTTTTTTCTTCTTTCCTCCTTTCACCTTTTGCTTTTTCACAGACTTCTTTTCTTTTCCATAAGACTTTCTTTTGGGAAGAAGTCCATTCCATAGCAAGAACTGAGCCTTTAGAACCTTTCATAGAAAGCTCAGCGGTAACCAGCATATGTTCATAAATTCGGCCAAGGAAATTTTGAAGTTTATGCATGTGGTAATTCATGATGAATTGCCCATATGCATCAGTCAAGGATTGCAGAATAATATCATTCTGCAGATCCAAGTCTAACTTCACACCGAGCTTCTCAAGCTCTTCCATGTCCTTGATCATCATCAGACAGTGATCTTGGACTGACTGCCCATCATGCATCTTAGCCTTAAAAAGTCATTTCGTGACTTGATATTTGGCTGCGCGACTCTGTTCACCAAACATCTCCTATAGGTGAGCCAACATTTGGCGAGCAGTCCCTGATATCTTCATGTTGGCGCTGGAAGCTCATCAGACATCGAGCCCAATATGTAGTATCTGGCCTTATTATCTTCGTCTATCCATTTTTCCAGAGACGCTCTCTGTTCAGTGGATGGACGAGCTGGTAAGGTGGGAGGGTCCTGTCCAAATACATGGTTAACTTCTCAAAACCCAAAATAATTTTGTAGTTTCTGAGCCAATCTTTATAATTTGGTCCTGTCAGTCTATGTGTGTTCAGGATTCGTGCTAATGGGATTGGACGCAGACATTTTTTCTATAGAGAGTCAAAGATTCTAGTTAGATATTGTAATTATGACTTGACCAATTTATTTAAAAAATTTTATTTTTAAAATAAATTAGCTCCTCACTATTTTTTTGGATCCCTACACTCCCTCTGTAGAGATGCAAAAATCTTCCACGATTAATGATTTCTAGTGGATGGTGCGGTCTCACCAACTGACTCATCACCTCACCTAACAGTTATTGGTGATGGGTTAGCCAATGAGTGAACAACTCTTGTTCAATGATTCTCTAATCATGGTGCACCCAAACTTGGTCTCTAATTCATGAATCTCACCGTCCTGAATATTGATCCACTCCTTAGTTAAGTCAGACCCACCATTTGCATAGACTGGATTCCTAATTGAGTCTCTCACCGTATCCAAAATATTGAGCCCAACTCATCCTCCAGCCCATAGCATCCAATGCCTAATAGACATGGTTGCATCTTTTCGGTGCAACTGAGCCACTGTATCCAGCCGAGAACAATCAACCCCGGGAAGGGCCCGCACATCTACAATGGTGGAAGACCTCAGACTTAATCTTTTTCTTAAGGAGAATTGATTCAGGTCTCATTAAACTAGACTTGTCATAGTCATAACAATTATGACTAACCTAGTGGCATGGGTTAGCTCGGATTATTGACCACCTCAGATCAGAACTGTGTCAACAGATATGGCCAGGTAAGTGAGATCGGTGGAAGGAATATGCCATTAACTCGACAAGAATGCATTCGGGTCGAGTAGCTTCCAATTAAAAATCAGTCGGTCGTATGTGCCAAACTTACCTTAGACACCAAATTGTTGAGTCAGAACCAATTGGGTTAGCCTACAATCCAGACTCTAACCTCTGAGCCTAATTAGGTCTTGCTTGATCGATCACTCATGACTCGATCTTGACCCAGACTTAATCCTATTAGGCTGGTCAATTTAAGCATTGTTGATCCCATCTAACCAACTCTTGATTCGGTTTGATCAACCGCTTAGACCTAATTGAGCTACCCAAGCCCGAACCCAAGTATTATGAATATGTCTTAGATCTAAAATTCTCAATTTTAGACCTAATTAATATTTCATAATCTTAATTTTTAATTAAGTTAGGGTTCATAAACAAAAACATGTAAATAAATCCTAGGATTTCAGGATCTAGGGTTTTGCAGAAAGTAAGTTTTTAATTTTCTGATTAAGGACGAACGGCAGCACCCCTACACATCATAAGAACACCCCATCGAATGGGAAGGAGAGGGCCTTTAAACCCTTCTTTGTTCTTATGACCGGAACGGCCAAGAGGAACGCCTTAATCAGGAACATATAAATCTACAAAACAGTTTTAGATCTATATCATATATCTCATATATTAAAATTTAGATCTAACTTAATGGCATATTTTGCATACATCTCATGTATCGAATCATGCATATTTTTCAGATCTAAATTATCTCATAATAATCTAAAAAATTAGATTTAAATTGATCTAATCAAAATAAATTCTAATCTAGACAATTATGTAGAACTATTCTACAACTAGTCTAGACATGCATCAATCATATCTCATATGATTAAAAATTAAATAATTTTATTTTTTATTTTTTAGATCTTATTATAATATTTATAATTATCAAAAAATAAAAAAATAAATAAGATCTAAAATTATAATTTAATCAAAATAAATTTGACATGCAAAGACTATTCTATAGAACTATTCTATTTTAGAACTAGTCATGCATATTTTCTAATCTTAGATTCAAATTATTTAATTTTAATTTTTTCTAATTTTAGATCTAATCACATCTCATGTGATATTTAAATCATTCTATTTTTAATTAAAATAAATTTAAAAATAGATCTAAATAATTTTATTTTGAACCTGGCTCTGATACCAGTTGAAGAAAAAATTTGATTTTTTCGGATTAGGTTCGTTCAGATCTGATCGATCAGAGAGATATTTTAAAAAAATTTTCTCTTATGATCTAAATTAGATCTAAAAATTTTCAGATCTAATTTATTATTATTTTAATAAATAAAAATAAAAATAAATTAAATCTAATTTAATTTATACCTTGATGTGGGTAATCCTATTATCCTGTTGATGATCCTGCTGATTGCAGCGGAAGGTTCTGGATCTAGCCACGCAAGCGCCTGGCCTCTATCGATATCCACTCGGCTGGATCTGAAGATCCTCTTCTTCTTTATCACTTTCTAAAAATTAGATCTGGATCTGATCTGGAGGATCTTCAAAACTTCTTTGAAGATCAGCAGTTGTCCTTTGCAGCAGCAGCCTTCTTTGCTTTCTCGATCAGCTTTTTCTTGATCTGAGATCGCACCAAACTAAAGTCCCAAACTTTTCTTTGGTGTGAGAGGAGAGAGAGGAAAAAGATGGCATGGAGGAGGAAAGAGGCAGCCTTGGGCATGGCTAAGAGGAAACTTTTCACTTGAAAGTTGGGCGCAGATAGGTTTATTTATAGACCCTACTGCATCATGTAGTGCCACATCATCCTAGCCAATTACGTTGCTTCATGCAATCAAATCTAAATCTGATTGATGGGATGACATCACCTGATTCAATCAGATGAGAGCCCCATGAATTCATCCTTAGATGGCACCTAAGACTGGTCAAAGTCTATAGGTAAGGGTCACCTAAGTAGAATCCAAGAAGCAACTTAGAGTCCCATCTGTATGGGACTCCAAGCGTTCCTATCCATGGGCACACGCCATCCTAGGCATGCACCCCCTTCTTTCTAAATTTTAGTAAGGGGACAAGCCCCTATCTGCTCTCTAATAAATGCATGACACATGAGCAAATGTCCAAGGATCAAAGGTCAATGTTTGACCAAAGTCAAAGGACAAGAATTAGTAGGTGATGAAAAATGATAGGTGTTATCTCAAATTTATCTCATAAATTAAAATAATTTTTTTCTGATTTGGACAAGCTTCAGTTAGACCAAGTAAAGGTATTTGAGTGAGCACAAATATATTTGGCTCAGTCGAGATAATTTTTAATGATAGTAAAAGAAGAACGTTAGGTTCAATCGTGTGCTAGCATGATTTTCTTGAACCTAATTGAATCTAATTCAAATCAATTAAACTGGATTAATCTAATTGATGATATCTAGATCCAAACTCTTATTTATGTGATCTAGTTAGGTTCAGTTCTGTATGGTAATGGGATATGTCATGATCTCTATCATCGACATCATCGAAACTTCTTTCGATGGATTAGAACTCTTCTGATTCAGACAACTAGAATGATCGATCATCTAAATCATTCTAATTGCTCCCAAAATCCATCAGTGACACCTAGCAGTATATGGTGGCAACCCATCAAAGCTGAAAATGCGAACCTCTTGGTGCAGCTACCTTGTGTGATTAAGTTCTTCTATCTTGAGCCCCGATCAGATTAGGGTTAAGGTGAAACTCGTCAAACCCTAGTTTCTATCATATGATGTAATCATTCGATTCAAGTCCGATGTGAAAATCTAAATAGAAACTCTTTCTATTATTTCACTCTTTGCCATGGCCATGGCTTCTGGACTTGATTCTCATGATCATCATAGGGCTGCTCCTCTACCACCGAGGTAGATAGATTTTCCATCTTGATGCAATCCAGTTCCTACAATGAACATGCTATAGCCAACATACACCTCAGGATTTCATATGGCTAGGAGACCGAGTAATGGTGTAGTCAAACTATAACACCCTCAAGGTGAACTATCGATGCATCTCAGGTCAAAGAACCAGACACACTACTGCAGCATCGAGTCAGTCATTGACGAGAAGGTAGACTTTCTAATGACTACTCGAGGTGGTCACGCTCAGTGCCCTCGTTCTCTAACGAGTACCTATACTCTCGCTTCGGTGTCTCTACACCGTAGACTCAAGACTCATCTACTAAAAGAAGCGATTGTACACCAACCTTCGGATCAATCACCATCCTCATGATGATCCTATGGTCAGGAGCATTTTATGAGTTAATAAATGAAAATTTATGTCTTAAATTTTTAACTCTTAAAAATATGAATTATCATTATCATTAACTCAAGAGATGTATCACAGACACTAAATACATATTTATGATAGAAAATAATTCATTTTATTATTTATAGTCAAAATTATAATTTTGCTCCTAGAAGTGTATTATAAGTGTCAGCCAATTCTGACTTTTAGGGCACACATATCTAACAGTTAGACGAATATTTTTGAGAATCCGACCCATCCTAAATCTTAATAGGATCCGTTTAGCATATTCTAATAAGATTTAGGATGGATTTGGGACTTAAAACTAAAATCCATTTGGGTTTTGGATAGATTTGAGATTTATCCCTCGGATATCCGCTATCCAAACCCACTTGTATATAAATATAAAATCCTAACCCTATCCGATGTATAAGTTTCTCTATCGGCTGCTCCAAGCCTCCCACTCAATTGAGACTCTTCAAGATGGAAAAAATAAAGAGAAAATCGGGGGGAAATAAAAGAAATATCAAGAAAAACAAAGGATAAGAGAAAAAATCAAAAGGTTAAGTCCTTTTTCCCACATGGATTGATCATTTTTTTTTCCTTTTTTATTTTTCATTTCATTCTCTTTCTTAGGAGATCCATGGGAAAGGAGAGCACTTAAGGGAGATGGGAGGGGTTTCTTAGGTTCTAAGACTCCCACCCGATTGAGACTCCTAAGGATGGAAAAAATAGAGAAAAAAAATCAGGAGAACACAAAGGAAAAATCAAGGAAAACAAAGAAACGTAGAAAAAATTGAAAGGTAAGACCTTTTCCCACATAGATTGATCTTTTTATTTTTCATTTTACTTCTTTTTCTTTTCATTTCATCTCTTTCTTTGGAGATCTGTGGGAAAGGAGAGTACTTGAGGAAGAACAGAGGTTTTGAGAGCTTAATCTTAGGAGAAGCATGATATTTTGTAGGGTTTAGAGAGTTTTGATCTAAAGGATTAATTCTTCTTTGGCTCGGGCAAGTTGGGGTACTCAGCAAGTATACCAATTTTAAATGGGACTGGTTTGGGATTTATGATTGATTTCATAATTGGGTTTGGGATGAGTTTGAGTAGTTAGATTTTAAACGAATTCGAATATGGGTAAAGCAAAATTTGTAGATACCCTACATGTTGCCATCGCTAAGCCATCATCATAAATAATAGATACCACTTCGACAATATGAAGTTTGTGGAGTTCTATATAGAGCTTGGAATCGCACACTTTATGACCTTAGTTGTGTACCCTTAATTAAATTAATGATGAGGTCGAGGTGACTAACTGAACTTTGTTGCTGGGACTAAAGATAAAACTAGATCAAGCTAAATGACTATGGATTGAAGAGCTCTACAATGTACTCTAGTCCTACCGAATGACTTGGTAAATTCCATTGAAGAAATACCATTTAACTTAGCCTTCGAGACTAAAATTATGATACCACTTGAAGTCAGCCTTTCTTCACTCAGGGTGGAGAAGTGCAACGAAAAAATAATTTGAATAACTTGAGGACAAATTTGGACCTATTGAAGGAAACATGAGAGCAAGTTCGACTTTAGATAGTGACCTATCAATAGAAAGTGGTCCGATACTATAACTTAAGGATCAGAGAAAAAGCCTTTCGAGCATGAGACCTCATTCTGTGAAGAGCTGAAGTATCCTACCCAGGAGAACAAGAAAAGCTATCACCAAAATAAAAATGCCCGTATCATATTAATGAGATGGTACATCCGAGAACCTACTGAATCAGTCGATTAGATGGAACACTGATTCCTCAAACTTAGAATGCTGAAAATTCATAGATTTATTATTTTTGATATAATTGTTACTGATCGATAATAAAGATTCACTTTTTATAGTTCAAAAATACCTTTCCAACATTCTCGAGCAATCAAAAGGGCCAATTAGTGCTCTTTATTCTTGAACGAGTCGAGCAGAGGAGGCCAACAAGTGCTTCTCATCCTTGAATAAGTTAAATGAAAGTCAAAAATAAGGCCAACTAGTGCTCCTCATCCTTGAATGAGTTGCACAGAGGCCAATCAAAAGGGCCAATTGGTGCTCCTCATCCTCGGATGAGTCGAGTAGAAGCCAAAGATAAAATCAAGATGCTTCACATCCTCGGACAAGTTGAGGTAGAGGCTAATCAAAAGGGCCAATTGATGCTTCTCATCCTTAGATGAGTCGAGTGAAGGCCAAAAATGAGGTCAATTGATGCTCCTCATCCTTGGACGAGTTGAGCATAGGCTAATTAAAAGGACCAACTGGCACTCCTCATCTTCAAATGAGTTGAGCAGAGGTCAAAGATGAGGCCAACTAGCACTCCTCATCCTCGAACTAGTCGAGTGGAGACCAATCAAAAGGGCCAGCTAGCGCTCTTTATCCTCGGACGAGTCGAGTGAATGCCAATCAAAAGGGCGAACTGGCACTCCTCGTCCTTAGATGAGTTAAGCGAAAGGCTAAAGATGAATTCAACAAGCACTAGTCCTCATCCTTAGATGAGTCGAGCCGAGGCTAATTAAAAGGATCAATAAGTGCTTCTCATCCTCGGATGAGTCGAGCAGAGGCCAAAGATGAGGCCAACAAGCACTCTTCATCCTTGGATGAGTCAAGTAGAGGCCAATCAAAAGGACCAATTAGTATTCCTCATCCTCAAATGAGTCAAGCAAAGGTTAATTAAAAAGCCAATTGATACTCTTCGTTCTCGAACGAATGGAGTGAAGCTCGAGGACAATGGCTAATACTTTAAGGTCCAACCCCTGTAACTTAAAAAAATATGGGTGATAAAAAAAACAACAAGCAACAGAGACAAAGCTAAAAGAAGTAAAGTTTGTACTAAAGATGAGAAAATTTATCGTAGATAGGTCAGACGGATTACAAAATTAGTTCGACCAAAGTCGAATAATACAAAAATGGCTCAACCATAAAGTCTGCTCAGCTATTACTAAGCTTAAGTAAAAGAATAAAAAAGAAGAGAAAAAAATGAGCCCTGCACATCGGCAGGGGCATCAGGCTTCTTGGCTGGGATGTCAGACTCCACCAACATGATTGCAGGCAGAGGCTAGGGCAAACCTCCAGCATCCTTAATCGGCATGTCCTCGCCACTTATCGACTACCTCCCTCCTCAACATTCGTGCCCTCTTCATCGGCATCTATCAAGCTAATATTGATGTTCGAAAAAAGGCTTTAGAATTTAGCCTTATAGCCTACAAAGCCCTCCAGATAAGAGTCAGTGGCAAATTCCAATTTAACCACTATAATTTCATCCAAAGAGCAAAAAGCTTTAGCTGCTTTGGTCTTCTCGGCCTCTAGCTTCTTCTCCCACTAAGCAGCTACTATGTAGAGACCCTCAGTCACACAATCCTCGGCTTAGATCCAAGCATTTTTGACCTCAACCTCCATCGATTTTATTTTGGCCTTCAGGTACTCAATCTTCCTGTATATTGGCCAACTTTGAAGCCTCAATTGCCTTCTTCTCGATCTATGCAGCTTTGACCTCAACCTCCTTTGAGGACCACCGGGCTTCCTTCAATACTCCCACAAAATGGTTCATGTGGTGGACAAGCTATGGAAGAGATGAGGTCAATAAAAAAAATGGGAGAGAAGAAGAAGAGGAGGATTTTTTGAACTTACCCAAAGAAGAAAGTCATAAGAATCCTTGACGCTGTATCTAAGACCTTCCACATCAATTGCCTCAACGTTGGCCAAAAGAATGGCAGTCCATAGTAGTTCACGAGTGACTCAGTTGTTCATCGAGCCCAACCTTCGATCTTAAACACTCTACCTGGGTTCCACAAGAAATTTTTGTGGAGCTGAGACTGGAGGGTCAACTTAGTGAGGAGAATTGCACGAAGAAACTTGAGGTCTGATTGCACCTTGGAGGGATGAAGATACGGGTGAAGAGGAAAATTGTTTCCCTAAAGCGGCTAATCTTGGGGGGCAGGTGGAGGGGGGGACAACCTAGGCTCCTAAGGAAGAAGCCCCCCTCCTCGGAGTTGAACTCTGGGTTAGCACCCAATGGGAGTTGGTGGTTGGCTAGTTGTCGAGGACAGCCTTGGCTAGGCCTCACTTGGGGGCAAAAGCATCGCTCAAGGATGTTTTTCTTTTTGTGAAGTGGTGCAGTGCCTTGAGCTCCTCAGGCTTCATGTCTGGAAAGCAGAAAATCATCAATCAAAAAGAACCAAGGTGAAAATGTAAATCAAAATTGACACTTATCTTTGGGATTGGCTGGACTCAACCTGACCTTATATAACATCTCCTCGGAAAGGAGGTTACGAAGAGGAGGAGCCACATGATTGAAAATGAACTTCAAAGCTTCCTCCTTGGCATTTGAGAGCAATGGAGCCTTATTCGATGACCTCCAAGATCGACCTCATGAAGTATCAAAGCCCTATGACTACTCGATTAAAAGAAAAAAATAATATTCCTTCTAATTATGAATGGAGAAAGGAGCATCTCAAATAAGGTGCCGCCCCATATGATCGAGGAGAAGCATGCCACCATCCAATCTTTTTCTGGTGGTCCTTGAATGAGAAATATGCCTGAGGTGGATGGTCGGCTTGGCATCAAAGAGGAAACAATGAGAAAAGAACTATAAAGTGCCATAAGTTCAGTGCCACACTAAAAGGAGCCATTTGGAAGATCCAAAGAAGATCTACAATAAAAGAATGAAAAGATAAACTGATGTTGGATTTCAAGGACTCTTCATAGAATCCAACCTGATCTTAATAAGGCCTAGCTATTCGATCATTGGGATCGGTGAGCTTTAGTGTGAATTCTGGAGGAATCTGGTATTGGAGATGGACAACTTCAAGTTCTTGCAAAGTGAGGAAAGAGGCCACTTGGAAGGGGCAAAAATTTGGCACCTCCTCGACCTCGGAGCCCTCCGAGGAAGGCTCGCCATGGGACCAAGGACCCTTATTAGACGGGTCTTAATCAAAAGACCAAGTGCCTAAAGATGAACTCAAGATGCTCATCTTTGGCAAAATTTAAAAAAGAAATAGAAATAAAAAGAATATTAACTAACAATAAGGACAATAGAACAACCCGAGGATTAGACTTTATGATTTAAGCTCAAAGCTCGGATCTAGCCGAGGATGACCATGGCTGCCAATGATGATCATGAGAGAGTTGCCAAAAATTGCCCAAGGATCCTACTCTTCTCTTGCACAATGGTGGAACTATAAAATAGTAAAAGTAAAATCTGAGAAATAGGAGCTTGGACAGCTCCGATCTAGTAGCGATTCGTCTAGCCATCATTGATGGTGGTCAAGTGGCAACCCAAGATTGGCCACAACCGATCTTATGCTAATCCATAGCTTCAATAGTCTAGATCAATAGATTGAAGAGATCAGTGACACTAATTCATAATGTGTGTTAGATCGCTACTCGTGCCCAAGCTCGATTGTCGAAGTATGTTAACCTTGCCAGGTCAGTCTCGACTTTAAGTTTCTACTCTCTTCGATCGACCTCGGGCTCGAGAGTGGGGGTAGGTGTTGTGGACCTCGACCTCAGCCTTGGCAGATCCTCGAATATATTAAAATGAATAAGGATCAGACATAGCCGACCTAAAAAAATTGAGAGAGCATGGTCCTATATTTGACAGGTCATCCCAATCCGGCAAGATGACCATTTTTAGATAATTAATAATCCTTCTCGTGACCATGGAAAGGCTAAATAAGAAAATCCTAGCCGTCAAAATTTGATTATGCCCCAAATGGCAACTACTAGTGGTTCCATTTTATGAACGCAAAGCATGATCTCCACTAGCACAATCCATATGCACTTTCTAGGAATGGCCAATCCTCCCAACATACATGACTCTTACTCATCCTCTATAAATAGGGAGAACATGGGATCTAGATAAGGTCTCGAAAGGCCTCAAGACACTCCACTATCTTCTCTCTCTCTTTATTCTCTAATTTCGAGCAGTCTTAAGCATCAAAGGATCTTTATGAAAAATCTTTTTGATCAAGAACTTTTTGTAAGTCCAACTCTATCACCCAGGAAAAGTCCTCTTCAACACCACGTCCTCAACCAAGGATCCCTCCACCTCATTTTTAGTCGAGGAGTCCATGGTCTAGCTTTCATCCGAGGAAATCAACTCCAACCTCTTGACTTAGAATTTTGTAGCAACATTTATAAAGCATGAATTTTAATGTTTTCACATCTACGTGTGTGTGTGTATATTAAGAAAAAGATATGAAGATTTTAAAAGCTCTTTGATAGCTCTATATATAAATATCTAAAATTAAAAAAATCGATATCTGAAGCTAGCATCCATACGAACACAAGTTCTTCCAGTGGGTATAAAGTTGATATATAAAATAAGAATTTTATCGATTAAAAATATTGGACATATTACGGGTATAAAGTGACTATAGTATGAATATCTAAGAGTATTATTTTAAACTATGACATGAACATATAATGAGAATGATTTATGAATCATGTTTACAAAATATTTATGATTTATGCATGCATGATTATCTTTATGACTCATTTTTTTACGTGCTCTATAAAATACTTTATTTTTGTAATATCTATTATTTTTTAAATATTGCATAATCATAGATAGACTTATGCTTGATCCGATATGAAAGTGTAGGTACTACTTACTAAGCTAGTATAGCGTATATCCTTTTTATTTTTATTTCAGAGCAATAAGACTATTAAGAACGCCAAAGGATGTAGGCTTAGGGGTCGATGCTAGCAAGCTTAAATATTTTATAGTTGAATTTAATTTATTAGATGATTATGGACTTGTAGTCAACTATTTATGAATTTTAAGATATAGATTTTCATATTTAAGTTTTGGATTTAGATGCTCTGAATCAATTTTAATTTAATTATTTGATAAATGATTAGAATTAAATATTTTATTTATGATGAATTTTAGTTAATTATGAATGTTGGTTTCATGTTATCGAGGGTGGCACCCATCAGTAGCATGACCGTATTATATTTCAGATTTGAGGCGTGACAACATGTATTGGACAGGGACTTATATCTCAATATCAAGAATTCACAGGTTCTTTTTCACCAGAAATCACTCATAATTCAAAAAGCATATCAAAATCCTCCATTCCTTTTGCTTATTTGTTTTAATGGAATTGGATGTTAGATCATTTCACCAGTAAACATTGTTGGCGGGAGTGAAGCTACGAATTCTCCAATACAGATAGGTGCCCCACTGCAGCGCAACTCGGAAACCTGGAGTCTGCCCCATGAGATGAGGAATTCTAGTCGTAAGGCATCGCTTTAGAATTGGAGAAAGATATTTTTTACCAATTAGAGTTTGAGATGTATAAATTAAATGTGGCATGTGTGCACTAACCACCAAGAGAATACAGTAAGGGAGTAAAATTACTCTGCAATGAGAGTGTC
Organism: Cocos nucifera; assembly: GCA_006176705.1. Lineage (NCBI taxonomy): Eukaryota > Viridiplantae > Streptophyta > Magnoliopsida > Arecales > Arecaceae > Cocos > Cocos nucifera. Next base: position 1,709,254 of record QRFJ01000110.1, on the reverse strand, counting down.
GTAACAAAGGAGAAATGCATTAGGATTGTAGATATCTCAAGAACGACATGGAATGCAGAAGGTAGAGATTTAGACTTAATCATTTGAGAAAATAATGTGAACTTTGTAAATAAAAGGTGGAAGCTCAAAGTAGTTGGTAGGTTTGAACATTGGAGCACATTAGTTAAGTTTGGAGATCGACAGAGCAGGAAGGATTAAGATATGGTTACACCATCGCTTGCTGGCTTCTAGAAAATTCATATCGGCCAGCTTTTTAAATCAAGCACGGCTTGTTTTGGTCATCCACTGCATGCTAAATATCCTCAGGAAAACAATAGTAAAATCCCTAGTGACTCGTAATCATAGAAGCATTGGAAGGGCAGCAAATTTCTTGACATAAGAAATAAGTTGTAACTCGAGCAGGATATGCAATGTAAAATTTGATGTAGTTTTTATGCTTTTGTTTCTAAAAGCCAATTGTATTAAGAGGAAAAGCAAATTTTCCCTGTAGAAAAGATTCTTGTTAGATAAAATATATGCAATGTTCTTTTACGGTTTCAATAAATGGCAAAGACCTGATGAGAGAATGAAAAAGGAATGGAAACATCAATCTCTGTAAATTTATTCAATTCATTTCGATAAATTTTCAGTTGCAATCAAGTTCTATGCAGGGTCTTAGATCAATAACAACGAGAGTGGAGAAGAGACTCCAAGTTAAACATCAATAGAATTAGGACAGGTATTGTTACATTAATGAATTAAATACTCATCAATATGTCACATTATTGGGAAAGGTCCAAGGACTAGAAAAGGTTCACTTAAAATAGGCTAAAACAGAGAATTAGCTGATGTGAAGAACTTTTATAGGGGATGAAGAGGAGCAAGATTTCAAAACCAAATAGGATACCGGCAGCACTGCAGAGATTAGTTTTTCCTGTATACACCAATAAGTTATGCACTCAGACATTGGGGATCATGGAGATTGAGTTCTAAGTAATTACAGAGTGTTGATCTACAATGCTAGCAGGATACACCTTGCAGGAAGTCAATCTGAGGTTGCATCTCAGGCATCTGAAGAAATCTAGAAGTTGCTACATTACCTTTTTTTTACACTAAACAAAATTATATTAGAGACAATAACAGGAAATTGAATACATGCATCTGCCAGAAACTGAAATTTGCTACTGATCTATTTGATGCCCTGTAGCTAAGGGATATTATCTTTTCCACATTATATATAGGTGCATTAAGCTTCTTGGCAGCAACATGTGAATCACCACAGAATTGAATGCAGTTATTTTAAAGAACAATAGAGGGAAAGGGAGGCTAGCATGAAGCCATTTCAACAAGATTTATTTCCCATGGCAAAATACATCATTAATCCAAAGCAGACATAACAACTTCAGAGATCTTTAAACCTCAGAACACTGACACAAATGTGAGATCCACGTCAGTCTGAGAGAATTTCCACATAAACATTACCAAACTTAATAAAGAATGAAATTGGAAAAAAAAGAAAATAAAAACAAAAATGCTTTGATGGTTGTTTAACAAAATTAAATTCTTCCATTAATGAATCATAGAATACAAAAAGATTCACCACTTGGCATTCTTCCATCATTATAGGGAACCAAAAAAAATGAGATTCATGGGAGAAACTAGGAATGCACAAGCTATTATATGCAAAATCGCAGGATGACAGCCAGCTCTGGATGGCCGAAGCAAGGTGAAATTAATCACAAGAATCCTGCAACCAAAGAAGCAAAAACAGTTAGCTCACTAACCATACTATAATTTCACCATAAGATGAATGAAGCTTAGTCTAACTTGAGCAGGGGATGCTTAAAATGTAGAATCCTAATCTCAATTCCAGTCTGAGAAACTATATTCAAATGTATAAACTTAAAAAGTAAATAGATTTTTCATAAATCCTGATGAACAACCACTTATCGACAAATGGTGAGAATAATGGTTCACATCCAAACAAAATCCTCCAAAATGGAGGATCTACAAGTATTTTACTGCTACCATACTTTGGTTGCATTTTTCTGACCCTTTGAGCTCAAGATAATGAGGAGGAGGTCCAAGATTTGAAAGACCGGAACATTCTCACTCATCAGATACCCATCAGAAGGTGGCCGAAAATTTGCCAGAAGACTAGGCAATGTTTGGCATCCTTTGAAAAAGCAGTCAGACCCAGAGGCAAATTTCTTTTGGCAGAATTGCTTGCTGATAGAGGAAACGACAAGCATGAGACACGCCATGCTATTTGGTGGGCCATCTAGAAATAAACAAGCATCTACATGCATTAAAAAATAAACCAGACAACCAAACATCTGTAAACTATATGGACAGTAGAATTTTGAGCCAAACGTTGTGTGATGTGGGGTTTTGTATTTCGCAATGTCAAAAAATTTGGTTACTTTGTGTTGTTGGATGTACTTGTGTATTTGTTGTGGAGACCACCTTGATAACCTTCATGCTTTCAATAATTTACCTACTTTTATTTAGATAAATGGAAGAAAATGTCATCAAACTTGGAAGTACTCACTCTAAATTTGGACAGAGTATGAAGACACATTACAATGTGAACTATGATATACTGCTTCATTCACTTAAAGCTAAAAATATCATGTCAAGGTAATTCAAAATCATAAGTAAGAGTCTTCTCAGCTTCCAGTATCTGCTTGGAGATATTCAAATAATCACAAGGCAACTGGCTACATGATTTATTTATTTATTTTTTTTTAATGGGGAAAAGGTAGTAAAACATCATGTTGGGGGTAGATGGCCAGTGCATGATCACAAAATTTTTGACAGATTGTTGTCTGTGTGGAGAACCACCTGTTGAAGCATAAACAATGAAAAAGGACATGCATGTATACTTGGCTAAAATTAGAGAGGTTACTCTCCCAGCATCTTTTAGATATAAAAAATAAATGATTTTCAAGAGATACAGAAATTTATTCTTTTTTATCTCTTTTTTTCATTTTATTCTCAGCTAAGATGACAAACATTTTGTGTATAGACTAGCAAGCACAGACTTTGGGACTGGCTAATGACTACATGCAAATCGTATGTTGTTAATTCTTTCTGGTAGAAATGCAAATAATACATTCAAAAACTTTAACTTTAAAGGCTTCTGAGTTATACATTTTTATGTCATACAAGTAATTTCTGAGTGAAATTTTGATAACAAGTGATTATGAATGATCTAGATGATACAAGTGATTATGAATAACTCCCAATTTAAATATACAAATGATTATGAATGATCTAGATTATAATGTGTTCCCTTTGAATGACATAAAAAAATTCTAGAATCTCATATTGCATCAAGGGACTAGCGAATCCCTAGAAGTATAACTTACTGTTCTCTTACTAATATCTGATTTTTAAAAAAAAAATCCATGATTTATTGTACATGGCAACGTGGACTAGAGTGACTGGTAAATCACTCAAGGATACAAACCCAAGCTAAATTTGTAATATGGGAACCATGCAAGCAAGCCATATGGGACAAAATCATATTCTCAGAAAAATCCATAAGAAATGAAAGCAATTTGTTTCACAACTATAATACTCCCGAATGAGTTAATATTACATATATAATATAACATAATAAGCATTCAAACATATCTGAGATAACAATTATTTTCCACTTATATTCAAACACATCAACTGAAACAATTTGAAAAGAATATAGCATAATGACATTGTCAACAAATCAATGAACATAAACAATGCAAGTAGTGGAGTGGTGCTTCAGAAAATAGAAAACCTTATGTGCTTTAGCAACTCTCACAGACCTTATGTTTTCATACTCGAGTATCTGATTTTGTAGCTTCTGAAGCTGGATAAACAATTGTTAGAGATATAGGTGTCAGAGGAGGTGAAGCGACCTCTTCAGTCAAATCTGGATTATGAGGAGCTTCTAACAACTTGGTAACTGGTAAAACCGGCTTTCTATGACCACCAGAAGGAATAGAAAAACTGCGAGCCATTGGACCAGGTGGTGCTGGTAGTGGTGATGCTGTAGGTGATGCATTTGATGGCATTCTGCTTGTTGCTGCAAGCACCCGACTCCTAGAAATTAAAGGACCTGAATAGCCGATCAGACTGGAAGGTCTTGCAGGATTTGCTAAGCTGGTCGGAGGTCTAGGAAGCTCATGAAGTTCCCAGATTTTTGCGGATGATATAGGAGGAGGTGAGGTGCCAGGAGACACTTTTGAGGACATCATTGGCCGTTTTGTGGGGATACGTGCTGACTTTGCAGAAAACATAGGAGAATAATCCACGGAGGATCTGTAGTCAGTGCCAGAAAACATCACCTTGCTTGACCATGCTTTACCTGGCAGTGGACCAGAGAAAAACGGTCTTTCAGTGTTTTTAGTATTAGAAACACTGCATGAGTCAAATTGCAGCCATGGAATCCCCTCCGCCGAGGGAGAAGGCATGCGGATGGGACCACTATTAATGTTGCTCTCCTTGAGTACTGACTGTGCTTTCTTTACCCTGGAAGGGCTTGATAATTCTTTATCTCTGGGATCTTTCACAAGCTTATTTGCCACCAGTGGAGATGAATGCCACAACTGTGTGGGCCGGCAACCCTTGCTTTCTAGGTGATCTGCAGAAAATTTATTCGCAGGCCCCATGGAGTCTGAGTCCTTAGCTTCACAAGGTGTGGGTAGAACATAACTGTGAAACTTTCTTGTTGATAGAGGTTGGGTTTCTTTCATCTTATCAGATGGATCAAACATCTTATCAGCAAAAATTGGCGCTGATTGGCTGCCAGCCCCAGGCCTCCTACCGAAAGTGAAGAAATCATTTTGATTCTTATCTAAATTTTCCTGCATGAGTGGAAAGGGGTGATTTTTTTTAAAGTGTGGATAACTACTTTTCTTTCAATAGTAAAAACATCCCAGAACGAAGGGCGTATGACAAAATTCCAGAAAAACAACGGAACATGTAATGAGGAAAAAAACTGCGACGGATGCTTTTACACAATCAGAGACCTCCATAACTCAGTTACATATAATTTACAAATAGTACGTGTTGCAGGTTTGCCCCTCTTGTAATATGTAGATTATACACTACTGGGAAAAAACAATGCAATGTGCAAAATGTTATATGTCTTGAGTCCAGATCATGTGAAGCCATGATGAGCATACAAGGAGAAGAAGAAAAATAGAAACATGAATGAGAAGAAATAAAAGCTATTGTTTGTGTAAAATTTGTCTGAAGCACATCCTCTCAGAAAAAAAAAAAAAAAAGCATGGATTCAGGACTGCATCCATCTCCATCCATCCTGGACATCCTGGATCAGACCAGTGAGAGGCTAGGACCTGAGATGGTTACAAGATCCAGGATCCATGTAAATTGGGCATTCCGATCTATACCATGGGGTCCTAGCTGAGGACCTACCAGGTTGGTTAATGGTTCACCTGATACCAATATGTACAGACCTAGGACCTGAAAAGAAAGAGCTCAAGGCTCTCATGAGGTCGAGACAATTTAGGTCGGCTAGAGTCACGACCTCAGCTAAGCATCTTATGACTGGTCCTTTTGATCCTAGTTGTTTAACTCATCTTGAAGATTTAGTCATTAGGAATTGTAGGTTGGCTTAGATAGGCTAGGTTGGGTAAGGGTCGAGACTTGCAAATTAGATTATGTTAGGGGTAAAATTAGTCGATCTTCACCTGGATCAGATACAGAGATTTCCACACTTCCCTTGTGTGCATTCGAGCTTGACTCTAAAGAAAGGGTTGGAAAAGGGGTTGACCCATAAGTAGGTATGGTTGAAGGTTGAAGGATCTTGACCAATGTCAGGTTGCATAGGGTATAGGTCAAGGTTTTTTATGACGTTGTCTTAATATGACCCAATCTGAACCCGATCAGACCCATTGCCACCGCTATATGTGATAGATGAAAAGGAAGTTGGCATTGAATGTTCAAAAAGTTGATAGCTTAAGCCACACAGAATTGTAGAGCATCTTTTCCAAATTGCTGAATGGAATATTGCTTAAATTTGTAGATAAAATTTTAAAATAGGACCATCCTCCATATCAAATAACTAGTTTGTCATCCCATGTAACCATGCAAAGGAAGGAACTTATAGAATCTTAGAAAGAAAAGGTTATAGAGGCTTGAATAAGCAATCTAGCTTCTTCAGCACAGAGAGCAGGTGCAGAGCCATAATGCTTAAGAACTTTTAAAAAATAATCACCAGGAAGAGATGTTTTAAACATTAAATTAGACAGTGACATGTGGCATAATTGGACAGAAGAGTTAAGAATATGGCATATCTCATTCTCAGCCACACGATGTGGAATGCTTTTTTTTCCCCTGTTGTGAATAAGAGAATTTCCCTCTTTTCTCTTAGGAAGAATCGAACTGCTTTGTATACATATGGATTTGTTGGCAGAGCACTTTGAGAGATGCACAAAAAGAAATTATTCAATGTGACTGTTTCTGATAAACATCATTTTCAAAGCAATTAGTAACCCATAACCTCATTGTCATCAGGAAAAACCATCTGCTAAAATGATAATGTCTGCATCCCCAAAAAAAAAAAAAAGATAAAGCAAATTTTAAACCTAACTCTTAGCCAGAAATAACAAAAACATAATAAGACCTTAAAATAAATATGATCTCACCTCCATTGAACTTCTACTTTCAAAAACAACATCTTGATATTGGTCATTTTGTCCATAGTCAAAACTCAACTCCCCATCATCACTGCTATCATAACGAGAATAATCATCAGTATTGTTGTCTGTTTCATCATCAAGTCCACTGAAATGATAATCAATATGCTGTTGTTCAGCAACTTCTTTAACATGTGGTTCCACCAATTCAAGGGATTTAAGTCCTTTTCTGAAGAAATTTAACTGAAGTCCAAGCAGGAGAAAAGAAAACAAAACAAGGTGAGATTGCTTCACATTTCAATCAAACAAATAAACATTCCTGACATAAACTAGTTGAAATAACCACCTGTGCGGCATGATGGCGAGCAGCCTGTGTTAGAAGGCTTCGAGATTGACCTTGCTTCAATGATTTCAAGCGAAAAGCAAATAGGGCTGCCTCCTCTACATAATCATCTCGAGCTGCTAGCAACTGTTGTGTTAAGTTAGTTTCGCCTTTGGCACGTCTTGACCTCCCTTTCGCTTGATGTGCCGCCAGCATTAACTTATAGATCTCTCTAAAGAAGATATGCCGGAAAAAAAATCACTTCAAAGAAGAAGAAAAATAAACAGAAAATTGCAGCAGATTTGTACCTTTTATCATCACATTGGCGTTTCATCTCCTGCAATGGCAAACAAAGTCCCATTAAAAAAACGATAAGTCATAGTTTGTTCACAAATGAAAAGGAGGGGGGTGTAAGTCTAGTTGGTTATTTCAAGAATATTCTCAGTACACAATTATGAAATATGGTTTAAGAAGCCCAATGCAGAAGTTTGGCAATGAATAGGACTTGAGGTCAATTTGGAAAGTCAGTCATAGTGACGAAAGTAGGCATAAAAACAGCATTAAAAAATCAATAAATAAATAAATGCTTTTGCTGAGTTCAATGATGGAGATATAACTAGATTGAAAACAAAGTTTGCTGGACAACACTGCAAACACATACATTAAGGAAAAACAAGAGAAGCTGGAAACAGAAAAGATTATCAATAATCAACTCCACTTATAGAGTCATGAAAATATTCCATATGAAAATTCATTTGCAATTAGCAAATTATACTCTTTCTGGTTGATGCCCCTTCCCCAGGACATCCTGAATCTGATTGGAGCTTGATGCATAACGATGGTCCAAACAACACTAGGTGCCCTATGGAACTCCACTTTGAGATACATCAACCATTTTTACATTTTGGTTGGTGATAAAAGTCCATCAGTACTATGTCTTCTCACCCTCCTTCCAAATTTAAGGGTATGTTCGCTAGCCTAACAGGGAAAATTTCGAGTCTTAAAGAAAAAACTGACCTTTCAATTTTTACTTAGATTCTGGTAAAATCTACAATAGTATAAACAAGTCCTTTATTATAAATCTGTACTAAGGACTGACTGGGTTTCAAATTACGTATAAAATCAACCCAGTGGGCCAATCCTGAAGCCTTAAGAGTTAAGGAAAGATAACAAAGAAAAAAAGAAAGAAACAGAGGAAGGAGAATTATTTCTAGCAGAACCTCTTAAAATTACAGCACTTTCCTTTTTCTAAGATCCTATTCTATTCCTCCAAAGTTTCCTGATGGAGGTAGAATTTTACTGAATTTCTTCATGAAGAATGTAATAAGACCAACCAAAGATGGGAGATGGAGAGAGGGAGCGAGAGAACTTTAGGTTTTTTTTTTTCTGGCAGGGGGTAACTGTCTTTTCTCTTTATTTATTCCGATTTTTTTATTTTTAGTTCATTTATGGAAGCATAGTCCTCACTTAGGCTGCCCAATCATAAGCCTACTTCAGTCAGTGTGCAGTCCAGACAACTTAAAAGCTGGTTCAGTTAAAGATAAAGACATCATTGCCCATCTAGTCTCACTTGTTTAACCAACATACTTAAAATATTACTGAAAAACCCTAGAAAAAGAAATCAGTATCATAATTACTATATTGGTGATAATGATGACGAGACCTCAATACATCACAGATTATAGAACAAAAACAGAGTACCACACCACTGTTTCAGTCTCTCTTAATTGCTAATGTGCAATCTTCCACTGGAACTGCATCAATTTTCTTCTTATCCTATTCTGTTTGGACTTACTTTCATTGCACAGCATTGTAAAAGATTCAAGACTTGCTGCTTAGTTTCTTTAATCTTAATTCCTTCAAAATAAAAGAGAGCTCAAAGAGCCTTGAAGTTCTATCCTGAAGATTAATAGAGTGTCCTTCACAAGTAAACATGAAAAGAAGCACACATTATTAAGACATGACATGCTACAATTACTGTGGGCATGAAAACTTCTCAGAAGTAAATTATTGTCACCAGCTGTTTGTTTCTCAGCAGGTAAATATCAACAATGCTTAATGTAATTCAGCTAAGCTTTCAGTTTCTTTTTTGTGTTGAGGGTTTCATATTTTCATACAGTCTTTTGTACACTTCCTTTTGTATTTGTCAAGTGGAATTAAATTAGAAAACGTCATATCAACAAACCAGCCCCACACCCCTCAATGCATACCTTATCAGTTAGGGACTATTATATGGCACCCCTTGGAAGTGTACCCTGTACACATACTGCTGCATTCCTTCTTTTAATTTCTTTTTTTTTGGCTCATTGAACCAGTAGACCATGACGACCATGTATGCTGTACATACCATATTGGGTGGTGACCAGTATGGGTCCTTATCTTGATTTTTAAGTCCTTGGTTTTACAACATGCTCATTGCTTAATTTGTAGAATGGAAGTAAAAATCTTCTCACATTCATTTGGAACAAATACAAAATCCTGTTTAACCACCTTATCAACCCATTTTATGTCTTCCTATCCCATTAGGATTCCTTTACCACAAATTTAATTCCCATTCCCTGTTGTAACCACTTTCTGATCCACTTTGCTCCTAACAACTTGAAAAAGACGGTATTCCACTTCTCCACTCATAAGCTAATGTTTATGCACCAAAATCAAAAGACAAAATGTTGAATTCTTGATCCTTCGACCAAACTCCACTAGTTGACACCGAACCTTTAATGGGGAAAAGGTATCTCCTGCAATCAGATACATTTCATACCATGTTTCACTCGGTAAGACTTCAGAAAAATAATAATTTAGTCAACTTATTACTTATTACCCTTAGTTTTTATTACATGCAAAATGCAATTCTGGACAAGCAATAATATGTTAAGGGCCTCTTTGATCACCAGTTTACTCCTTATTAAATGCATCAGCCTAGGACAGATTGATGTTGCATACAAAGGCTGCAGACATTTGTAGAACATAATAATGGAGAAATTAGCAGCTAAATCTGCACATTAGATAGACAAATAAACACCTACTTGATCAGTTAGTTTCTCAGGATCAGAAAATAAAACAATTATTCCAGTTAGAACATAAAAATCAAAATGAACAAACCTCCACAGTTTGAAGTTCCTTGAGAAGAGACTCGGATGGTTTTGTAATCGTCTGGATGATATGTGTACGCTGTGAAATAAAATTTAACATAAATTCCAGTCAAACTGATGTCAAATCACTTGCCATAGGAAGAAGAATTGGTGTTAGTACAGTCTACTTGCAAAACAGAATACAGGACTCACATAGCTATCTACAAGTTTCTGAAGCGCAAATTGTGCTTTTCCCAGCATCAACAAAACCCTGCCTGCATGTATAATCAAATTCAAAATACATATGGCAAATCAAGAGGTGAACCGCTTTTCATAATTTGAAAGATTACTTGGGGATAGTCTACCTTTCTTACTTCAATATCTAAAATAAGGATCTTTTAAATTGTTTATTATACATTGAGTCCTTAAGTTGTATGTTTAAAATGAGCAATCTGGTAGACATGCTGGCAAGATTCCAGCATGCATAGAATAAAAATGGCTTCATCACATTTCAGAAAGTACACACAGATATCACAGATAAACAAGAAGACAAGAAAACTTTAGGAATTCCATAAAATTATTTCAATCAAATCAACATTCAGTTATTATCAGGATTTTCATTAACTTACTTTTGAAATATCCAATATTATATCCTTACATATAACCGGAAAAGAAGGTCGGTAAAACTAATCAAACTTCATGTATTACAGGAAAAATAAGAGTTCAGTTGACTCACCACTATCCTCATCGTCATTCAACGCAGTTTTTTCAAGCAAACATGTGCCCATTTCCTGCAATGCTTCTGAGAACTCTGCAAGAATATGTAGACATCTAAGAGTAGCTCGGATGGCAAAGACTCTAGTTTACTTTATTTTTAATAGTGCTCATGTAGTTAAGACTGGTTATTTGCTACAGTACCCTCAATTTAGCATAAGTTATGATGTAACTTTTCATCGGATATATGAGCTCAAAATGAAAAATGTAAAATTTCCCAAGTATAGACAAGATTATAAACTTGCTGAAGTAGAAGTATAAAACAATTAAATATAAGTATTCCAGTTATAGCTTGCCCTGCATTTTAAATTTATTATAATGTAAAATGTATAATATAGAGAACATGCTGAGTACAGCAATAAAGCAATGTACCATATGCACCATTTGTAGTGGCAGCTGCTGCAGAAAGTAAGCAGTCATAGCAGCTTCTCACGTCTTGCATGTCCTGCAAATGCAAAGCCTCCAAGTGAGAGAGGTGGCGGTACGATTTTTAAAGAAGTAAACAGGTAAAATCATTGTTTTTAGCAGGTTGACAATATATATTTCTGCATATGATATGCAGATTGCTTTTGGTCACTCGGTCCATTTGAAAGAATATCCATTGATTCTCCAATAAATTTTCAGTCAAACTTCATGTACTATGGAATACCTCTCAACTGTCCTCCCAACCATTACCAGTGCAAATCAATTTAACGAATATCGCTTCCAAATCAGTCATAAAAATGAAAAACTGGTTGCGTTTTGTATAAAAATCATATACAGAAAATGTGGACACAGAACTTTCCCATTTGCTAGATGCCCAAACTTAATATAGTGGGGGGGGTGGTGAGGGGGGAGGAGAAATTTTTGGTGTATCATACAAAAATACAATGATTCAGGTTCAGGACAGAACGGTCTAAAACTGTTCCACCTAGTACTCCAAGGGAAGATCTAGTAGTTGCCGCCCGGAATTATCTGTCCTACCTGTGACACTTGTTTCTATTATCATGGATATAGAGCTGAAGTTTATACCTTTTGACCTTTACATAATGAATGAATTTTATTTAGTATTCAGAAACAGAAAGATTAAGCACGTACAAACTTCAACTTTGACGGACACAACAAGCTGGGCAAACAAACTGTGATAGATAAACATTTAAAGAGCCATCAAATTTTTGAGAATAGTGAGGGAAGAAAAACAAAAAACTTTCCGCTTCCTCCAACCAAAATATAAAAATCAATTACACTAATTAGCTCAAAAGACAAATTTCGACAATTTGAACTATAGTAAGATGATCAAACCCAATAGTTCATCAAACTATACTAAGGAAAAGAAAAAAACAATGACCACCATACACAATTAGAGCTGATCTTTTCCCCGAAAGAAGTGCATCAAAAATTGAATAAATCCAGAGAAAATTTCGAGCTGGAAGCAGAGCGACACGATAAAAAAATATTTTTTAAAAAAAAAAAAAACATCTTTTTCTGCCAATTTCGAGACAAGGAGATCAAATAACCACAAAATGTCAGATGAAAGAACTTGAGGAGGAGAAAAAAGCGTCACCTGGGCGGCCTCGACGAGGTCATCCAGCTTCTCCAGAGGGTGACGATGGTCCCTCTTCTCCTTGGCATCGTGACGGTAGAGCGTGAAGCCTCGGAGCTTCCTCAGAGGCGACTTCATCTCCCCTCTTGCCTTCCCTCTCAGAATCCCAATACCAAATCCAATTCCCCTAGAAGATCGAGAGAGAACGAGGAGAAGCGGGGGAAAAAGAGATCGGAGGAGAAAAGATAAGGGGGAAAGAGCGTCAAAAAAGGTCTCTTTTTTCCTCTCCCCGGTCAGAAACCCTAGAAAGACCGGAATGGGAGAACAAAGAAGAAGCAACGCTTCTCTCCCTCCCCTCTCCTTCTTTCTTTGATTTTATTTCAGGCTATACTTCCGGTCAAAGAAGATACAAAATAGTCATCCTTGGAAGGGAGTGGGAATGTGGGATGTATTTATAGCAGTTTTGTGATATCTTCTACTTGGATTCTGGTGGATGTCTTTATAATATGAACATGGCTGGCTATGTAGTGACGCTTAACGGACAAAATGAAAAAAAAGGAAAAAGGAAATGGAATTGGAGAATAGGAAGGTCGTGGGGAGGAGAAAATATACCCATAGGGTTGCGCACGGTATGATAGCGCTCGCCATCAAACATAGTTACCAGTTCTGATAATGATACATAGAGATGAGTATTTGATAAATAAAATTTATAAAAATTAATACTTATAATTAGTAGCATAATATTTTTTAATGAGGAGTGATTATTAAGTAGATCCATTCTACTAGCTCAACCATAGGTCAAACCTATAGCAAACCATGAGATCAATCCATATTACCACAAAATATAATTCTCATCAAATGAAAATAAAAAAGGAAAACCAAATAAAACCCTAGTTCGTGTCTTATTCTATCGATTTAGGCATTTAAAGCAGCTTCGTCTGATCGGAGCACTACTCTATCCACTTAAAATCTCTTCGAATATTGTTCCACCTGCCATCATTCAGAAGACTCGTCTAAATATAATCATCTCGAAGGCATATATGAAAATAATTTGAGACGGTGTATCTCAAAACTAGTGATAATATCCTCAACAAGGGCCTCTTCATTGAGGTAACTAAGATGAGAAAGTATATTGATAGATGAAGCCGATGGCAACATGACCATAGAGGAAGTTATTATGTTTGATAATATAAGGCAATCTTGACGATATAGAATTAAAAGGCATAGATAACATCTATGTCTTCATCGAAGAGATAGTGGAGCTACGAGGGATTCTTAGCTGATAATACAACGCATAGGTTTAGATATAATTTACAATCTAAAAAATCTAATCATGGAATAATATATGTATCTAAGAACATAATTTGATAAAATATATAACCCAGCAAGAAACCAAATAAATTCTTGAAATTGACCGTATCAAACTTAAAATACTACGAGCAAAACTAATATTTAGATTTCAAGACGAGTAAATTTTATTGCAAGCTAAATAAAATAGTAGTTAATGAAAATTTATAGCGGGTTGAGATACAAAATAAAAATAATTTATTTAATCCAATGTTGAAGCCAGTGATCAAGTTATTATATACTGGTCCCAACTAACAACTAGGTATCTCCCATATATCCAAACATCTTTAATTAATTGCTAGAGAACTTGTGCCAATGGAGTACATACAGATCTATAAATTATCAAAAACATGTTATATATTATACTCATACCTACAAATCATGAAAAATAAATTACGGATATGAAAGCATATATAACTCGACCATCAGGTCTTGTAAAATCTAGTGAATTTGTTTAAAAATATTTGTCACATTAGCTAACAAGTTCATCTCTGTCCATGCCAAGATAGTTGAGTCACTCCTTTCTTTTAATAAAATCGTTATTTAAAAATATAAATATTAATAATATTTTAAATGTTTTAATGTACTTGGGTGGTGTTTTATTTATTTATTTATTTATTGACTGTAAGGGAAATTGATACTTGCATTTTTATAATGAAGTAAAGTATATCATCAGGCATTTCATATCCCCGTTGGGAAGTAACCATAGACGGAAAGAAATAGGTGACTAATGTTTACCAAAACAGGAGACTTTATGACCATTTTAGTGCTTAAAATTAATTTTGCTTGCCTTGTCGCCAGGTCATGGCATACGCGGCGGTGTCTTGACCGCTGACTGACCACCGCTCTATCTTCGTCCCATCTTCCGGTCACACTGTTCCCATTTGAGATCCCCTGTCAAACTGGAACAAGAGTCACGAGACCAGCCCAAAAATAATTTGCGCCATGACGCCATCATCCATTGAACAAGTGGACCATGCATCATATGGTTTATGATCTCTTGCAGCGTTCCAAGCTGTCTACATGTCGTCTCTTATAGTGATGGTTTTGACATGATATAATAAGTATGAATGTGAAAACCTCATTGCCTTGAGGAGCCTCTATTCTTTAATTGAGACTTTTCAATGCTTGCTCAAAGATCTCGAGGTCAAAACATGAATTCTACATTCAGAAATTATTTAAAACCATCTACTTTGGATGAACATATCCAACCAATGTGGCACCATTTGTGCCGACAAGGTTGGAATTAATTTGATCCTAATGTTTCTTACTGCACGTATGTTTTATTGCGATTGCCGGAATCTAGTATTTGTATAATGGTATTTGAATTTGGTATGCATTTAAATTGTAAAATCTCATATCTATAATTGATCTCTTAGATTGTAGTTTTTCACCTTTTTCTTTTTTCTTTTTAATATTGAGTCATGTCAACCTCTACTTCAAATCCAAATAGATTTTCATTAATTTCTTGGAATGACGATAAAAAAAAAAACCTACTAGCTCATTTTGAACAAATAAAGTTATTATAGATTAAAAATAATTGGGCGCTTAAATTGTTAACAAATATTTAAGCAATGCTTATTATGTGGCAATTATTTTTTATACGTATTGCAACATGAAACTATAGGACATTATTTCACACCTGCAATACTCATTAGAATAAAATAATATCTTCATTTTATGCTACTATTGAAAAATTCAATGATTGGTCATGAAATAATATTTTATCAAGTAAATAGAGATTTAAACAAGTAATTACATTTTACCAGCCAATATATGCAATTAATTTAATCTACAAATAATTTTGAGTTTTGTCATTACCATAAGAATTAAAAGCGGTTCCAATAGGGTTCCAATATGAAATAAACATATTATTAACACCATTGATTATTATTAAAGAAGAGAGCAAATTACAAGTTTAGGGGTAAAATGGACATTATATAACATTTTTAATGGAAAGTTTTGCAGCTCTCATAGGTCAAACGATAGGCGGGAGCTCTTCCTAGATATTGTGGCCAACATGCAACAATAAAAGCAAGCTTAGAAAATTGAACAAAAAGAAAAAAAAAGGGGGCAAACTCAAAAAATGATCAAACCAATAAGATAGACATCTTTATTTATTTTTATAATCTTAATTATGATGCAATTACACCTTATTGGTTAAATTAGAAGTATTTTTATTTCAATCATCATTTCAGTAATACATCTGAGAAAAATTTGATTGATAAGACTGCAAAATTTATAAATTTCTTTCACATAGCTCCATAGTTGATAATAAGTTACTAATTAACCACAACTTGTAATTCAATAATAAGGTGACAAGTTGGAAAAGATAGGTTATGATTTATGTGCATATAGAGCAATCATAGTAGTTTGGTGGACAATTCTCAAATACTCCAGAGTATAAGTTATTCTTAAATTATCAAAAAAAAAATTTAAAAAAAAATAGTATCAATTTAGTTTTCAAACAAATAATCATTACCACAAAAAAAGCTACGACAGCGGTTTGTAACCACTGTCATAACCCAAAAACCTGCTGTCATAGGCTATGGCAGGGATTTTCTAATCGCTGCCACTATAATCATCACCGTAGCTCTATGACAGCGGTTGTTAGAACCGTTATCATAGATTATCTATTGCAGTGGTTTATAAATTGCTGCAATAGATCGATCTATCGCAGTGGTTATGTAACTGCTGCCATAGGATATCTATAGCAGCAGTTATATAATCGCTGCTATAGGTAATCTATAGCAGTGGTTTCTTAACCGCTGTCATAGGTCTAGTGTAGCAGTTGGCATCAAATCTATGGCAGCAGTTATAAAATCGCTACCGTAGATCTTAAATAATTAAAAAAAATATTTTTTTTTATTTTTTTATATATTATATCTGATAAATATAGATATATAACATAAAAAATATAATAAACATAAAAATTATTCTGAAATGCTAAAATTTTATTATCGAATAAAATTTATTATAATATTTTTTTAAAAAAATAAAATACATCAAAAGTCTCATAAATCTACATCATCGTTGTCATCATCGTCATCGAGAGCCGGAGCTGGAGCTAGAATGTGGGCCAACATATCCTCGAAGCTCGTAACTCCAAAACATGCGCTAAACGTCGACATCATGTCTCTCACGATGCCCTTTAGATGAGATGCGCGCTCCTCAGCCTGATCTGCCTGCATCGCAGCATGATCTGCCCGTGCCAATGCCTCCTTAAGCTCCTTTCGACTGACGACACCGAAAGTCTGTGAGGAGATACTTGCCTCAGACCAGTAGCTCGTCGGCATGTGTTCGGGTCTATATCGGATCCTCTCAGAGTGCTTAGGCCCCAAGATCTAAGATAGATGATCATGGGGCTCAGAGGTATACGGGCCCTCACTCGCAAGCGCATCTAACTGATCCTGTAATTATAAATTAAAATAAAATTTTATAAAAAATATTATAATACTAATCACATATACTAATATATTTAATACTTACAAAAATATGCCTGATCGCGACGTTCATCGATCTGTCCGTCTTGTCCGTGCGGTTGGATCGAAAGATCTCGCTATGGTTGGACATCACTCCATCTCTCATCAGCTATAATAAAGAATAAATTTATTAAAAAAAATAAAAAATAAAAATTTAATTTATCTAGTAAGATTTAGAATTAATTACCTCTCTATGCACATGACTGGCCATAGACTCGTGATCTAGAGTGTGCGTATACTCCTGAGCTGTACGGTTCTTTCGGTTCTGACGGAAGGTAGCTTAACAAGTATTCAAATAAATAATAAATATTTAAAAAATATTTAAATAAAATTTTAAGTATATTAAAAAATTTAAAAGTTAGAAATTTTACCTCAAACTCCTGGCTCCTCTAGTGTCTAACAATCCTCTCCCACTGACTCGGAGGACAATCCTGTATCCAAGGAACAAGCTCCTCCGAAGTGTCTCGTCGGTGCTCGAGCCATCCTCTGTGGAGCTTGACCTTGTAATCCTGGTACAACTCTCCGATCTTCTTCAATCGAGCATCTCGAGCCCTCTCGTGATCAAAAAAGTCATACCTCCTTTACATAAATTTATTAAAAATCGGTTACAAAATTATTTTAATCAAACATATATAGTGTAAATATATAAAATGCATAAATATAAATAAGATGCGCATACTTACCCATTTCTCCTCCCATACCTGATCCCTGACGGCAGTATCCATCAAACGCTAGTCTCTGGACTCTACGGGAATGATGTCTGACCGCCTCATAAGCACTCCAAAAAAGAAATGCATTTTCCATGCGGTCTCTCCTACCGGCATCCCCTTCGCATCATACTGCACCATCATCTGATGCTAGCGGTTCTACATGCATGCCATACATGTGGAATCGTAAAATATCCAACTAGATGATGTACCTGCAATGCAAATACGTTATGCAAATATATAAGTATACAAATACTATATAAAAAGTAAAATTATGCTAATATAATAAAAAGTATACTCAGATGCCTGCGATGATAGAGGCTCAGCTGCTGGTGGAGTAGATGCCATCAGTAGAGCATATGCCAATGGTGAAGATCCTTGAGCAGTCGATACCGAGGTAGATGGAGTATGCTCCGACTGCTCCTCGGATGTGGAACTGCGCGTAACCCACTGAGAGGCAGGGGTGAAAGCTAGATGGCGTTTCGGTGCCATCATGACCTGCAACGTTAATGAACATTAATCAATATAACACCGTGACATATCAAATTCTATTCGCTTGGAAGTCGAGCCGGCTCCGTGCTTGAAACAGCCGGCTTCGTGCCTGAGACATTCCAACTAGGGTCCTCCCATAGCCAGCTCGATCATAGCCCGAGCTGGCTCGACTATGTATCTAAGTCGGCTCGACTGTATGCCATCCGCTTAATCACTCCCTCTCTTCCTCTCTCGATCTCTCTCGTCGACAATGGCGGTGAGGCCAAACCCCTTCCTCTCAGCTTTTTCATCTCTCGATCTTCCTTTTTCCCCCTCTCAATCTCCCTTGTCGGTGAGGCTGGACCCCATTCCTCCCTCTCTTACTCTCTCGATCTCCCTTGTCGGCAAGGTCGGACCCCATCCCTCCTAGTAATACCAGCGAGGTCAGACCCCCTTCCTCCCTCTCTCGCTCTCTCGATCTTCCACTCTCCCTCTCTCGATCTCCCTCATCGGCGAGGTCGGACCCCCTCCTTCCCAATGATGGCAGTGAGGTCGGATCCCTCCCTTCCTCTCTCAAATACATATCCATCGGATATTCGGATTCGAATATGGTATCAATAATTAAAATTAGATCCAGATCTGAATATCCAGGTTCTGATCAGAACCCAACTCATTGATAGATCTAGTCTACAGCCACCAACATGGCACGGCCCAAGGCTACCACCACGATATGGTCCAAAAACTATGGCATGCAGATAATTATAATATTTATTATAAATATTTTATAAATTATTAAAATATATATGATTAATAAATAAAACTATAAAATTTAAAAAAATTATACCTGCAGCTATAGAGAGCGGCTTGCACCGAAAGCTCCGAGGGTCACCGACGATGACGTTAGAGGAGGACGATGGCACTAAAGGTAACCTGCAAAATAAAAATAAGATAGTGAGATAGAGAAGAAAAAAGAGAGAGAGAGAGAGCAGGGCGGTCGGAGATGGGGGCCAGAGGGAGGGGGCATAGTGACGAGGAGGCCGAAGGAGGCTTCGCACTCGATCGAGGAGGGTCAAATGATAATGGTGGTGGGGGGAAGGGTTTCGCGGGGCGAAGGAGGGTCAGAGGGGGTTCGCTGAGGGGGTTTGCTGAGGAACGAGGAGGGTCGGATGGAAAGGTGGGCGGTGGGGTTTCGTGGGGGGCTGAGCGAGGGTGCAGGGGGTCGCTAGAGGGAGGTTTCGCGAGGGTCGAGGGAGGGTCGGATGGAGGGGTGGGGATCCGAGTAGGGGGGTGGCGGGAGGGGCAGCCCCGGAGAGGGAGGGTCGGATGGAGGGGTGGGGGGACCGATTGGGGGTGGCAGGGAGGGCGGCCGGGGATGGGGGTCGGAGAGGAAGGGGGAAGGAGGGGTTGACGCCGACTAGGAGAGAGGAGGGTTGATGCCGGCCGGGGGAGGGAGGAAGGTCGACGTCGGCCGTGGGGGAGGAGGGGCGATGCCGACCGAAGGGGGGGAGGGGCGATGAGGGGCGACATCGATCGAGGGGGAGGAGCCTCACCGACGACGAAGAGGAGGGGGAGAGAGAGAGAGCGTGCATGAGAGTGAAGAAAAAATTTAGAAATTTTTAACCTAACCTACGGCAGCGGTTATCCAAAATCGCTGCCATACATCTACGGTAGCGATTCTATAATCACTGCTGTAGATCTATAGCAGCGGTTCGATATAACCACTACCATAGGTAAAAAATATTTTTTTTTATTTTTTTAAATATTATATAATTTTAAAATTTAATATCCATCTTCATCATTCATTATCTAAATAATTATCATTAGAATGTCGTCGCAAAAGGTTGCCTCGATCCGATGGCTCTAGCTTCATCGATCATAAAAATTTAATTTCAATGATCACGAACGACGATGCGATAATCTGATAGATGGAGATATTTGATGGATCCAAAAATTTGCAATGATGATTTCAATGATGTTTGTAGCATATTATCAAAGTTTTACTTCAATCAGATATCGTTATCATGGTCAATTTAGTACGGAATGATTTCGATCATTAAATTAGAAATAAGCGATCAAAGGGTTAAATGGCATCCAATTATGAGATAATTTTTTAGTTAAATGATCTTTGTTATAATTTTAAATATTTTATATGATGATGATAGTAAAATTCAAATCATTTTTATATAAACTATTCATGTTAAGCAGATATTGTAAAAGTACGAGCATAACAACCAGTGAAGTTTTAGAATGGTTATCAGGAGACGTATAGTTTTAGATCGTTCTTCATCTTATGAGTTGAATTTTATAATCACCATCATAAAAAAATGATTAAAGTAGTAGCCAAGATCATTTATAAAAAAATTATCTCATAATCGAATACCGTTTGGTCCTTTGATCAATCGTTTATTATTTAACGAGCGAAACTAACCTATGCTAAATTAATCAAGATAACGATATCCGATTGAAGTAAAACTTTGATAGTACGCTACAAACATCATCAAGATCATCGTTGTAGATTTTCGGATCTATCGGAGGTTTTCATCTATCAGATCATCACATCGTCATTTGTGATCATCGAAATCAAATTTTTTTGATCGACGAAGCTAGGGCCATCAGATCGAGGCGATCTTTTGTGACGATACTCTAATGATAATTATTTAGATAATGAATGGTGAAGATGGATATTAAATTTTAAAATCATATAATATTTAAAATATATATATATATATATGACAGCGGTTATAATTAACCGCTGCTATAAATCAGATTATAACAGTGGTTTCTACTAACCGCTGCTATAGGTCTGACTTATGACAGTAGTTACAATAAATCGCTGCTATAGATTGATCTATGATAGTGGTTTTTTATAACCGCTGCTATAGGTCCGATCTACGGTAGTGATTTTCTATAACCACTACTATAGGTCGAATCTATAGCAGCGGTTATAAAAACTGCTATCATAGGTCCGACCTATGGCAATGGTTAATGAAAATCGATGTCGTAGGATCTATGATAGTGGTTTCGAAAATTGCTGCCATAGTAAGTTCTGCCATAGACCATTTTTGTAGTAGTGAATCTTATATCCAGTTTATTTTTATAAAGTAACCCTTTCTAAATTTAAAACTTGCACAAGTTAGTATTAGATTAACCTAATTAATTGGCATTAAAATAATTAGAGGGTGTTTGATTCACAACCAAAATAAGAATGGCCAAATTCTTCTAAGCGTTTAGTTCGAAATCAGAATCGAAATTGAAATCGGAATAGAAATTTGAATCTTTAGAAGAGAATAGGGATTGAATTTTAAATAAATTAGACCATTTTCATTTTACTTCGAAATCAAAATTGAAATAAGACTCCTCCAAATTAAATGATTAGAATGGTAGGTATCCATTTCTATTTCGATCCTAATTCTTTCCGACCAAACACCCTTTAGAATCTCTCTTCATTTAAGACAAGTATAGGATTTAGGCCTTGATAGTAGCATCTATGTGGTGTTTCTAAAAGAAAAAACATTATCCTCCTCCTCTTCTTCTTTCTTATTACTGTAAAGTGAATTTTGTAAATCATTCTTCCATCAAATTGTTAAAAATGTTAGACATTGAAAATTAAAAAAAACTCTACACGAATAATATTTTTGAATACAGATAGGACTCGAAAAACTTTTTTTTTCTAGAAAGTAACTTTTTAAAAATATGATTTTAGTATGTTTGGTTGACTATAGAAAAATGACCTATTTCAGAATGATTTATATTTGATTGAACTCCCATTTTTTTAAAAGAAAATTATATAAAATACCTATTATATCATTAATAAATATAAGGCCATATATTTTTACTCCCAAATTTTATATAAATAGTAATATTATATTTATAAAAAATATAAATATAATATAAATATATTATATATAATATTATATCATAATAATTTATTATATTAATATAATACTAATATTTTAATATTATTAATATAATATTAATATAGTATTATATTAATATAAGTATTAATATATAAATATAAATTCTATAATAATAATAATATTATTATTATATTAGTATAAATATTAAAATAATATTAAAATATTATAAATATTATATTATATATTAATATAAAATATTAAGATAATATTAATATAATATTATATTAATATTTATAATGATAATATTTAATGATATTTTTGAGAATTTATATGCTCTACAATCACATATTTGTAAAAGAATATTTTTTGAAAAAAAAAGACCATCAATTTTTATTTCAAAAAAAATTTTAAAATTCATCTCCTTCATGAATTTTCAGTTCTTATGAAATATAGAAAATATCTTCTTTTATTCTCCCTCATCTTAAAACTTCAATCAAATAAGAAAATTTTCTTTTCATTTTTTAGAAATCACGGCTCTCCACGAATCAAACTCGAGTCCATAAAGAAACTAATAAATATGATTTTTAACTTATTGCCTGAGCAAGATTTAGAAGTAGTTGATTAAGAAATAAGACCGTGATATTGGGTGTAAATTAAAAAGGGATACTACAAGTCTACAATTTTGGATGGAGCTGGAGTAATTAAAACAAGTAGAGGGCTAGAAAAAATAACTTAGCTAATCCTATCCATGCAACTTCAATATTCTTGGAATGTAAGTATCTAGTCAATACTATGAACCGTGCTTCCACTACTAAAGTATAAAGTGAAAGCAAAAGAATTAATAATAATAATAATAATAATAATAATAACCCTATTTGGCTGCCTATGCCTTGTCTCATCGTGCCAATATAGATATAAAGAAAAACGGAGTTGGCTGACAATCTCTTTTTTGATGATAGTAATTAGCTGGTACTTAGCCTCATGAACCTCCAATGATTAGCTTTCTTTCCTAGTAATTGTAATTGCACTCTCCCCAGTATGGTTAGATAGCTGGATATATATCACCGATGAATTAACAACCACTTGGTCTCGGTGTTGGTCATGGCATACATGAGTGGTGGGAATATGGAGTGGTGGGAATATGGAGTGCGGTAGGTAAGCTAGCTTTAAAGTTTTAGCTTTTATGGTCCTTTTTCTCTTTTGATCTCACGCGAGCCAATGCAAACGATGAAATTATCTAGGCGAGAGATTTAAATTATTCAAATGGTTTATTTTAGAAGATAATTCTCAAATTTGGAAAGTTTGGGCAACTTTTTTTTTTTTTTGATTTAATGTAGAGAAAAAATACAGAATTAACGGTAAAAAAAAACATCAAGATGGTCTAAAATATTATTATTACAGAAATTGGCTATTAGCTATGTATGTGGCCAATATTCTCTTTCCATTATTTATATTTGTTGGTGCAGAATCTGATTAACATCGAGTCGAGCTGGGGTTGAGGAAGAAGAGGTCGCCGTAGTGACCTGCAAAATAAAATTTCATCCAAAATCGATGGTGGTGGTTTCGATAGGACCCTCCGACGATCAAATCAGCTCTTCTGACCAATAGAAATGGAGTACTCAGGAAAGAACTCAGCAGAATTTTAAAAAGAAGAAGAGAACTTAGAGAAAACATATCTGAAGGGTCTCTTTTATAGACGAAGCCCGGAGCAAACTGATAGTGACAGCCATAGCCGTTCAGTAGCTGGCCGTTCGAGATCGCATGAAATTTATTACGGAGAGAGGTGCTGTCTGTAGCAGACTGATAGTGACAATCGTAGCCATCCGATAGCTAATCATTCAGAGCCGCATGAAATTTATTACGAAGAGGGGCGCCGCCTGTAGCAGACTGATAGTGACAGTCGTAGTCATCCGGTATTGAGCCGCTCGAGGTCACATGGAGTTTGTTATGAAAAGAGATGTTTATTATCGTGATGTGCCCGTTCGTCGAGATTTAATAGTCGAAGTTCGGAGGAAGCAGACGTTGGTTGGTAAAGAGCTTTGACATACATCAATTTCAAAGGAGTTCGGACTCCTAAAGGGAACACAGCTAGAGGAGATCATCTGGAAGGAATATTAGTTGAAATCTAGAAGTAATCCGTTGGAAAAATTTGGATGGAGTTCGACTGATGGAGAAATCTAGATGGAGTCCGATTGATAGAGAAGTTCGATCGAAGGAGAAGTCCAGAAGGGGCCCGATTGATGGAGAAGTTCGACCGAAGGAAAAGTCTGGGAGGAGTTTGGCTGAAGGAGAAGTCCGGATGAAATTCGACTGATGGAGAAGTTTGGTCAAAGGAGAAGTCCGGATGGAGTTTGACTAATTAAGAAATTCGGAAGGGATTCGATCGCTGGAGGAGTCCGGAAGGAGTTCGACCGCTGGAGGAGTTTGAAAGGGGTTCGACCGCTGGTGGAGAATTTTAGATCAAAGCTCTTCTGTGATTATCAGTTATATTAGACTAAGCATCAAACTGAACTTCGACAGGAGCAGAATTTATCCCCAACAATAGTTTTTCCACTTTCGAGTTTGAAATTCAAAGGAAGGGAGTACAAAAAAAGACAACTGTCGAAGTTCTTTTCTGGGCTCTGCACCCATTGAGGTTGAAGCTCGGAAAAGATCTTATCTCCAACCGAGGTTGAAGAAGATCCTATCTTCTATTGAAGTTGAAGCTCGAGGGAGATCTTATCTCTGGCCGAGGTTGAAGGAGATCTTATCTCCTATTGAGGTTGAAGCTCGGAAGAGATCTTATCTCTAGTCGAGATTGAAGCTTGGGAAAAGATCTTATCTCCAGCCGAGGTTGAAGGAGATCCTATCTTCTGTTGAAGTTGAAGCTCTGGGGAGATCTTATTTTCGACCGAGGTTGAAGGAGAATCTTATCTTCTATTGAGGTTGAAGTTCATGGGAGATCTTATCTCTAGTCGAGGTTGAAGGAAATCTTATCTTCTATTGAAGTTGAATCTCGAGGTAGATTCTTATCTCCAGTCGAGGTTGAAAGAGATCTTATCTCCTATTAAGGTTGAAGCTTGGGGAGATCTTATCTTCAGCCGAGGTTGAAGAAGATATTATTTTCTGTTGAAGTTGAAGCATGAGGAAGATTTTATCTCCAGCCAAGATTGAAGGAGATCTTATCTCTTGTTGAGGTTGAAGCTTCGGAGAGATCTTATCTCCAGCCGAGATTGAAGGAGATCTTATCTCCTGTTGACATTGAAGCTTGGAGGAGATCTTATCTCCAGCGAGGTTAAAGGAGATCTTATCTTCTGATGAAGTTGAAGCTCGGAGGAGATCTTATCTCTGGTCGAGGTTGAAGCTCGAGGAGATCTTATCTCTGATCGAGGTTGAAGCTCGGGGAGATCTTATCTCTAGCCAAGGTTGAAGAGATCCTATCTTCTGTTGAAGTTGAAGCTCGAAAGAGATTTTATCTCCGATCGAAGTTGAAGGAGATCTTATTCCTATTGAGGTTGAAGCTCGGGAGGAGATCTTATCTCTAGTCGAAGTTGAAGAAGATCTTATCTTCTGTTGAAATTAAAGCTCGGAGGAGATCTTATCTCCGATCGAGGTTGAAGGAGATCTTCTTCTGTTGAGGTTGAAGCTCGAAAGAAATCTTATCTTCAGTCGAGGTTGAAGGAGATCTTATCTTCTATTGAAGTTGAAGCTCGGAGGAGATCTTATCTTCGATCGAGGTTGAAGGAGATCTTATCTCCTGTTAAGGTTGAAGCTCGAAGGAGATCTTATCTCCAGCCCGAGGTTGAAGCTCGAAGGAGATCTTATCTCCTATTGAAGCTAAAGCTTAGGAGAGATCTTATCTCCAATCGAGGTTGAAAGAGATCTTATCTCTCTATTGAGGTTGAAGCTCGGAGGAGATCTTATCTCCAATCGAGATTGAAGGAGATCTTATCTTTTATTGAAGTTGAAGCTCGGAGGAGATCTTATCTCCGATCGAGATTGAAGAAGATCTTATCTTCTATTGTTGAAGCTCGTGGAAGATCTTATCTCCGACCGAGATTGAAAAAGATCTTATCTTCTGTTGAGGTTGAAGCTCGGGGAGATCTTATCTTCAGCCGAGGTTAAAGGAGATCTTATCTTCTATTGAAGTTGAAGCTTGGGAGAGATCTTATCTCCGACCGAGGTTGAAGGAGATCTTATCTCCTGTTGAGGTTGAAGCTCAAGGAAGATCTTATTTCGAGCCGAGGTTGAAGGAGATCCTATCTTCTATTGAAGTTGAAGCTCGAGAAAAATCTTATCTTCGATCGAGGTTGAAGAAGATCTTATCTCCTGTTGAGGTTGAAGCTCGGAAGAGATCTTATCTCCAATCGAGGTTGAAGAAGATCTTATCTCTTATTGAGGTTGAAGCTCGGAAAAGATCTTATCTTCAGTCGAGGTTGAAGGAGATCTTATCTTCTATTGAAGTTGAAGCTCGGAGAAGATCTTATCTCGATCGAGGTTGAAGAAGATCTTATCTCCTATTGAGGTTGATGCTCAGAGGAGATCTTATCTCTAGTCGAGGTTAAAGGAGATCTTATCTTCTAATTGAAGTTGAAGCTCGGGGGAGATCTTATCTCTAGTCGAGGTTAAAGAAGATCTTTATCTTCTATTGAAGTTGAAGCTCGGAGGAGATCTTATCTCCAACCGAGGTTGTAGAAGATTTTATCTCCTATTGAGATTGAAGCTTGAGAAAGATCTTATCTCCAGCCGAGGTTGAAGGAGATCTATCTACTATTGAAGTTGAAGCTCGAGGAAGATCTTATCTTCAGTCGAGGTTTAAGTAGATCCTATCTTCTGTTGAAGTTGAAGCTCGGAGAAGATCTTATCTCCGACCAAGATTGAAGAAGATCTTATCTCCTATTGAAGTTGAAGGAAATCTTATCTCATGTTGAGATTGAAGCTCGGAAGAGATCTTATCTCCAGTCAAGGTTGAAGTTCGAGAGAGATCTTATCTCCAGGTGAGGTTGAAGGAGATTCTATCTTCTATTAAAATTGAAGCTTGGGGGATCTTATCTTCGGCCGAGGTTGAAGGAGATCTTATCTTCTGTTGAGTTGAAGGAGATCTTATCTCCTGTTGAGGTTGAAGCTCGGAAGAGATCTTATCTCCAATCGAAGTTGAAGCTCAGGAGAGATCTTATCTCCAGCCAAGGTTGAAGGAGATCCTATCTTTTGTTGACGTTGAAGCTCAGGAGATATCTTATCTTCGACCGAGGTTGAAGGAGATCTTATTTCCTATTAACATTGAAGCTCAAGAGAAGAGAGTAAAAAGGATGATGGCCGAAGTCCGATCCTGAGTTCCTGTGCTTATTAGGATGAGATGTTTCGATGTTACACCAATCGTTTGTTGCAGTCGGATCGCTAGATACTCTCTCACATCAAGAGGACGCGTTGTCAGGAGGCAGAGGCACAGAAGGCTTAGGAGGACCTTCGGACCGAGATCCACCATCTTCAAGATAAGATCGATGAGGTCGAGCATCTTACCGAGGAGAAGGAGGCAGACATCGAAAGTCTTCAGGATGTGCTCTGTGAAGAGGAGTTTGCCTCGGTCAGGCTAAAGATCACCCTGGCCTTGAATGAGGAGAGGAGGAAGAAAGTCGAAAATAGGATCGCCGAACTAGAGACCTAAATGGCAAAGTCGATCTCGGAGGCAATGATCCAGGTCATGGAAGAGTTCAAGACCTCTTTCGAGATGCAGAATCTAAATGTTGAGTTCGGACAGGAAGTGTGCGAAGGCAGGATAGCCCAAAGGTTCCCCGAGGTCAACCTCGACTTTTGAGAGGAGGAGGAAGACGACATGGAGGCGGGACCGTCTAATACGATAGTCGACTTTTTTTTTTTCACATTTGACGTAGTCAGATTGTCGTAGAAAAATACGTGTAGGGATTCTCCACCGAGCTTCTTCCTTCTCCACGTCCTTGGTCTATGAGGTTCCGACTTTTACTTCTATTAGGATGAGGTTCTCCTTCCATTTCTAACAACTGCAGGGGCACATTTGGGCCATTGTCGGAGCCTCTCCTCTCACCTCGTCTAAAATAAACGAGATCTTCGACTTCACTCATGTTAAGATGAAGTTTTCCTCCTGTTCTTAACAAGCTATAGTGGCACATTAGGGCTGTTGTTAGGGCCTCTCCCATTACTTCATCTAAAATGAATGAGGCCTTCGACTTTGCTCATGTTAGGATGAGGTTCTCCTATTCCTAACAGACTGCAGGAGTAAATTAGGATCGTTGTCAGGGTCTCTTCTCTCATCTTGTCTAAAATGAATGAGGCCTTCGACTTTGCTCACGTTAGGATGAGGTTCTCCTCTTATTTCTAATGAACTATAGGGGTACATTAGAGCTATTGTCGGAGTCTTTTCTCTCACCTTGTTTAAAATGAATGAGGCCTTTGACTTTGCTCATATTAGGACGAGGTTCTCCTCCTATTCCTAACGGACTGTAGAGGCACATTAGGGTCGTTGTATGGGCCTCTCCTCTTTTTCTGTCTTAAATAATCGAAGGTCTTCGACTTGCTCATGTTAGGACAAGATTCTCCTCTTATTCCTAATATGGCAATAGGGGCACAGATGGGCCGTTGAATGGATCTCTCTCCTCCTCTTGTCTTAAATAATCGAAGGTCTTTGACTTGCTCATTAGGACAAGGTTCTCTCTCCTATTCCTAACATGGCACTAGGGACACAGATGGGCCGTTGAATGGGCCTTTCCTCTCATCTCATCTAAAATAAATGAGGCCTTCAACTTTGCTCACATTAGGATAAGGTTCTTCTCCTATTTCTAACGGGCTGTAGGGGTACATTAGGGCCGTTGTATGGGCCTCTTCCCTCCTCCTATCTTAAAATAATCAGAGATCTTCGACTTGCTCATGTTAGGATGAGGTTCTTCTTCTGTTCCTAATATGATAATAGAAACACAGATGGGTCGTTGAATGGGCTTCTCTCCTCTTCCTATCTTAAATAATCAGAGGTCTTCGACTTACTCATGTTAGGACGATGTTCTCCTCCTATTCCTAGTGTGGTAATTGGGGTACAAATGGACTGTTGAATGAGCTTCTTCCCTCCTTCTATCTTAAATAATCGGAGGTCTTTAACTTGCTCATGTTAGGATGAGGTTCTCCTCCTATTTCTAACATGGCACTAAGGGCATAGATGGGCCGTTGAATGGGCCTCTCCTCTCATTTCGTCTAAAATGAACGAGGCCTTCGACTTTTCTCATGTTAGGATGAGATTTTTCTTCTATTCCTAACGGGCTGTAGGGGCACATTAGGATCGTTGTATGGGCCTCTTTCCTCCTCCTATCTTAAATAACTGAAAGTCTTCGACTTGCTCATGTTAGAACGAGGTTCTCCTCCTATTCCTAACATGATAATGGGGCACAGATGGGCTATTGAATGGACCTCTCTCCTTCTTCTATCTTAAATAATTGGAGGTCTTCGACTTGCTCATGTTAGGATGAGGTTCTTCTGCTATTTCTAACATGGCACTAGGGGCACAGATGGGCTGTTGAATAGGCCTCTCTTATTCTTCTATTTTAAATAACCAAAGGTCTTCGACTTGCTCATGTTAAGATGAGGTTCTTCTCATATTTCTAATATGGCAATAGGAGCACAGATGGGCCATTGAATGGGCCTCTCATCTTTTTCTATCTTAAATAATTGAAAGTCTTCGACTTGCTCATATTAGAATGAGGTTCGCCTCCTATTCTTAACATGGCAATAGAGATACAGATGGGCCATTGAATGGGCCTCTTTCCTTTTTCTATCTTAAATAATCGGAGGTCTTTGACTTGGTCATATTAGGATGAGGTTCTCCTTCTGTTCCTAACATGGCTACTTTTGATTGCTTCTTTTCTGTCATCACATAGTTTTCGCACTAAGAAACAATAATGTTAAAATGAAGGAGTTTTATTGGAGGAAAATTACTGGTAGTATATTCTTAAATTTTCTGAATTTCAAGGTCATGACAGTGTTCCGAGCTTCTTCAAATGATAAATTTTGGACCGAACGATCTTCTCTATTTCATAGGGGCCTTTCCAATTTGAGGCAAGCTTTTTCTGGCTCTAAGACTGAGAGATGGTGGCTCGCTGAAGCACTAAATCCTCCACTCTGAATATTTTACGTCTGACTCTGGAGTTATAGTATCAAGCCACCTTTCGTCTGTAGGCAGCCATCCAAATCCGGACTTTCTCTCTTTTTTCTTTTAGTAGGTCGAGATTGACTCTGAGGTCCTATGAGTTACGCTGTTCATCGAAGGCCACGACCCATGCTGATGGGAGCTTAAGCTTGATTGGGATGACTGCTTTCATTTCAAAGGCTAAGACGAATGATGTTTCTCCGATCGATAGCCTTTGAGTAGTTCAGTATGCCCAAAGGATGTAGTAGAGTTCGTCCGCCCAGGCCCCCTTGCTCTATCGAGTCTTATCTTGATGCCTTGTAGTAGGGTCCAGTTGGTTACTTCAGCTTTTCTATTTGCCTATGGGTGAGCTACCAACATGAAGTGATGGAAGATGTTTAGATCTTCCATCACTTTTGACCAACATGTTATCGATGTAAACCTCCATATTGCGGTCGATCTGCTCCTTGAAGATTTTATTGACCCAGCATTGGTAAGTCGTGCCTACATTTTTAAGCCCAAAGAGCATGACCCTGTAACAGTAAAGACCACGGTTAGTACTAAAAGCAGTCTTCTCCTCATCCTCTCGTGCCATCTAAATTTGGTTGTAGCTAGAGAAGGCATCCATGAAGGTGAGGAGCTCGTAGCCTGAAGTCACATCCATCAGTTGGTCGATTCTAGATAAAGGATCGCTATCTTTTGGGCAGGCCTTATTAAGCTTCTTAAAGTCGATGCACATCCTCCATTTGCCATTGACTTTCTTGACTAGGACCACATTAGTGACCCAAGTCGGATAGTTGACTTCTCGGATAAATTCGGCATTGAGAAGCTTGTCAACTTCTTTTGTTATTACCTTCTATCTTTCTGGTGCATGGCCTCGAACTTTTTCTTTCACTGATCGATGCTTGGGGTCATCGGCTAGCCGATGTTCCATAATCTTGACGTCAATCCCAGGCATATCCATCGAAACCCAAGCGAAGATGTCGGCATTCTTCCATAAGAAGATGATGAGCTGCTCCCGAACTTTATCTTCTAGATTTGAGTCAATTTGCACCGTATGCTCTGCATTTTTATCATTCAGGGGGATGGTCACAAGATCTTCTATGGGCTCGCTCCGTTCTTCGGCAAGGTCATCGCGGACATCAAGCCCATCAACAGTACAAGGGTCAGACTATTCTTCCTTTTGCAGGATAATTGAGTAGCAATATCTTGTTAGAGCTTGATCTTTCCTGACCTTCCCGATCCCATAACTTATCAAAAATTTTATCTTCAAATAATAAGTTGACACTACTGCCTAAAGCGCATTTAGACCAGATCAACCGAGAATTGCATTGTAGGCAGAGAAAACCTTTACCATCAGAAAATCCACCTACGCTCTGGATTATCTTGGATATTGTCCTGCAGCCATGGCTAAGTTATTATACCTTCTGTTGGTGCAGAAATCCATCCTCACCGGAGGTTGCCAAAATCGAGGCCGCTGAGGTCGCCGTCGGGGACCTGCAAAATGAAGTCCCGTCTGGAACCGGTGGGGTGGTGGCTCCGGCAGGACCCTCCGACGGTCAAGTTAGTTTTCGGCCAACAGTAATGGAGTGCTCGGAATGAGTTCCGGAGCTTAGAGATGTGGAGGAGAGCTTAGAGAGTCGAGAGTTCAGAGAGCTTAGCCTCAGTATGTCGGGAGGGGTCCTTTTATAGTGGAGCTTAGTTGATGGTGACGGCTGTGCCGTCTGGCAGAGAGTCGTCGGGCAGCATGGAGTTCGGTACGGAGAGGATGGCGTCGTCTGGTGGATCGTGGGAGCCATACTGGCACGTCGTGGGCCGCATGGAGTCCGGTACGAAGAGGAAGGCGTCGTCCGATGGATCGTGGGAGCCATACTGACGAGTCGTGGGCCGCATGGAGTCCGGTACGGAGAGGAAGGCGTCGTCCGATGGATCGTGGGAGCCATACTGGCGAGTCGTGGGCCGCACGGAGTCCGGTACGGAGAGGAAGGCGCCGTCCGGTCTTGCTGCAGGCGACAGTTCGTCCAGAGGAGTTCGGACTTGTAACAAAGTTCGGCCGAAGGGGAAGCTGGGGGTGTTCGTCTGGCTGAAGGGTCGGCCATCTGTAGAGTTCGGCCGTGGGACGATTGCCGAGGAGTTCGACCGCTGAGAGGCCCGAAGAAGCTCGGCTGGCCAGTTGAAGGACTTCGGTTGCTAGTTGGTTCGGCCAGGGCTCGCTGAGGAGTTCGGTCGCCTAGGGTCGGTCCGAAGGGGTTCGGCCACTTGGGCTCGCCTGAAGTTGGTCCGAAGGAGTTCGGCCACTTGGGCTCGCCTGAAGTCGGTCCGAAGGAGTTCGGCCGTGGGGTCCGAATGGGTTCGGACTTGTAGGAGAGTTCGGCTGGCGGTGGGAGTTCGGCCCGGAGCCTGGCGCTGGGGGAGTTCGGCAGCTAGGTAGCTCGGCCCGGACCTTGGTGCAGGGGAGTTCGGCCTCTAGGCAGTTCGGCCGTGGTAGGGGCTCGGCCTGGCGCCTGGCGCTAAAGCTCTTCAGCGGCTACTGGTTGCATTGGGCCGAGCATCGGGCCGGGCTTCGGCAGGAGCGGGATTTATCCCCAACAGTAGCCCCCCCCACTCCCGAGTTCAAAAAGTGAAGGAAGGGAGTACCAAAATAGGCGACTGCCGAAGTCTTCTTCCAGGCTCCGCATTTGTTGCATCTGAAGCTCGGGGGAGGTCTCATCTCCAGCCAATATTGACGCTGAAGTTGAGGCTGAGGCTTGGGGGAGACCTCATCTTCAGTCGATGTTTGAAGTTGAAATGGAACTCGTTTCCAGCTAAAGTCGATGAAGCTGATGTTGAAGCCGAAGTAAATCTCGCCTCCTACGGTCGAGGTCGGATTTGAGCTCCTCGGGGGCGACATTGTCTTCATCAGCTGAAGTCGACTCGAGGGAGACCTCCTCTCTTGCAGCCGAGGTTGAAGTGCGCGCTCGGGGGAGATCTTATCTCCTGCAGCCGAGCTTCTTCGGGGGAGATCTCGTCTCTAGCCGAGGTTGGTGCTCGCGTTAGGACGAGGTTCTCCTCCTGTTCCTAACCGAGGTTGTTCACGGTCGCTCGGGAGAGATCTTATCTCTAGCCGAGGTTGTCAACGGTCGCTCGGGAGAGATCTTATCTCTAGCCGAGGTTGATACATGCGCTCGGGGGAGATCTTATCTCCTACGGCCGAGCTTTCCTCGGGGGAGATCTTATCTCCTGCAGCCGAGGTGCGCGCTCGGGGGAGATCTTGTCTCCCGCGGCCGAGCTTCTCTCGGGGAAGATCTTATCTCCTGCAGCCGAGGTGCGCGCTCGCGTTAGGACGAGGTTCTCCTCCTGTTCCTAACCGAGGTTGTTCACGGTCGCTCGGGAGAGATCTTATCTCTAGCCGAGGTTGGTCGGTCGCTCGGGAGAGATCTTATCTCTAGCCGAGGTTGTCAATGGTCGCTCGGGAGAGATCTTATCTCTAGCCGAGGTTGATGCTCGCGTTAGGACGAGGTTCTCCTCCTGTTCCTAACCGAGGTTGTTCACGATCGCTCGGGAGAGATCTTATCTCTAGCCGAGGTTGTCAACGGTCGCTCGGGAGAGATCTTATCTCTAGCCGAGGTTGATACACGCGCTCGGGGGAGATCTTATCTCCTATCGAGCTTCCCTCGGGGGAGATCTTATCTCCTGCAGCCGAGGTGCGCGCTCGGGGGAGATCTTTCTCGAGCTCTGGAATTATCTGCCGCGCTCGCGTAGGAGGTTCTCCTCCTGTTCTAGAAGACCTCCTATAGTTCTGATCGATATCTGATAATCTGCCTAAAACATCCCTACTTCTACTCTCTATCAGCTTCTCCCCATAGCCTGTTGTTTCTCTCTTATCTTCTGTCGAATCAAGGTCTACCGACTGTAATCCACATGCCATCAAGCCCTTATAAAGGTTTGAAACTAAGTCCCACTTAGTAACAGAGTTTAAACATGATTCAAAGATTGTTTCTAGCCATCCGATCATACCTGCGAGCCTCTGAAGCTCTCCGATCATGCAACGTGCATGAAAAGCCATATGAAAACCCCCTTGGACCATGTAAAATCATGGTGAGCCTTTAAGCGGTTCATGTGCGTGCATGGA
>QRFJ01000110.1:1607603-1673839 GCA_006176705.1 Cocos nucifera | reverse complement strand
AGCACCAACCAAGCCCTTAAAATCCTCAGAGCTAACCCCCTGACTCGTCGCGTGGCCTCCCAAGACTTGGGAGCACCGTAAATCCTCACAATCTCCAGCTTGGTGCTTCCATGCCTTAGCAAACCTCTCGACAATGACCTCTTATACGATCCCGCTGTCCCTACGCACTCGACAGCATCATGCAAACATCGCCTCTACCAATCTTCTTCAGCTATTGTGCACTTTTGAGGCTTTTGGGATGACCGCCTCCATCGCTGAAGATCTGTATTTGCTTCTTGGCACCATCCTAAAATTGTAGGATCCCTTCTGCTTAGCAGCTGCATCACTTTTTCTAAACTTTTCTGAAGAACTTGCAACATTCTTGTACCAACACTCGCTGCAAACCCTGACATGATCTCCTCAGAACTACGCCTATCCTCCTGCATATGCCACTCCACCTGAAACTATGCATCATCGACGCTGGTGCTAGGATATCGATCTTTCCGCACCCCTCTGCTATGAACTCATATCAAATTTCTCTCCAATTATGAAGCCACCATTATGGAGCTCCATCTATATCCGAAGTCCATCTGATGCCGCAAAAGTTGACTCTATCATTGAGTCCTTCGAGGCCA
Source organism: Cocos nucifera (assembly GCA_006176705.1). Lineage (NCBI taxonomy): Eukaryota > Viridiplantae > Streptophyta > Magnoliopsida > Arecales > Arecaceae > Cocos > Cocos nucifera. The sequence continues at coordinate 1,673,225 of QRFJ01000110.1, read as the reverse complement.
ACCACTCAACGCTGCACTGCTAAGCCTGTCACTGTATCCTGAACACCATCGCTGCCCCTTCGAATCCTTCGTACTCCATGGACCTCTTCGAAGCCATCTCGGATACCTTCATAACCCACATGCACCTTCCAAACCCAAGAGCTCATCCAAGTCTTCTGAATCCAGCGATTGAACCATAGAGAATTTCACCCTAGTCCTTCTCTTTTGCCCCTACACCAGCCATCGCTTCAGTTGCATCTGAAGAATCATCCTCCATTTGAATCGTGACTCTCCCTAGTGCTCCTGTAGAATAAACTTGATCCATGATACTTTCAGCTGCTAGAGATCTTCTGACGCCCCCTGAGACCTCCTGGCTCTCCCCTGAGATCTACACTCGATCTTTCTGAGATACCACTGATACTCTCTCTGTTGAGATACACTCCTCAGCTGCTGCACTGCTGAGCCTCTCTCAGTCCCTGTACCTCCATGGTAGCACTCCTATAGCACTCCAGCACTTTCTGACTCGTCTTTGTGCCATTCTACAGCCATCTAGTTCTAACCTACTAGACCTCCATGGATCATCCATCTCCATCACTTTCAAAGCTTTATAAATTCATGATCTGATCGAACCACTAAATACATCTCCGACTACTCCATCTTCTAGACATCGAAGAATGTATAGTCATTTTTTCAGCCTTCCTTCGACCATTACCCCTTGAAAAACCTCTCTTCAATAGCCTTACATTGTCCATCTTCCTAGAGAATTCTAATACTCTCTGCTGAGATACCTTCCTTGGCTGCTGCATCATCGAGCCTCTCTCAGTTCTGCATCTTCAGGGAAGCACTACTACAGTACTCTAGTGCTTCCTGCCTATCACATAACCATCATACACCTCGACCTTTCCACCAAGATCAATCAGTAAATCATGCACCAAATCCTTCCACCCTAAAAATTTTTTTTTTCGTTAAACCTCTCAATCTCCACCTTCAACCTATTGCTCCTGGTTGGCCAAATCATAGCAATAACAAAGATAGATTTGAGACATACCATAGAATCCTTATGCAGATTTCTGATTTCACCTTGTACGACTTCTCCTTTCCTTTCATGCACCATCAGACTCTGATAACAGATGTTGTTCATAATGTTTCAGGGATCACCTAGCTCTGATACCAGATGTAAGTGCACCAACTGGCATCACCTCTCTTTGATATCAATTGATGTTCCATGATATTGCTTGAACACCAATCATCCTTGGCATCACAAGCCCCAATATCATATTGAGGAAGCCCCTGATCTTTAGCATGGATTTGAAGGAACCTGTGATGTTCTCTATGGATAGCAAACCATCGATCCTCCACCTAGATCTGTGATGGGGTGCCTCCCTCCTTGGGCATGAGGGAGATGCCTCCTTCTCTAGGGCTTCTTCAAGAATCCTAAGGCGACAACTCTAGAGAGAAGAGAAGAAGAGAGTTGAGGGAGAAAAGATTTGTATTGATTTCAACCCTTTGAAAATTCTGATACAATCTATGTATTTATACATAGACATTAGGTCCGACCAAAAATTCTCCTGGCTAACCCAATATATGAAAGCATTCACTGAGCTCATGTACATCCATGTCTTCCATGCTCTCATCCTCTGGATCTAGATCTGATCCATACATGAATTAGCCACATTAATATCTCTCAAATCATGCCTTAAAACCTTTAGGATCAATCCAAACCCTAACCCAAAACAGACCCTTGCATAACTCTGCCCATGCACTGAGCTGGCTCAGTCTCAGCACTGAGCCAACTAAGTTTCACTGGGTCAGCTCAGTTTGAAATTGAGCTAGCCAAGTTCTGTGCCATGCTAGCAATCCTGAATGTGCAGCTCTCTCTTTTGCTTGTGCACTGAAACTTAGCCGACCCAGTTTTGGACTGAGTCAGCTAACCTGTAGAAAATCTTCTTTCTGTAGTCTTGATTCTCCGACTTTGGTTTCTTGCTTCACCTTGTGTTCCAGATCTCTGAAGCACCAACCAAGCTCCTAAAATTTTCGAAGCCAACCTCTTGACTCCTCCCGTGGCCTCCCAAGGATTGGGAGCACCATAAATCCTCACAGAAGTTCATCTATCTATGACCCCCCAGTCCGATCCAACCTGACTTTTAAGCCTTGTAGGAGAGTTCTGTTAGTGACTTCTACTTCTCCATTCACTTGTAGGTGGCCCACTGAGGTGAAGTACTATTCTATTCCATGATTTTCATAAAACTCATGAAGTTGAGTGTTGCTAAATTATCTGCCATTGTGAGAGATCAATACTTTTGGAAGACCATATCAGTAGATAATTTATTTTCAAATGAAGTCTCTGACTTTTGCTTCGGTTATGTGGGCTGAAGCTCAGCTTTGATAACCATTTCGTGAAGTAGTCGATGGCTACCAGAAGAAACTTGCACTAGCTAGAGGTTCAAAGAAAAGGACCTAAGATGTCTAGCCCCCACTGTGCAAATAGCCATGGAGCTTCGATAGAAGTCAGAAGTGCTATCGGTTGATGCTAGACTCTAGCATTCTCCTAGCGTTGTTCGTATTTTCTAACAAAACTCTATACATCTTATTGCATTGTTGGCCAATAGTAGCCTTATCGAAGAATCTTATAGGATAGAGACCTACCCCCCATGTGGCTTTCATAGATTTTTTCATGGACTTCTTGTAGGGCGTAGTTAGCTTTGGATGGGCATAGATATTTTAGGAGAGGTAGAGAGAAGGACCACTTATATAGTTTATTATTGTGTAATACATATCGAGCATCCTTGTTTCTTATCTTTCGAGATTTTTTTTGATCAAGCGATAGTTCATCCAATCTCAGATACTTCAGAAGAGGATCCATCTAGCTGGGCTCTTCATCAATTTGCTAAATGGCGGTAGGCTCTTCTAAGTTCGAGGTCTTCAAGATCTTAAATAGGTCTCTTTTTTCAGATCGACGGGCAATGATGATGCCAACTTGGATAAAGCATCTGCTCTAGCATTTTGTACCTTAGGGTCTTGTTGAATATCAAAACTTGGAAAAGATGAGATCAAATTTTTTATTTTTTGAAGGTATTTTTTAATATTTTCTTCTTGAGCTTCATATTCATCTTTGATTTGTCCGACCACCAGCTGAGAATCGTTGAAGACCTTCAGGTGCTGGGCTCCAGCTTTTCTGACGATTTTAAGGCCCATAATTAGGGCTTCGTATTTCCCTTCATTATTTATGGTCGAAAATTCATAGTGTAGGGCGTATCCAGCTACATCTCCTTCAAGATCGGCTAAGATGAGTTCGGCTCTTGACCTTGATAAATTTGACAAGCCGTCAACATGCAGGATCCAAAATTCTTCAAGTTTCGATCCTAGATTTTCATCATTCTTCGAATTTAATTATGGGGTCTTATGATCTTTCTCTGACTTCTTCCTTTATCGAGTTTTCTCTATCTGGGATGGTGTATTTAAGGATAAAGTCGGCCAAGATTTAGGCTTTGATGGAAGATCTCGATTGGTAATGTATATTCAACTCTAAGAGTTTCAGAGCCCACTTTGCTATCTAACCTAAAGTATCTAGATGATGTAGTACCGCCTTGATTGGCTAGTCAGTAACCAACACAATGATGTGAGCTTGGAAGTAGGGTTGAAGTTTTCTTGCTGTGATAACCAATGCGAAAACTAGCTTCTCTAGCTTGGAGTATTGGATTTTTGCATCATGAAGGACTTTGCTGGTATAATAGATAGGCTTCTACATCCATTCTTCTTCCTGAATAAGGACTGCGCTGATTGCTATCGAAGAAACAACAAGATACAATGGAAGCTCTTCACTCGGCTAAGGCTTAGTAAGCAATAGCACAGAACTAAGATACTGCTTTAGTTCTTAAAAGGCTTTTTGACACTCCGAGATCCATTGAAAGTTTTTCGACCGCTTGAGGGTCTGAAAAAAAAGGAAGACACCTCTTGGCCGATCTGAAGACAAAATGATTGAGAGATGCTATTTTGCCAGTGAGGTGTTGTACCTTCTTAACTATTTTCAATGGTGTCATCTCCAGGATCACTTTGATCTTCTCCAGATTTACTTCGATGCCTCTATGCAAGACCATGAAGTCGAGAAATTTATCAGCAGTAACTTCGAAGGCATATTTTGTAGGATTTAACCTCATCTTAAATTGGTGAAGAGTGTTGAAAGTCTTCTGGAGGTCCACAATATAGTTTGGTATTGCATGACTTTTGATAAGTATATCATCAACATACGCCTTCATGTTCCAACCTATTTAAAGATCTTATTCACTAGCTTTTGGTATGTGGCTCTTGCATTTTTCTTCTCATGGAGGTCCGCGAATAATTCTATTGCTATTCTGTTGCTAAAAAACCTTAACAACGAAATAAGAATAGATATGATTTTCATTGATAATTAGCTACAGAGAATTTAACAATGCAAGCAAATTCATTACTAACACTATAGTAAAACATGAAATTAACGACTATTTTCTATCGATGCTTTTTAAAAGCATCATCAGGTTGCACTGACCTGTCGATGCTTTTAAAAAGTGTCACAAATTTAACCACACTTAGAAGCATCGTAAAATTGTAGCATAGTCAACGCCGATGCTTTTGAAAAAAGCATCATTAAACTTTTCAAATTTTTGATGCTTTTTTATGTCATTATTTAACGGTGCTATAAAGTGTCGTTATGTTCACTTAATTGTCCTCCTCGATCCTCTCGTGCCCTAGCCTATCCACAGGAGCACAGGTAATTTTTTTCCAAAAAAACCGTTCCCCCGAGCCTAATCGGCCCTCTTTCTTCCCCCCATTCTATTTTGACAGCCCCAGACCCACGCCCTCCACCCAGTTTCCATGCATGTCGCGTTGCCACCCCATGCCCCTTCCTCCTATCACCCTCGGGCCCACTGACCTGGTTGTGGTGGCCCCCCCCCCCCTCCCCATACCTCCAACCCAGTTACATCCCACCCCCAATGTCGCCTTACAACGGGCCATGTCCTTGGCCCCCTTGCTCCCCGACCGCACACCTTCCTTCCAGCCATCGGTGCTCGTCCGCGCCCCTCACTCTCCGGCCTCTCAGTTTAGCAATGGATTGTCTGTTACTAAATAGCCTTTTTCTGATAGTGGTTCTTCCTAGGTTAATGATTAGTATATCCACTCACAGATGAGTCTTGGGAGGAAGAAGAAAGTGAAAGAGAAGAGGGAGGAGCAGGCCCACGCTCCTTACCTCGCTCGCTAGCTGAGTTAAGGGCGAGAACGGTGATGTGAGTGATTCGAACTCATTCGAGGCTCCAACTAATGGATTGGATGCCCTGGTGCACTCCTTTTGGGCTAATGGGGTAAGACTAGCTTGCTCTGCCTACAAACTCCAAGAAGGAGCAGGCTGTCACATTGGATGATGTATCAAGGATGGGGATGTATTTGATTGGTGTATGCCTTACATCATGGTAGTGAGCACTTGAACAAACAGTAGGAGCTCTTAGGAACTGTTTGGAGGTGATGGTAGACATGGTCGATGCCTCCAAGATGACGAGATCCCAATGGCCCTAATAGAGGTTAGTGGATTCCATCAGTACCTTCGGGAGAGTGGCAAAGGAGGTCATCATGGCCTTCTTACCTTTCATACTCAATTGACGAAGAGAGGAAGAAACTCAAAACCTCAAATGCGAGTTAAGCCCTTCCTATAGCATCAATCTGTTATTACCACTGAGAAGATGATATCGCTTAGACCACTGAGCTAGGAGTTGGTATAAAGGGATGCACTAGTTCCTGGAGGGCTGGCCGGGAGCTTCGAGAGGCGCATAAGATGCTGCCTGGACTTTGAATGATCCCTCAAATCGGATCCTATGAAAACCACCAAAGATTGGAAAAGTTCTCACCTCAAGGGGGGGGGAGGCGGGGGCGGGGGGGGGGGGGGGGGAGAGTTTCTCGATTGCGGATCTTTTGATGCCTATATTAGTCTCTTATAGAGTTAAATTGAAGAAGTCTGAGCTTTCAAAATGGATTAATAGTATGCGGAATCGAATATGATACAAAGTGAAATGAGAGTTAGGTAGTAGAACTGAAATGTCCAACGAACGTCGGGTGGTGTAAGAGGTGCTCCGGTGGTTTAGAGGGGCTCAAAGCTTAGTGGGAGGGATGAATCTAGTTCGTATATGCTTTATTTTCAGGAGAGAGGTATGCAGAGCAAATGATCACTTACCTGGAGGGTCCGGGGATATTTATGTAATAATTATTTTTTTATTATAATAGATATATTATGTAAAGATAAATAATATAATCTAGAATGCACCAGATATTTCACTCAAAATACATGTATAAAAGGTTTTGAAGGATCTTGTTCTCTCAACAAACCTTTTAAAAAAGCTGCTCATAACCACTCGATTTCAGATTAAAAGAGCTAGCCTGAGCTTGACTGAAAAGCAAGCCAAGCTTTAGATAGTAGAATTAGCTCACTTGAGCTTGGATCGGTCTACATTAGACAAAGCAGCTGATTTCTCCATTGAAAGAAGAAAATTGCTAAATTGATTGGGTCTAGGACCTTCCAAATATGATTTAGCAGGTCAATAAAGAAATTACCTAAGCCTCTCTCCTTTGGAGAATACATTGATGCTCTCATTTTTAGCATCATTACATGATCTGATCATATAAATTTCATCATCATAGGGATAGGTGCTATCTTCTGGGCACTCACATCAGAGGTTATTAGGTGAGCCCAAATTTGTTCATAGTATTACCCGAGCAAAGCCATCTTGTACGCGCATTCAGATGCCAGGCTCAGTAGATAATGATCCATTTCTCATTGTGCTCTTTTGACTAAACATTACTTGAAAACCATTCCTAAAGATAGACCCTGACTACTTTTCTGGTCAAGCCTTCCACGGTCGCTAGAATGTGAGCCGACATCAGATTTGCATAAGTTTCGCTTTTTCGGTGGACCTTGTTCTCTTTTTGTTGATGGCATGGCTTTTACTAAGATGTTGTAAAAAAAAAAAAAAAAAAAAAGCAAACAATAATTTTTGAAAGGACATAGAATTTACAAAATACAACCAGCGGAACTGTTCCATAACTTGAGGCAAAGACGTGATTTTCTAGCATAAATTTCAAAGAATTTTTAAAAATTTGGCAAAAATTTAAATGACTAAACTCGAGCAAAAAGGTATATAAAATAAATGGTATATCTGCATATAAATTTTTCATACAAAAGTAGGATTATAAAAGTGACATGAATTGCTAACATTAGGAGCAACATATGGCATCACCTTCCAATTTATAGATCTAAATATTTTTCCTTTTAAGAAATTTAAAGTATGCTTTTATGAAAATTAATTTATAGACTTTAGTCCACAATTAGTTCATAAATACATCATCCAACTTATGGATAATTTAGTCTTTTTAGAAGAAGAGGATAAATCATGATTAAAATTATTTAATTATAAAAAATAAATACAAAAGTAAATCAACATTATATTTTTTTAGAAATTTAGATAATATTGTTAAAAAGCAAACAAACTTTGAGCCTTAGATAACCTATGTGAACATAGGCTCCAAGAACTTTTCTTGGGCATCAAAAAGCGGACTTTCTTTTTTAAAAGGATATTAATTTATTTTTCAAACAAATAAACTTATATTCAATTTATTTTTATAATGTAATCCTTTCTGAATTTAAAACTTTTACAAGTAAGCTTAGTTAATCAGCATTGAAACAATTAGTTGGAATCTCCCTTCCTTCGAGATAAGGATAGGAATCACATCTATATCATATTTCTAAAAAGAACTTCTCTCTCTAGTTATCAGTAAAGTAAATTTTGTAAATCATTCTTCCATCAAACTGTTAAAAATATTAGATATTGAAAATTAGAAAGACTCTACGCAACTGACATTTTTAAGTATAGATAAAGAAACCAACAAATATGATTTTTAAGTTACCGTCTGAGCAAGATTTAGAAGTGGTTGATTGAGGAATAAGATCGTGCGAAAATTAAAAAGGAATACTACAATTTTGGATGGAGCTGGAGTGATTTAAACAAGTAGATGGCTAGAAAAACTAACTTGGCTAATCCTATCCTGTACAGCTTCAACATTCTTGGAAGATGGGTATCTAGTCAATACCGTGAACCGCGCTTCAACTACCAAAGCATAAAGTGAAAGAAAAGAAAAGAAAAGATGAAAAAAACAACCCTATCTGGCTACCTATGTCTTCTCTCATTGTATCAACATAGATATAAAGAAAAATGGAGTTGGCTGACGATCTCTTTTTTGATGATGGCAATCAGCAGATACTTGGCCTCGTGAACCTCCAATAATTAGCATTCTTTCCTGGTAATTGTAATTGCGAAATATATATGGACGACGAATTAACGGCCACTCAGCCTAGATGTCGGTTGTGGCATACATTAAGTAGTGGGAATATTGAGTGTGGTAGGTAAGATAGCTTAAAAATTTTAGCTTTTATGGTCCTTTTCTCTTTCGATCTCACACGAGCCGGTGCAAATGATGAAATTGTCTAGGCGAGAGATTTAAATCATTCAAATGGTTTATTTTAGAAGATAGTTTTCAAATTCGGAAAATTGGGTGACTTTTTTTCTAATAATATAGGGAAAAAAATAGATACGGTGAAGAAACGTCGAGGTGGTCCAAAGCAAAGAGTACTTCTAGCATCAGCTTCTAGTAAGAAGGCAAAATCAAAATGAAAGCATCGGATGAACATTGGTGTTACTCCTAGCTATACAATATGTAATAGAGTTTGCTTGTCTAAGCGCATGAACTGCTTTAAAGATCTGGAATAAAGAAATAAAGTGGTGGAGCTTACGAAGCATGGGCTGAGTCATGCACAAAAGGATTGTTGCTTGATCCATTAAAGTTGAGCGATTTTGAGACCTAAGAAAATTTTTGTGCACCGCATATATAACAAAATTAATGTGGAGCACACCATCCAATCATCTTAGATCATATAGCAGAAGTAACAATGGAAGAGCATTTAATGCAGCTCAATTTTTTTCTATTTGATTTTTTATGATGAAAATACTCTTTTCCTCTGTGATGCCTTATATAATTTTTTATGAATTTAAATGATATTTTGAACTTTATTTATGACTTCCTATAATATTCCGAACAATATTTATGATTTTCTATTTTTTATATGATATCATATGGTTATTATGACTTTTTTTGAGTATATTATGACTTCTTGAATAATATATATGACTTTTTGAGGCCTTATATGATTTTTCATAAATATATATAATATTTTGAATAATATATATGACTTTCTATTAATATATATGACATCTTAAATAATATATATGACATCTTACATGATATATATGGCTTCTTGATGCCCTATATGATTTTCTATAAATATATATAATATTCTGACTAATATTTATGACTTTCTGTGAATATATATGACATCTTGAATATTATATATAGCTTCTTAATGTCTTATATGACTTCTTGTAAATATATATAACATCCTAAATATTATATATGACTTTATGTAAATATATATGAATTCTTGAAGAATATATATAACTTTCTGTGAATATATATGATATCGTAAATATTATTTATATCTTTCTGATGCCTTATATGACTTTCTATTAATATATATGATATCCTAAATAATATATATGACTTCTTGTTGTTTATACATTAGGAAGTCATAATAATGTTAGAGCATTTTTCGTCACCAAAAATTTGAGAGAAAATAAAAGCTGAACGATATTAAATGTTCTTTCATTATTACTTCGATGGTTCAAGATGAATAGTGCATCTTGTATCAATTTTGCAACATCACATGCAATGTCCAAAGTATTACTCTTTGAGACTTATCACCTAGGGATAGCAAAATATGATCCGACCCACCAACCCGACTCATGTTCGACCAGCCATAAATAGGTTTGGATTTGACTTAAATGGTTCAGATCATAAACGGGTCGACCTATTTAATCTATTTATTAAATAGGTTAGATTTGGGTTTAAATATTTCAACCTGCCCAACATGTTTAACCCGTTTATAATTTTTATATAAAATTATTTGGGCATATGGGCTTTTGATCCATTCCTGCAGTGATCCTTGCGGATCAATAGTGTGGACCGTGGAGTCATGACAGGCGGGCTTCGCTAGGGTCGGAAGGGGAGGGGGGATGGTCACGTGGAGCTGTAAGGGCATGGGGTGTGGGCTTCGTCGGGGCTGAAGGAGAAGCAGGCGAGGGTGGTTGCATGGAGTCGCGATGGGCATGCGGGCTTCACTGGGACCAGAAGGAGGAAGCGGGTAGAGGGGGGAGGAGATGGGTCGCATGGAGCCGCGGGGGGTGTGTAGCGATGATGTCGTTAATAACGATGATGTCGGTGGGAGTAGCAGAGATCGATTGAATCCTCCCCTTTCGGGGGTTGCTGGCATCGATGCCGTCGATCGAGATGCAGCAGTCAACCATTTTTTTCATCTCTAAGGCCGCAGCCAAGGTCGGTGGCAGTAGTGTCAAGGAACCTATGGGAGGGTTCTCCACTTTGAGAAGCACTTCACGGTGTCGAAGCAGGCTCTGGAGAAGAAGGCCGATGGTGAAAACGGCAATAAGTTCTGTTGAGGATAAATCCCGCTCCAACCGAAGTCTAGCTCGATACCCGACCTAATGCAACTAGTAGCCGCAGAAGAGCTACGGCAGACAGGCTTCAGCCGAACTCCCAACGGCCGAGCTTCTTCCAGCAGGCCGAACTAGGTAGCTGCCGAGCTTCTTCCCGACTCCCAGCGTCGAGACCGAACTTCTTGGGCGGCCGAACTCCTTCGGACTCCCCACGGTCGAACTCCTTCGGACTCCCCACGGCCGAACTCCTTCGGACCGACTCCAATGGCCGAGCTTCAACGAAGTCCTCCAGCGGCCGAACTCCTCAGCGGACGAGCCTTAGCCGAACCAACTAGCAACCGAAGTCCTTCAACCGAACCTCAGCCGAGCTTCTTCGGGCCTCTCAGCGGTCGAACTCCTCGACAATCGTCCCTCGGCCGAACTCTACAGATGGCCGATCCTTCAGCCAGCCGAACTTCCCCTGCCTTTCCTTCTGCCGGACTCTCCTACGAGATGAATTATCGCCATCAGTCTGCGACAAACGACGAAATTAGATGACATGGCTACCACCTCTGGCAACGCCACTCCCTGACGACGCCTTCCTCTCCGTACCGAACTCCATGCGGCCCACGACTTGCCAGTATGGCCGTCACCGACCGCCTGACGACGCCATCCTCTCCGTACCGAACTCCATGCGACGGTATGGCTGTCGCCATCAACTAAGCTCCGCCTATAAAGGACCCTCCAGATACGCCAAGGCTAAGCTCTCTGACCTCTAATCTCTCTGAGCTCTCCTCTTCTTCTCTAAGCTCCGGAACTCATTCCGAGCACTCCATTCCTGTTGGCCGAAAACTGACTTGACCGTCGGAGGGTCCTGCCGGAGCCACCCCCCACCGATTCCGGATGGGACTTTGTCTTGCAGGTCCCCGACGGCGACCTCAGCGGCCTCGACTCCGGCGACCTCCGACGACGACGAGTTTCTGCACCAACAGATTGGCGCTAGAAGGAAGGGCATGAACCTTCGAGGTTCCCTTGTTCTTAAAGGAGTGCTCGGCGACTCTTCTCTTCCCTCTCCGGAGATCTCCCTTTTCTCTCCCGAAGAGAAAATGCCCTCAGGAGAGCTTCGACTCGGCGATCGGCGCCCTGCGCGCCGGGTGCGTCTGCTCCCGCTGCAGCCCCGGTAGCCCAGGCTCCACCCGAAGCCACCGCAGATGTAGAGCAGTCCTGGACGGGCTCGCGGCCCCGCCGAGATGATACAGGCCGTGCGACAACCTCGGGCAGAGACTTTACCAGCAAGCCCGCCATGAGGATGCGAGGAACTGGCCTTGAGGGGGAGCGTTTGGGCATACCAATCGCATTTGGGAAGGAGAAACGGAGAGTCGAACTTCTCTCGCGGAAGGCCTCGCGGAAAAGCGGAGAGAAGTTCGGCTTAAGCGAGGCCGAACCCCCACTCGAGTCCGTCATCGAGGAAGCCCCGACAGAGGGGCATGGACATCCTCGGGAGAAGGTTTTGCAAGGAGGCGGAATGAAGTTCGGCCGCGTCCAAGGAGGTGGAGTGAAGTTCGGCAACGTCCACAACCTCCCCAGCGCAAGGAAAGCCGAACTCCACCTCGAAGCAAAGCCGAACTTCCCTTCGAGGCTCCTCATCCGAGTGAAGTTCGACGCAAGCGAGAACGGACGAAGTTCGACGGGAGCAAGGCCTAACTCTCTTTGAAGCTCATCGACGAAGTTCGGCGTAAGTGAGGCCGAACTCCACCTTGAAGCTCATCAGCTCATCAGCTCATCGACGAAGTTCTCCCGCGGAATGAAGTTCGGCGGAAGGCCGAACTCCTCAGCTCATCATCGAAGTGAAGTTCGGCACAAACAAGGGCGGAGCAAAGTCCCCGCGAAATGAAGTTCGGCACAAGCGGGCAAAGCAAAGTTCCCCCGGAATGAAGTTCGGCACAAACACGGGCGGAGTAAAGTCCCCGCGAAATGAAGTTCGGCACAAGCCAGGGCCGAGCAAAGTTCCCCCGCGGAATGAAGTTCGGCACGAACGAGGGCGGAGGAAAGTTCTCCCGCGGAATGAAGTTCGGCGGAAGGCCGAACTCCTCAGGTCATCATCGAAATGAAGTTCGGCAAGGCCGAACTCTCCCTTTGAAGCTCATCAATGAAGTTCGGCGCAAGTGAGGCCGAACTCCACCTTAAAACCCACCATCACAGTAAAGTTCGGCGCAAGCAGTGGCGGAACGAAGTTCTCCCACGAATGAAGTTCGGCATAAGTGAGGCCGAACTCCACAGAAGACCACCCAAATGAAGTTCGGCCGCGCTCGAGACCGCCCCAGGGCGATCGTGGCCGAACTCCCCCTCGAGTACGTCAACGAATTCACGGGAGGTGCAATGAAATTCGGGCAAGCAAAGCCGACCCCCTCCCTGCGAGCAAGGAAGTCCGGACAAAGAAGCATGAAGTTCTCCTACGGAAAGTTTCGCGGGAAAGCGGAATGAAGCTCCGCGCAAGCGAAGCCCGAACTTCTCGAGCTCACTACAAAGGAAGCCCCGATAGAAGGGCGCGAAGAAATCCTCCTCCCGAAAGGTTCCGCAACTACGACCCGCTCCTCTAACTCGAATTCTCGGCGAAAGTTAAGAGCCAGCCGCCAAGACCTCAAGGACTACGGCCTCCCCAAACGTGCGCGATCGATCGAGCAAGTAAAGCTCCTACCATCGCGACCACGGCCACGACACTGAGGAATACGTTCAGCTCCAAGACGAGATTGAAGAGCTCGTCAAAATGGGACGACGGGATAAATTCCTCCGACGCCAGTCTGAAGCAGGAGAAGATCGGCTAAAAGCGCCACCGTAACTAGAAAAGACAAGAAGGTCGGCCGCCTCGCGGCGTCATCAACGCCACCCCGGGGAGGAGCTAGGAGCTAGCTACATCGGCGATCCGTCGTCTCCCAGCGACAAAGTCAAGAGAAGCATGCTCCAAATTAAGGAGGCCAGCATGTAATAGAGGAGGCCGTCTGGATGGGACTCGCTGCCCGAGGGAACTCAGAGGAACAACACCCCGACGACCCTCAAACGGAAAATGTGCTGCGAGTGGCTTCCCCTCGGTAAAATTCTCCCCTCTCAATAATATTATTTCTGGATGCGAAAAACTATGCGATGACAGGGAAGAAGCAGTCAGCCGCGTTAGGAACAGGAGGAGAACCTCGTCCTAACGCGAGCAACAACCTCGGCTAGAGATAAGATCTCTCGGCCCAGGGCCCTCCCCCACAGCCATTAGGAACAGGAGGAGAACCTCCTAACGCGAGCAACAACCTCGGCTAGAGATAAGATCTCTCCGAGCGACCGTAGACAACTCGGCTAGAGATAAGATCTCTCGAGCGACCGAGCCAACCTCGGTTAGGAACAGGAGGAGAACCTCGTCCTAACGCGAGCAACAACCTCGGCTAGAGATAAGATCTCTCCCGAGCGATCGAGATAACCTCGGCTAGAGATAAGATCTCTCCCGAGCGACCGAGCCAACCTCGGTTAGGAACAGGAGGAGAACCTCATCCTAACGTGAGCAACAACCTCGGCTAGAGATAAGATCTCTTCCGAGCGACTGTTGACAACCTCGGCTAGAGATAAAATCTCTCCCGAGCGACTGAGTCAACCTCAGTTAGGAACAAGAGGAGAATCTCGTCCTAACACGAGCAAGAACCTCGGCTAGAGATAAGATCTCTCTCGAGCGACCGTTGACAACCTCCCGAGCGACCGTGAACAACCTCGTTAGGAACAGGAGAGAACCTCGTCCTAACGCGAGCAACAACCTCGGCTAGAGATAAGATCTCTCCAAGCGAAGACCTCGTTCACAAAGGATGAGATGGGGGGAAGGCCCTGACAGCGGCCCTTATGTGCCCCCACAGCCCGTTAGGAACAGGAGGAGAACCTCGTCCTAACGCGAGCAACAACCTCGGCTAGAGATAAGATCTCTCCCGAGCGACCGTAGACAATCTCGGCTAGAGATAAGATCTCTCCCGAATGATCGTAGCCAACCTCGGCTAGAGATAAGATCTCTTCCGAGCGACCGAGCCAACCTCGGTTAGGAACAGGAGGAGAATCTCGTCCTAACTCGAGCATCAACCTCGGCTAGAGATAAGATCTCTCCCGAGCGATCGAGCCAACCTCGGTTAGGAACCGGAGGAGAACCTCGTCCTAACGCGAGCAAAGTTCAAGTCCGAGCTCCGAAGTCCGCAGGAAAGAGAATCTTCATCAACCTCGGCCAGAGCGCCTGTGTAACCTCGGATAGAGAGGCAAGGCCCGCGACGACCTCAGCCAGAGCGCCCGCATCAACTCCGGCTAGGGATAAGGTCCGCGACAACCTCGGCCAGAGCGCCTGAGTAACCTCGGATAGATGTAAGGCCCGCGACGACCTCGGCCAGAGAGCTTCAACATCGACCTCGGCCAGAGAAAGCTATCATGTCAACCTCGGCTGGAGAGCTTCAACATCGACCTTGGCTGGATAAAGCAACTGTATCAACTTCAAGCTGAAGATGGGATCTCCCTCGAGCTTCGACCCAGACCAGCACAGAGCTCAGAGGAAGACTTCGGCAGTCGCCTTTCCTGCACTCCCTTCCTTCGATTTTCGAACTCGGGAGTGGGGGGGCTAGTGTTGGGGATAAATCCCGCTCCAGCCGAAGTCTAGCTCGATACCCAGGCCTAATGCAACCAGTAGCCGCAGAAGAGCTACGGCAGACGGGCTTCAGCCGAACTCCCAGCGGCCGAGCTTCTTCCAGCAGGCCGAACTAGGTAGCTGCCGAGCTTCTTCCGGACTCCCAGCGTCGAGACCGAACTTCTTGGGCGGCCGAACTCCTTCGGACTCCCCACGGCCGAACTCCTTTTGGACTCCCCATGGCCGAACTCCTTCGGATCGACTCCAACGGCCGAGCTTCAACGAAGTCCTCCAGCGGCCGAACTCCTCAGCGGACGAGCCTTAGTCGAACCAACCAGCAACCGAAGTCCTTCAATCGGGCCTCAGTTGAGCTTCTTCGGGCCTCTCATCGGTCGAACTCCTCGGCAATCGTCCCTCGGCCGAACTCTACAGATGGCCGACCCTTCAGCCAGCCGAACTCCCCCAGCCTTCCCTTCTGCCGGACTCTCCTACGAGATGCATTGTCGCCATCAGTCTGCGACAGGCGACGAAACCAGACGACATGGCTACCACCTCTGGCAACGCCACTCCCTGACGATGCCTTCCTCTCCGTACCGAACTCCATGCGGCTCACGACTTGCCAGTATGGCCGTCACCGACCACCTGACGATGCCATCCTCTCCGTACCGAACTCCATGCGACGGTATGGCTGTCGCCATCAACTAAGCTCCGCCTATAAAGGACCCTCCAGAGATGCCAAGGCTAAGCTCTTTGACCTCTAATCTCTCTGAGCTCTCCTCTTCTTCTCTAAGCTCCGGAACTTATTCCGAGCACTCCATTCCTGTTGGCCGAAAACTGACTTGACCATCGGAGGGTCCTGCCGGAGCCACCCCCCACCGGTTCCGGACGGGACTTTGTCTTGCAGGTCCTCGGCGGTGACCTCAGCGGCCTTGACTCCGGCGACCTCCGGCGACGATGAGTTTCTGCACCAACAGGTTCGATGGTTGCGGTTGCTCGATGGTGCAGGAATCCAATGGCAGCATGCGGATCCGATGGTGGTGCACGTACAGTAGTGCAATGAGAGCGACGACATGCCGCGGTGGTGCACAGATCCAGCGAGGTGGTGCTTGAATCCGACCATGACACGTGGGCAGCAACGATGGTTTTTTTTGGATGGGACAAAGGGGTGCTGGAATGTCTCGAAGCTTTCAGCACGCAAGAGAGAAAAAAAGAAAAGAAAAAATAATTGGGATTGGAGCTTTTTTATTTTTTTAAATGGACTCATAAATAATTTTTTTTAATTAGGTTATAAATATAAATAGGTTAAACGGATTGGATTAGGTTTTCTGATCTATTTAATAAATAGGTTAGTTATAGATTTGGATATTTTTGATTCGATCCATATTTGATCTGATCGATCCGATCCGTCCCGATTGCTACCCCTACTATCACCTCAAGCCTCAAGTAACTAGTTCATGGGCTGCAATTGAGACGGGCCTATCCCTATCAATTCGTTGGGCCAGAATAAGTCCAATCATATGTCTGGGATACGCTGACCCAGGAGCCCAAGCCTTGTTCAAGGCTTTAAATAGTCCCCGCCAACCCCAAAAACGACCTTCCGGCCCAGCCCAGCCCCCGCCCGGCCGTCGCAGCCCCACTAATGGCCATGGCAGAAGCAGCTCTCCAGCGGAGGATAGGTTAGGGTTCGACATGGCGCTCGCCAAGGCCAAGGAGATCGCTTCCTCCGCCCCTGTCGTCGTCTTCAGGTGCAGTTCCCCTCTCCCACTCTTCATTCTTTCGTTGGAATTCGATCGTTTCTTTCTTCTCCCGTTGACTTCCGAAATCTTTTCCCTATTTTTTTTCTGGTTTTCTTTTCGAGCTCATTGTTTTGATTATCTGGTGATCGGTGCTCGGTCTGATGGCGGGCGGGGGATTTGGGAATGGGTTTTAGGGATTGGAAATTAGGGTTTATGCGTCAAAATGTAGCCGACGGAGGGGCCTGGAGGGGAAGGAGCTGCGAGGTCGGGAATTGGGTAATTTTTTGAGGGAAGGCGTGAATTTTTGGAATTTTGAGTGAAGAGTGGCGTGGATGGGTAGTGTGTATGCGAAGAATTTGTTCTTATTTGTTAAATTGAGAAGGAGGATACAAGATTTTGTTAAGTTGATGGAAGGCATAGTTTGGGGAGTTGGAACCCTTGCCTTTTATCGAGAATATATGAGTTCGAATCCATCTTGAAGAATAAAGGGGAGGAAGCACCACAAAAGGCCACAAAACTATGCCTATTAATTGAAACTGTAGTCTGCAAGAACTTTGCAGTTGCCCGTAACTTGTGTATTTTTGTACTGGAAAAAGCTGCATTTCTATTCGATTAGCTGTTAATGGCTTCTTTGGTGGATGAGATTCCGAAGCGTCGTCAGTGAATGCTAGAGATTTTAAAAGTTCTGTAGGGCCTGCTCTTCTAATGGCTTCTTTGGTAGATAATTTCTTTTCAAACCTTAGCACCAGCGAAAAGTTAGAGATGTTAAGGCTTCTATAGGCTTGCCCTTTATTCTTCCTATAAAAAATATTAGAAATGACGCAAGACGGTTTCTTGTGTTATTTTCCAAGTTTCTACAACCTTTGTCTAGGTACATGTGTCACTGTAACATTTACTCCATTACTTGTAGTCAAAGGAAGAAAAAAGTTGAATGTGTTGAAGGGCTTGGCATGAGAGTGTCCATTTGAAGTCAATTTTTTTTTTAATAAAGGAAAATATTTCTATGCATTTTTTTAGGAGCAGAAGCTTATAAAGAACATTTTACTACCTTCTTTTTGATATTATCCTGTATTAGAAGCCTCTTCAACAGCCACCATTTTCAGGAAAGTAAAAGTGACACTTGCTGTATTCTCGTTCTAATTTTCTTTTCAAAAACCTTATCCCAGAAAGCTTCATGATCTAGAATCAAAAGCACTGCTGTTATTTGAAGATATCATCATAACTGAAAACCAAGGGGCTAACGCTAGACTAAAGGAACTCTATCATTAGGTTATAAACTGTGAATCAAATGTACTATACTTATCAAACAAGTTCCAATCAAAAGTTCAGAAAGAGGTTGGAAGTGAGTTAGTTAGCTCTTTGACTTTGAACATGGTTCAAGAAGCATTTAGATGATCATACGAAATATAAGTTTCAGCTCTGGTCAAAGGAGGACATTACCCAGAACTTGGTGTTAAGCAAGGCTTGTGTTTTTGTTGGTTGCACAGAATCTGGGATGCAGAATTATGTAATGTTAGCATTTACTTGTTCCCTAGCTTCCTTGTATGAGCCTTAGCCCTTTACATTTTGTTGAATTTTAGTTCCATATATCTTCATTATT
This sequence comes from Cocos nucifera, assembly GCA_006176705.1. Taxonomy (NCBI): domain Eukaryota; kingdom Viridiplantae; phylum Streptophyta; class Magnoliopsida; order Arecales; family Arecaceae; genus Cocos; species Cocos nucifera. The sequence continues at coordinate 1,654,715 of QRFJ01000110.1, read as the reverse complement.
TTTGTGACCAACCATACAATTTTCAAATCAACACACAATAAGATCTTCAATTAAAATTGTTGAAGGATAATTATAATTTAATTAAGTATTTGATGCTCAAATTTAGCAAGAGATTATTTTTATTATCCAACTAGCCTTCTTCTGTTTATATGGGTTCATATTTATGGATCAGGGTATGATCCCACGGCCTACTCTTTCCCAATGTCAACCCTTGGCTAATTGATACCCAATTCTTAGTCATGCCAGCTTATGGCAATGAAGGTGTTTGTCATGCAGCCTATAAAGAACAGTTAATGACGAAGTTGACTTACATGATTGAAAGGAGGATTTCTTCATGGACAGATTTAGCGCTTTTGATAGTAAAAGATGTGAAATCATGCCTGGCCTTTATTGCAGAGTTACTTTCTAAAGGCCAAATCAGATTAAATAAATTTAGACAAAATGAGATGGACTACCTAATCGATCAAATTGAGATATAAGCTTGAAATTTAGCAAGGGCCCATGTATGTAGGTTAATTTTTATAAAATAGGTAAAAAAATTCATCGATGAGTGCTGAGTCTGGTCAGCCACAAAGCTAACTTGCTCTCAAACATCTTGAACATGTTATATCTAATAATATATATAAAAAACTAGTTAAAAATCTTGACTTTTGATTACATAGTATTTGAATATCATGGTGATGATGCATTTAAGCAAGCTAATTGTCTCAATCAAGGTTTTAAGTTTCACCAGGATGGGGGGTGTCTTGGCTGTCTCATCTCGTTAAAAGGAAAAAGTGAAAGAGGATCGGAATGGGGTTGGGACTCCGAAACCTATCCATGTAAGGAAGAGAAATAGAAAGAAGAAAGAAAGAAAGGAAGGAAAAATGTGTTGGCATTAAAGGAAAAAGTGAAGGAAAGAAGAAGAAAAAGGAAAGAAAGAAAAAGGGAGAAAAAAAGAGAGGAAAGAAAGAAAGAAGGAAGAAAAGTAAGAGAAAGAAGAAGAAAAAGGAAAAATGGAATAAAGGAAGGGATAAGAAAAAGAAAGAAAAAGGAATGGAAAGAAAGGAAGATGGAAGAAAAAGAAAGAAAGGAAAGAAAGAAAGAAGAGAATGGAAGAAAGAAATAATGGACAGAAGAAGGGGAGGTGGAGGATATCTATTGGGTTTCATGAATGGGACTGCTGCTGGGATGGGGTGGAACAGCGGGGTGTCCCTTTCTATAGGGAAACTAAGACACTTCCATCTCATATGATTTAAAACCTTGGTCCTAGCAACCATGTTTCAACATGGTCAACTTTATTATGTGCTTTAATCATTAAGCACTTGGATTTGTTAACATTGTCACGCGACACTTCCCCTCCTATGAAATTTTAAGAATAGAGAAGCCCAAAATCCTAATTAAAGGTAAAAAAGAAAAAGTAAGCTTGATGATTTATTGAGGCAACATGGTGACTTCTTTCCTACTTCCTCATTTTCATGTTTGCAGTTTCTCATAAGTAGGGCTGCAAGTGGGCCAGGTTGGATTGGAATTAGCACACTGTAGATCCTATGCGATCAAAAGACTGAACCCAAGCCTAATTCATTTCCATTTGGATAAGATATGATCAGGTTTAGGATTTATTTATTGATTTATCGAGTTTGTTGGGTCAAACAGGAAAAACATAATCTGATCACTGACCTTAAGAAACATGCATAAGCAAGCTACTTATACTATAAACATGTTATGAGCAAAATAACAATTAAATAATGTGTAAACGTTAATACCTTATCAAAATCCACTTCATATAAGATTTCACTGATGGCATATAAATTTTAAAATCAATAAAAATCTATGGGTGGATTAAAGCAGGTTGGATAAATTAGAGAAGTGCAATTGGGATATAATGTGATCGTAGAATACCTGTCAAGTTGAAGGAAAGATTTTGTAGGACAATTATATGACCAGCTATGCTTTATGGTATAGAATGTTGGGCAGTTAGAAAACAGCATGTACATAAGATGAGTATAGCTGAAATGAAAATGTTAAGATGATACAAGAAAAGAGTGACTTAATATGAGAAAAGATGAATAAAAATGAGGTCATTCGTAAAAAGGTGTGGATAGCACAAAATAATGACAAATTGAGATTAGGATGACTTAGATGGTCTGAACATTGATAATGTAGGCTAAGGAATATATCAGTACAAAAGAGCGATTTAATAGATGTAGATGAAAAAAAAGGCTAGAGGTAGACAAAAAATCATATGGGATGAGGTATGAAGGACTTGATATCTCAACATCTCTTGGAAAGTAAGCCTTAAACTGAGAGGAATGGAGGCAAAGGATTTATGTAGCTGAGGCCAACTAGTTTGGGGTTAAGGCTTAGTTGAGTTGAATTGAGCAGAGAAAAACCCCTGGGTGAATATATACATGAAATCTTTAACAATTCTAAAGGTTCTCATTCATTAAGTGCCAGCTCATTATCTTGACTCTTGATGTTGACTCTTTGTTTTCCATTAACATGTAATTCATCCTTTTACCTTCTTTGGCTCATGGATTTCTAATGCAGTTTCTGATGGTTGCAGCAAGACATATTGTGAATATTGCAAGCAGGTTAAGCAGTTGCTAACACAATTAGGAGCATCTTATAAAGTGATTGAATTAGATGTTGAAAGTGAGTACGAGTACTTGATCAATTTTATTTTGGAGATTGTCAGATTGTGCTTACTTCTTAATGGTGCAGAATGTTTTCAATCTCTATATTCCTTCTTATGTGTAATATTCTTTATTGTTTTCCTGTGGAAGATCCTGTGAACACCAGTACATGATTTATGATGCTGTCTTGATTGATGGTTGTTTTACTTTTTTTCTGTGTGTTATACTGTGAAATTGTCATTAAGTACAAAAAGATACCTTTCTTGCTGGGGCAAGAGAACATATTATTTTTGATGATATTAAAGTGGAAGGGTCTGTATCTTTGATCAGATTTGGCAGAAACAGGATATGATCATGGTGATGTTTGATTCTTTGAAGTGTTGCTTGAGATTATAATAAACTGCAGTGGATAACCTCATTGTGGCACCGTTGGGTTTCTGCATGCGAGGTGATGAAGGATTTAAGTGCACTGATGTGGCATGCGTTGACACATGCTGTGCTGTGTTGTAACAGAAAAATTATAAATGAGGTTGTTAGGCTCAACTGAGTGGTACTGAGTGATGTTGATCTATGCCCGATAAGCACTGGTTGATATATGCCAGCAAACTTGGTGCTTGGTACCAACTTAGTTTGAGGTGCTGGTATTGGCCTGGAATGGACTGTCACAGCCAACACTTGAAGCCACAGTGGTAATTGAACAGGATTTGCATGCATAGGAAATATTTTGGTTCCCCTTGGATGGTAGGATTCTCACTTTGTGAGTTTGCCTGGATTTGGATGCTTTTGAAAAATATGGAATGGTGTATATTACTGGTCTTGCCCCAGTAGTATCTCATTTGTTATACAATATTCTCTTTAAATCGAATATTATAAATAAGCTGCAAAGTACCATCACAACTTGTTGTCGCTTAATCAGACTTGATGCCTTTGCAGCATGACTCTTGCCTTTGTTGGACTTCAGTTAATGAGACTTGATGCCATTGTAGCGTAACTTGTGCCTATTAGCAATATTTAAGGTCATGGGATGGAATTCATTGTTACTGTAGTGTTTTTTTTTTTTTTAAACATAATTTGTTTGTGGGCTTATAATCACCTTCTATAAATGCTGTGAAACAATTTTATCCTCTTATTCCAAAAGATTAAATTGTATTAATCTATGTCCTACTAGGCTACTACTTACTGATTCCATTATAGTTATGTTCAAAGACCAGGTGGATAAATTTTTTTCCCTTTTTCTTTCGGTTTTATTTTCTGACTGATTTAATCTCATTCATGAAGGTGATGGAACTGCACTACAATCTGCACTAACAGAATGGACCGGACAAAGGACAGTTCCAAATGTTTTTATTGGGGGAAAACATATTGGTGTTTGTGATGGTATGTTCCTCAGCCACCAATCTATTTACAGATTATAAATGCCAAAGTGATATTTCATCCATGAATTATTATATTTCCACCTTTTTTTGATCAAAGCCTTCGATTATTTGCATGATAGAATTAATTGCTCATTTGATAGAAAGCTTCTCACTTTTCACATTTGACTATCCAGTATCCCATCATGTTGCATATTCAAACAAAAGGATGTGTCAATGCACTTATGAGATTATTATTTGTAATAGGGGTTTTCTTCTTACATGAGGTTGCATGCATAAAATTTTGATATATGTTAGATTAGCAGGCACCTTTTTAAGACCATATGTAGCAAATAAAAATAAATGCATATAGGTTATTACATAACATATAGAAAATTATTACATGATGTAAAAAATTAACAATTTCTTTTTTGCCTTCTCCCTCCTCCAAGTCTTTCAAACAATTTTAGTAAATTTAGGACTTGTAGGCACCTTTTAGACCTTACGTAGCAAATATAAATAAATGCACATTGGTTGTTACATAATTTATAGAAAATTATTACGTAGTTTAAAACAACATTTTTTTTTCTCCTCCTTCCCCCCCTTCTATTCTTTCTTAGAGCTAGTCCTTCAGATTCTTCATTACAGTCTTCATCTCAGTCTGTTTAGGTTTTTCTTCATTTCTTCCTACCCTTTGATACGAATCTGTACCTCTGAAAGTTTGAAAACATGGTTTTTAGTGTTTTGGTCTGTTTTAGCAATTTATATTGGATCCAGGGTCACATGCCATACAAAGTAAATTCTATTACTTGAGACCTTTGAGTGTATTGTTTTGGTGGTTTGGGGCTTGCTTAATCTGACACTTCCTTTTTTAATCTAACACTTTTTTTAAAAAGATACAGCTGGGTAGGAAAATCATGTGGTACATCATTTTTGAATGTAATATATGATCACATAATTTAGTGACAATGTAATAAACATGAATCTGTTTCTATTATGATCTGACATTATCATAAAAATGATGGAATAGAAAAATAATGTGGTATATCATTTTAGAATATGATATATTATTATTTAATTATTATATAATAATTTAATGAATAAAAATCTATTTATATAAAATTTACCCCCATCATAAATAAACATATGTCAAAAATTTGTGGTTCTTCTATATATATATATATAGAGAGAGAGAGAGATAGACTGGGCTCCGGTCGATCGGATCCCAGTCTATATCCAGTTAGATCTCCGACCGTTGGATCAGCATGCATCTTCGAAAACAGGTGACTGAAAAGGCGTGCCTTCAGGGTTAAAAAAATAGGTGGGCGCCTGCGCTTGAAAAAAAGTTTTTTTTCTAGGCGGCGCCTATTTTTTTCAGCCCTAAAGGCGCCTTCAGGGTTGAAGAAAAGCTGAAGGCGCCGCCTAGAATAAAAACTTTTTTCAGGCGCAGGCGTGCGCCTTCAGGGTTGAAAGGCTTCAGGGCTGAGAAAAAAAACAGGCACCTGAAGAAAAAACACCATGGTGCCTATTTTTTTCAGCTTTTTTTCGGCCCTGAAGGCGCGCCTTCAGGGTTGAAAGGCTTCAGGGCTGAGAAAAAAAACAGGCACCCGAAAAAAAAACACCATGGTGCCTATTTTTTTCCAGCTTTTTTTCAGCCCTGAAGGCGCCTTCAGGGCTGAAAAAAAGCTGAAAAAAATAGGCGCCGCCTAGAAATTTTTTTTTTTTCAGGCGCAGGCGCGCTTTTTCAGGGTTGAAAGGCTTCAGGGCTGAGAAAAAAATAGGCACCTGAAGAAAAAACACCCTTCAATTTTTTTTTTCAGGCATCATTTTTTTCAGCCTGAAGGCGCCTTCAGGGCTGGCCAAAAAAAAGAAAAGCATTCAGGCCCCTGGAAAAAAAAAAGCCTGAAGGCGCCTTCAGTTTTTTTTTAGGCGCAGGCGCGCCTGCTTTTTTTTAGTCCTGAAGGTGCGTCTTTTCAGGCTCCTATTTTCGGAGATGCGTGTTGATCCAATGGCCGGAGATCCGACCAGATATGGACTGGGATCCCGTCGATTGGAGCCCAGTCTACCTCTCTCTCTCTCTCTATATATATATATATATATATATATATATATATATATATATATATATATATATATATATATATATAAAGCCCAACATAACCATTTCTTTCAATTTTTTCAAAATTCACACAATTAGAACTTAATTCATGAGAAAAAAATTCCTAAAATTCAAATAAATGAAAAAGGACCAAAGTATATTGTTTTGATTGAAATTTGTATTTAAACCTAGTTTTGATTCTGGACAGAGACATTTTGGTTTTGGGTTTAGATTTCCACCAAAGTTTAAAACCATACAGTTGTTACTCAGCTTCATGCTATCTTCACTTTGCAAGCCTTTGGTTAGACAAGTAATTTTCATTGCTTCATTTTTCAGAGTTTTTACTAATAAATTTCCTCTGGTGCATGTAATGGTCACTTGTTTATCCTGTGTCCATGTTTCTCTTCTGATAATTACAACTTACTTTATATGTATGCACCCTCTTAGTTGCTCATTAGTCTTAATTATCTACTAAAATCTGCCTAAAGTCTTGCAAGTCACAAAACTAGAGAACATGCTTTCCACTACAAACTGACCTATGTTGACTCTATCAGGGATATGTAGATCAGTCTATTTGTCTCAATATCTGATATTATTTGTCTAGGACAACAAAATTATAGTAAAAGAAACAACAAAGGAGGTGCATCTTTTGATTAAAAAAGATATATCATTTTCTTATTTATATTTGAATTTCCTTTTGGAATATTACAAGCATTAAGGATTAAAAGGATGTAATCAATGGTTTTGGCATGGTCCACTGTCCACTAAAAGTAGTTTTAGCTATATAAGAAAAGTTGTTTTGACCATAAGAGATGGTCATGCAAAAGTTACTTGGCTCATGTTTTGAACTATGAGTGGAAACATAACCCAAAAAAGTTGGGAAAAGGGAGAGATAAGAAAATATTAGTCAGATAAAACAGCATGAACCAAAACATAACCCAAAAAGGTGGGAAAAGGCAAACATAAGAAAATATTAGTCAAATAAAACAACATGAACCAAAGAGATGGTTACACAAAAGTTACTTGGCTCATGTTTTGACCGGGTAGCAATGTAACCCAAAAAAGGTGGAAAAAAAAAAGAAGACAATAAAATATTGAGCAGACAAAACAACATGAACCTAAGAGGGATCAGGAAAAATGCAACATTACCATTTCAATGATATTGCAACAATAACCATAACAAACAAACTCTTTTAATTACATTTATGGGTTACATGCATTAAAAGGGTGCCATTACCTAAAGCTATTGTGTAATTTATTTTATATGTTCTGCTCTGGTCGGTCACCAGTAAATGCTTCCATTCTTCATATGTTTGCAGGTACAAAATCATTTATCGCAAAGTTGTTCCAGGCCCTTGAAGATGGGTCAATTTCAATGGCCAATGTAAACTTGGATGTTATCAAGAAATTGGAGTTATCGCTATCTCCCACAATAGACACTGTACGGATGACAAGTTCATCACCGAAGGAAGAAATTCATTCTTCTTCATCCTCTGAACCGGACAGTGATACTGAAGACAAAGAAATTAGTGATGATGATGATCGTAATCACAAACATCGTAGGCGGGAGGTTCGGCCACATTCTTTTGAAAATGATGTTCATGCACCACCTATAAGAAGGCCTAACCGGAAGCGAAACAAGCCTTTTGAAAATGGACAACAGTTTCTGGAAACTGATCCTCCATCTAGTTTGGAGAGGGATGTCTCTTCAAGGTCAGAGAAACGCCGTACTGGCTTGACACCACAGACTCGGGCTCTTCTAGATTCAGGCCCACGTACTAGAGCGAACCAATTTCGTTTTGATAGTGGTTCTCGTTTTGATTCATCTGCATCCATAGGTCGTCCTTCTATAGGGAGGGGAAGAGGAAGGAATACTGCTCCCTGGAGTCAACATGATTCTAGATTCAGCCAATACGACACTCTTGATTTTGCATCACAGATGGCTTCACAAGGACCACCTACACATTCTAGTCTTTATGTGGGGACAGGTTTACCAAGTGCTGCAAGTACACAAAATACATCTTGGGGTGCGTATGGCTTTATTCCTGGAATGAATAACAGAATTTTGGATACACTTCACCCACTTGGTTTGCAAGGGACTCTTCAGGCCCCAATCAACCCTCTACTAAATATTGGCATGCCACGTCAGCGTTGTAGAGACTTTGAGGAGCGGGGATTTTGCTTGAGAGGGGATATGTGCCCGATGGAACATGGTGTAAATCGAATTGTTGTTGAAGATGTCCAGGTGTGTATCTATTTTTTTTGCAATCCAACTTTTTGTCAGTATGTTAGCAGCCAATGCTGCTTAGATATTTAGAAACATAAACTTTCATGCACATTTGTAACTAAACATGCTTTTAAGAAAATTCACAAGGTAAATTAGAACTTCCAGTCATAGGATTCTAATATACTGAATTTGATTTTGGATACTGTTTTATTCTGTAAATTACATGGGCAGAAAAATTCATACCTTTAAATTTAGTAAGTCCCTGTTGTTAGCATGATTTACATAGTCAGTTGTTCCATTTGGGCCTTGCCTCGCTGTCTTGTTTTAGACTTTCTGTTGGGATTGTCATCCCTAGTGCTATTCTTATTGTGGTTTTATGGAAGTATAGATTCTTGGTGCAGCCAAAAATCACTTGCCAAATGCTGACAAACTGTCTGTGGTATTAAGTATTTCATACATGTGATAAACATGATTTTATCATGTACTATTTTGTATATCTTTCATAACTAATAGATTCTTTAACAATTTGCAGAGTCTGTCTCAATTCAATCTTCCTGTCTCAATTTCAAGTTCACATGCACTGGGAATTCCAGCCGGGGCAGGATCTGTACCTCCTGTTGGTGCATCTTCAAGCCTCTTAACGAACAGTAAAGCTGCATCTACAAAAAATAGCAAATCTGGAGTGACAGATGATGCATTGAAACTGAATAATGGAGTTTCATCTGCTTCAGGCGTTGCTGAAGCAGATGTATATGATCCTGATCAGCCTCTGTGGAACAATGAACATCCTGAAACGTCAAGCGCACACTTAAGGCTTCCTACACCAAACAATAATGATGATGCTTTATGGGAAGCTGATTCTTCTGCTCACCAGGGTCTCAGGTTAATTGATGGCATTGAAAGTGAACATGCTGGCAGAACCTTTGCAGCCAATAGTGGCTCTGTTTGGGGCCGGATTGGGCCTGGGAATAAGTCAGAAACTGGAAGGAAGGCTAACAGTAATACAAATGCAACAGGTCATATTGGGAATGAAACGAAGACAGATCATGAGGAAGCAATGGCTGATAGTCGTGCTGCTACTCAAGGAACACTTGCTGCTGGTAAGGAGATGGGTCCAAAAGCAACGGCTATTCAACCTTTACCAAGACTGCGTGCAGATTCTGGACGTAATGGTGGTAGAGCATCTCAGAAAGCATCTCGTACTCTCTATGTAAATGGTATTCCTCAAAAGAGCAACAGAAGGGAGGCTCTTCTTTCACATTTCCAGAAGTTTGGTGAGGTTATTGACATTTATATTCCACTGAACAGTGAAAAGGCTTTTGTCCAATTCTCTAAGAGGGAGGAGGCAGAAGCTGCACTGAAGGCGCCTGATGCTGTAATGGGTAACCGTTTTATAAAACTCTGGTGGGCCAACCGAGATACAATTTCTGATGAGGGAGATGGCAGTGTCCATAATAAGTCTATGCAATCTCCTGGTGTGGCGGTTCCTTCTGCTGCACCTCAGTTGTGCATTGGTGGCAGAGGTAAAGAAAATCTCCCATCTACAGCTCCAAAGGGAAGTAGCGTGCTTGGAGCTGAAACATCTTTGCATGCTGGTGGACCTCCAAAAAGTGTATCAGCAAATAGTCCAAAAGCAGCGCCCCCTGTGCAAAAGAAGGTGGAGGGTTTGGAGCTTTTAAAAGAGGAACTTCGTAAAAAGCAGGAAATTTTGGACAAAAAGCGTGATGAATTCCGACGGCGATTAGATAAATTGGAGAAACAAGTAATCTCTTCTTCTGTTTATATACAACTATCTTTTAGATAGTATTGACAATTAATTGTGTTGGAAATATACACTGATTTCCCAGAATTAAGACTATGTTAGAATGTCGAAGATAACTTTTAGGAATCTGCAACAAGAAAATGTCTGTTTCCTTAACTTTTTTTCTTTAGTAGAATCCTTTTCGTCTTAATATACAATCTTCTTAGAATTATTCTTCATGTCTTGGCTTTTCGATTTTAAAGGAAAGACTTGAAGATTTCTAAATATACACGTAGTTGATTTGGTTTTCCATTTTTCTACTAATTTGTTTTTTGACCTAAAAGAATTAAGATAAAAAGGATAACTTTTCAACAACAATATTTACCTTTAAGTTTGTGGATCTATATTTAGGGTATTTGGAACCTTTGATATTTTTACTGCAGGCAATTTCAAGTAAAAAGGGGGAAGTAGCTTTTGAACAGGTTGGTAAAAGGCATAAAGTGGACATGACTCATGAAGCAGACAGGAAAGCTGCAGCCTTAACGCCTACAAACATTAGTACAACAGGGGCATATCAGGAAGCTGAAAAGACATTGGAAAAGAGAAATTCTGGAGAGATTCTTGTCCCATCCCCTTCAAAAGAACATTCAACTACCCTGCAGCAATCTCCTATGAATATTAAACAGACATGTTGTCTGCCAGGACCAGTGCTGGATAGATTTAAGCTGGACAATTCTCCTACTTCATTTAGAGTTGTCCCTCCTCTGCCTGCTGAGTTTGCAAATGTAAGTCTCTGTCTCTCTCTCTCTCTCTCTCTCTCTCTCTCTCTCTCTCTCTCTCTCTCTCTCTCTCTCTCTCTCCCTCCTCTCACTCTATCATACAAACACAACATGCCTGTACATTATGCTGGGAATACTATTTCAGCAATGGAAAATCTACCTTGTGCTTTCATGTGAAGACATCTGCATTAATTGATTTGGAAGATAGCCAACTGCTATATATGAGGATAAAAGATCACTTTTCTTCCTCCAGCTGGTAGGTGCAAAATAAGGAGGGGATGAATTGTGAGGTTTTTGGTATATTTACCATACAATTTTTAAGATATTTTGGTAAACAGTTTTAGTAATTTTAGGTTTGCAAATATAAATTGTTAGTACTTAATATCCACAGTGAATCTACAATTGTTTTGATTCTTTGATATTGAATATTGTGGGAAAATTTTTTAAGTCCCACCCTAACCCAGATTTTGGTCAGCATTTCTCTTGTCTTAGTTCTATAAAAAAAATGAACGTTGCAGGAAAGAAATATTGTGAATGTGTTATTACTTTGTATCTGTAGGCTTTTTGAGAGACCTGCAATTTTTCTCAATACACACACTATATTATAAAATGAGATAGGTATTTGCCAAAAGATTCTATTTGTCAAAATTGTTGACCAAAATGACATATTAGATTTAGTTAACAAAACTTACTAAAAGATGCAAGTTTAGAAGGGGAAAAATGGAACATGGATAACTAAATATAGTTTAATGTTGTATGGAGATTTTTCTCCAATCCAATTGTCCAATTGAATATCTTTCCTACAACCTCCTCATTTATGAAATAAACTCAAGTATCTTTAAGATTTTAAAATTCAATAATAAAATTGATTTAGATAAAATAAGAAATCACTTAGATCTATTTATTTTTATAATTGTTATTTTATTTTATTTATAATCTTTCTTAAATGTGCATTGCACGTGCATCTATGTGGGTATATACAGGCACATATATGTCACACATATTCATATATACGTATGTATATATGCAAAGTTGCAAAAATGTGTAGGTGAGATTACGTGGTGCGCCCCTTGTATGGCTTAGGTGGATGCCTAGGTGCTTAGGTAGCTTCTTAGGGAGGAAAGCCTCTAGGCTTTTATCATTCATCCTTCTAATCATATGTACAGGTAAGCATGTCCATAAATTATATATACCAAGGATTGTTGTGCTGATACTGGGGCTTGTGTTTGCGGATGGCACGGTTTGGTATGATATTGTGCTGGACACAGTAGAGCTGGGGGAGGGCAGGGGAGAAGGAGAATGAGAGAGAGAAGGAGGGGGGAGGGAGAGGGAGGGAGGAAGAGAGGAAGAGAGAGGGACCCCCTCCCCATGCGAAGGGGCAGAGGAGGAGCTCCACCTCTGGTTTTCTTGTTTCGGCAAGGTATTTGATAGCTTCACTTAAAATTTTTGAAAATAAAAAGGGCCCGCCTCGGGGACCCTTGTTTCGAATGAATTAGGGGAATTGGAGGCAGAGCCCCTCCTCTACCTCTCTGTGTATCTCCCCGGCCCTCTGCGACCCTTTCTTGGCCTCTACCAGCTTTCTGCCACTCTGCCTCCCTCTTCTTTTCTCTCCCTCTCCCTCCCTTCCCCCTCTCTTCTTTTCCTCTCTTTGCTTCTCTTTAACCCTCTCCATCGCCAATTTCTCGTTTTGCTTACGGGAATCATCTCTATCTGCTGCTAATATGGCTCGATACACCCCAAACCGGGTGGTTCAGAATGGTTCTGCCGTCCTTGCTATATACATTCATTTATTTGGGATCATAGACCTTCTTTTTCAAACTTAAAATGTCTAAAGATCAAAATCTGCTAAGAGAGGTAATAGAATTGCTGCTACTACAGTATCTAGCAAGCTGTTGAACACATCTAGGTACCTAGAAACTGGCACCTAGCAAGAAGCTAGGAAGAGGCAAGCAGACTAGAGAGTGGCAAGTAGAATGAAAGGAAAAGTTTAGGAAAAAAACTAGAATAATGGCTAGATGAAGAAGAGATATGCCAGTCACTGTAACCACCACTGCCTCTTGTCACCGTTGGCTGACCTATTAGTGGTCATTGATCAGCCCACTGGATATGCTAGGTTGGTGGTAGCACTTGCTATCCTCCCATGTTTGCAATATGAGGCTTAAATATATAAAGAAATTGGGAAAAGAAACCCTTAAAGAGGTAGGGTCGAAGCGTGCTTGGGGTAGGCAGCCCAGCCAAAAAAAGTGCCTAGGTGGTCGCTTTTAACAACACCATATATATGAATCTATGTATGTGTGCATGCATGCAATGTATGTTACATATACATACATACATAATACATGCATTCACAAAGAGAGAGAGAGAGAGAGAGAGAGAGAGAGAGAGAGGTTGGAACTTGGAATACTTTTGAGAGCATTTAGCTGCACATGCTTCCTAGATGAAAAGATCCTAGCAAAATGAAAATTGGCGCTGTTGATCATAATCTCTACGATATATAAACCAAAATCACAAATTTCTGAGATCTTTTGCTCATGCATCAAAGGAAAATGAAATTGACAATTTGAATATTACGATATTCTGTTTTACTTTAATCGATAGTTTAGAAACATCCAAATTATCCGAAAAAATTTATCTTTATAGGTTTATATTTAGGCCAAGATCAGTGATTTGGAATTGCAAAACAAATAGTCTATGCTATGTTTTTGCATGCTAGCTGTGTTGCTACCATTCTTTTTTCTCTAGCTAGATGCACAGGTAAGAGGGCTCCAGAATAAATATGTTTTTAGTTTTCAGGTATTAAATACTTCCAGAAGCATTCTAGCCTCTCTCTCTCTCTCTCTCTCTTTATATACATACATACATATCCGGTCGACCTTACCCATATATATATATATATATATATATATATATATATATGCATGCATGCATGTTATGCGTCAATATAGAGTAACACTTATACCATTGAATTCCTCAAAAGAAACTTATACCATTGAAATGGTTTATACCATTTTAGATTACATTGTACCATATTGTACTATGTGGGTATAGGTGAGCTTGAATGACATTGTGTACTTGAATCATACTATTGACGATTGAAATTGTTATATCACTTGATTCATATGGAATTGGAACCTGTAAAATGATTCATTGTGATATATTATTCATGAATCACAATGATTTTGATAACGGTCATGGTCGTGAAGTAACAAAAAGGATAATATGCGTGTTATGCTCTCATTTGTTACTGAAGCATGAAATTCTTTTGGTCATTGCTTCTGGACAATTTAAGATTATCACCCTCTATGTACAATAACTGTGATCCTACCATACTTTTGTGAATGTTATTTTAACCTCTTATTGGTATGTTGCATGGATTTTTTGTTGGTGACATGTTGGCATTGGTGTAGACAATTGGTTTCTTCTCTGATTCATGGGGATCCTGCATGTCCAAATATCCTGAATTCTGACAGTACAGCAATGAAAAGTTCACAAAATGTGTCTTTTTTTTCCATGTCTGCATTGCCAAAAATTCTTGTTCTTTGCCTGCTCCACCAAAATGCTGTATTTCCTTTAAGCTACTTGTTTACTAGTAACTGTGCCATCAACTTTAGGAGTCTTGAAGAATCTGTTTCCTTGCACCTTGGTGGCATTGTCACTGATAGAAATATCAATGTATTTGATATCTGAAAAAACTAAACATTCCAAGTTCTAATGCGAATCTCTTATTTCTGTGTTATTATTCTTGGGCTGTTAGTCCTCCCCTTCTACTCAAACTGAAAAAAAAGAAAAAATCTTTTATGTCTCTGATATCAAACAGCATGCATAATGCATGTTACAGGACATATTTTTTGACATACTGTGATGGATGCAACATGTATTCTCTCTCATTTTTTTCACTTCTTGCCTTTGGGTAATGGTTTGTATAATATTTCATATCTTCCTTCTTTTCAAAATTTTCACAGAAAGAAAAAGAAAGAAATTTGTGCTGATCTCAGCCCTGGTTATTTTCTACTGGTGATGCGATGTCTTTTTGTTCATTGCAGGTTGCTGCTTTGAAGGATCATTTTTCATCATTTGGTGATCTCTCTTCTGTTGTGCTCGAAGAGCCAGCAGCTCATAGCGAGAATGCAGGCTTAAACCCATCTCATAATTGCTCTGCATGTGTAACTTTTACCACCCGTCATTCTGCCATGAGAGCATTTCTTACTGGTAAAAGTTGGCAAGGCCACAGTTTGCAGTTCATATGGTTAACAGCCTCTCCCAATTCCAGCACTGATCGCAACATCCAAGAAACTTCAACTCCTATGAGGGCTTTAGGTGCTGATGCGCCAGCTGAGTTAGTGACATCTGCTGATGTCCAAGCTGAGGGAGTGACATCTGGGTCATCTTTGTCGACTGCAGGAAAGTCAACATGCAATGCCATGTCTGAGGTAGCTGCTATTGGAAATGAAGTGTCTGTTATGGATGCTGAAAGCACAAATTTTTCTCCTGTTAGCATTCCCAAGGCTCTGGTACAGACCTCTGATTCCAGTACCATACCATGTGAGGAGCATCCCCCAATCCCTGATGTTTCCATGGTTGAAGATAACATCAACATTGATCTTGCGAAGTGAGGTATGATGGATTTTGGCCACAAACTCTTTTTATCTATTGGACCAACAGGAAATTGCTTTTTTGTAGTCTTGTTTTGTTCTACGTGTGATTATATTTACAAATAGCTAGTAAATATTTAAGTAGTTGATTGTTTTTGTTTGGTAAAATGATTGTCTCCTGGCCATTCGGATTGAATGCCAGATTTGATAGAAGAATGACATCATTTTGTGATTGGTAAACCTGAAAGCTCTTTAAGCAAGAAAAATGGGATTAAAAATCGGCCAGATATTGTGTGGGATACTTGGTAAACAGTTTGGAGATCTTTGCTGGCTGCAAATGGATTGAATTGTACTTCTTCCAATTTGGAATGCATCTGAAATTAATCCAGTCTGACTTAACCGAAGTTATTTAGATTAAGCTTGGATCTGAAAAATGACCTGTTTCAGATATGGCTGAACTGGTCCAGACCGATTCGAAACTAGTAAATAAGTTGTGAATAATTTATGTTTTAATTATAATTATGCATGTTTATCAATCAAATCCTATGGAGAATATGTTCTCAACAATGTTTACATGTTTCTTATTATTATTTTATTGGATAATATATTTATGATATAACTAGGTAAATACTTTGTTTATGTTTATTATAATTTGTGTTTGATAATTTTCACTCGATTTGGCCAAAAAAGCCCAATGAATTTATAAAACCATGGACGGCGGAACCGTCCCTAACCATTCAGTTTGGGTCGTGCCGAATCATATCACCGGCTGATTAGAATGGTTCCGATGATCAAAACGAGACATTAGCAAGGATGAGGGGGAGGAAAGAGAGGAAAAGGGAGAGAGAGTGGGCGAGGGAAGGAGAGGAAAAGGCCGGGAAGGTCGGAGGGCTATTGAGACCATCAGAGCTCTGCTGTCCTCTAGAGAAAAAAAGAGAGGGGGGGGGGGTTAGGCTGGTGGTGTTCGCCAAAGGGCCGCAGACGCCCCTGGATGACCCGTGGAGTAGGGGAGAGGGAGAATTGGAGAGAGGAACAGAGAGAGAGGGAGGGAGAGAGAGAGAGAGGGGCATGGCTTTGTTTCAATCAAGAGGAGGGCGGAGCTGCTCTTTTGGTCATCTGAGGGCCTCTGCAGCCCTTTGATAGCCACCGGTGGCCTCCCCGCCCTCTCCCTCTCCTTCCGCCCTCCCCCTTCTCTCTCTCTCTCTCTCTATATATATATATATTATATATATATATATTTTTTTTTTTTTTTTTTTTTTTTTTTTTTTTTCTTCTCTCTGGTTCTCCCTCTCCCCCACTCCTCTGGTCATTTGCGGGCCTCCTAGTTTTCTCCCTCTCCTTCCCTCCCTCCCGCTCACTCTCTTCCTCTCTCTAGTTCTCCCTGTCCTCGCTTTCTCTGCTATGTTGGTTTGGCCTTGGCATGGAACGGCATAGGGGCATAGCTAACCATGCTACCGGCCGACTAGTTCGGGTCCTGATATCGGCACTGCCAACCTTGGATAAACCTATATTAAATCTAATCCATTTCAACCTGAAGGTAATTGTAGGTTTGGGTTCTTTTTTTTTTACCTGATTTGAATATGGATTGGGTTCGGGTTGTTCCCATCCCCAATCCAACCTGACCTGCTTGCAGCCATAATCTTTGCTAAGTGGCAGATGGAACTAAACTGATGATAAATTTCTGAGATCCAATGGGCAAGTAATGAATAGACAATAAATATCATACTTCCAGGAATGCCATGTAACATGATAGATAGACAACTTGGAGGACATTAAAAACCTAAGGAGCCAAGTAAGGCCAACATAAACTACATCTGTGGTGTACAATAGATGCCTGTTGTTTTGTTATCCATGTCAAAGGCAAGTCTTGTTTGTATCTTTGGGAATTTAACATGAAATGAGGCATTAAAAGTGTAGACTTTATTGCAGCTAATTTAAGATGAAGAGGTTTGATTATATCACTACTAATGATTATTTATGGAGTTTTTGTGATAACCTAAGGCAAGTCACCAAAGTTACATTCTGGAAAAACTTCAGCAAGTCGAACAAGAAGAATTCATAATTTGCCACCTGATTATGATTTTTTTTCACTAATTTTGGCCTAGGTGTTGTTGCTTGCGCAAAACGGATTACATCTTGAGCTGCCAGAAATTGGAACTTCAATCAATCCTTGTTTTATTGTATTTTTAAGAATTTTGGTGGGCAACAAGCTCTGTTCTCCCAGTACAAGTAGGAACCAAGATACAGATAGAAGGGTAGATCATAGATGGACGATTTAGTCGCCACAGCGATGATGTTTGAGAATTGTTAGTAGAGAAAGCCAAAGAGGTTAGGAAGGTTGGAGAGTAAAACTGTAAGGATCATGTGAAATAACTTGGTTTCTCTTTGATTACTAGGAACTTGGAGAACTTATTTTTCTGGGATTATCAAGTTATTCATTTAGTTATTTCAATAGAAAATTGTTAAATCTGAAAAGCTTACTATTCTGATGCTGGAAATCCTTTTTCTTTTCATGGAAAAATTCTACCTTTCTGTTTTACTTTCCACAGCTTTGCTTGAAACCAAATAGACCTTTAGTTCTCTGACAGGAAGCAACTTGGTTGTTTTCTTAGCTCTTATTTTAAAATGATCAAAGGACCACCAATTCCAATCCTTAAACTCAAGTAAGAATAACACCTTTTTAACTTAATAGACTAATAGAGTACTCATGCCACACTACAATCTTAAAATCTGTCTCACCTTATAAATGCTTTAAGAATGTGAATTTGAAACAAAATAAAGATTTGCAGCTTGCAGATGTATTCAAATAGTTCAGAAATGGATCTGTGATGGCCCAAATCCTGGGTTATTATACGTGGTCTGCCATGATTGATGCTCCATGATGGTGAACATGCCATTGGGCATCCTTATTGGCTATGACAACACAAGTGGTTTAATTAAATTATAACCATGAAATGCCTATTGAGTCATTAACCCCTATTGTATGATCGTTGGAAATTTACATGGATGTTTTAGTCGTTCTTGAAGGTGATCTGAGACTGAACTTATAGGTAGATCCAAATCTAAATTGCTGTAGATCTGACATCATTTTCAGACTGGCATGCAACACAGAAAATGCACTTGGCCGATGTAAATGTAATGAAAGGATTTCTTTTTGAAGCAATTGAAGCATGTGGCCTCATGTGAACATTAAGAAAAGTGTGTGGAGGTGCAAGGTACAATCTCCATGATGGGCCTTGTGGTAAGTTGCAAATGCTCAAGATAGAATTGGAGAAAGGAAAAAAAAGAAAGGGCCTAGAGTGAAGTTGAACTGAATTGCATGTGCTAAGAGACATGGATGGCTATACTGATGTGGCTGCTGTATACAATTTAGCTGCTGCTCTATATTGTCTGCAGTTGGGATCTATGGAATCCATAGGGGACCTCTCAATGGTAAAATGGACAGCAGATAGTCTTCATTAGAGCTTCCTTTTGTTACAAGTTACATCTAAAACCCAGTGGCATCTGGACTTTAATCCCAATGATGGATACCATAGTAGAGTAAAAAGTCCCATTATAACTGTAGAGATAAAAGTAGAATTCTAGAAATGATGTGTGCACAAAACCACAATCTTTATTAGCTTAGGTTTGGTGGTTTTTGAAGCTTAAATATAAAGTGGCTTAGGGATTTGGCACTCTTAGATTTCGCTTTCAATAAAATGTTATTAAATTTTCTAAATTCTGTTGGATAGACTCCCATGACTAGATAAGATTGGGGGATTGAAGTGGGGCAAACTTTGGGGTGGAGTGGCATCCCCAAAATTTTCGTTATGATTGTAGAGATATGAAGCAGCTTTGGGATCTGGGACTCGAGTCCTGGCTTCCAGAATTTTTTTTTTCTTTTGCAATTTGAGAGACTCCCATGACTAGAAAAGAATGGGTGATCTGAAGGTGGTGCCACATCCCAAGAATTCACTTTATAATATTAGAGATTTTACAAAAGAAAATGAGGTAAAGTAGATAGGGATATGGAATCCACCATTTTTTTTTTTTCTAATGCTAGATTAAAAAGGGGTTGTCTGAATTTTTGGGATGTTCTCTTAATATATTATCTATTTTTGTTCTCAAAATGCCCTCACCCCTTTATACTAATCTCTGTACTCAAAATTACCTACCATTATCTAGTTAGTCTTGATGATTTATACAATGTGTTGCCTACTTTTCTTAATCCCTCATTGGTCAATTGATTGGAGTGGGATTCACACTACCACACATCATTTCACCTCTCCCTCTATCTTCCCCTCTCCATCTCACTAAATGTGAATGGAGAGCCATAGGTCCCTAAAAGTTTTCAGTCTTATACAGTCTTTCTTAAACAGTCCAAGAAAAGCATTAATTTGAATCTCACATGTTTGCTGTTACTCCATCTATAATTCCCCTTCTCTTCAACTCTGACTATCCCTCCCTCCGCCCATTCTCTTGAAGATTCCATAGATATGCACTTGCTTCTTTTTCCTTTTAATGTATCAGATTAAATGGAATAACAACAAAGGGAGGATAATTGAAAGGCATAAATGGAAATAAGTTGTCCTTCTCTTGCCATGATGGAAAGTTATTATTGTACTAAAACCTATTTCTGTATAGCAACAAATACATAATGCATGTTTATTAGATGCTTTTACTTGATTTCAATCCTTTACAGATTATAGGCCATGGCTAATGCTTTAAAGTTATGGCATGGATGATTGGACATCATGTTTTATTGCTTCAAAAATCATTTAAGGTATAAGAAGTATATTTAATTTCTATAGCATATGTAATCAAGTTGCTTATTTAATAATATTATTGACATTGTCAGTTTTGTAGATACATAACCTTGTGTTCTAATCTCCCTGAATAACAAAATAACTGATATAAATTTGATTTGGTCAGTAACTCAAATTGAGCAATAGCAACCTGTTTAAGTATGTTACTGTATAGTTTTGTTCCTTGTATATAGATTTTTAATATATAATTTCATATCATGTTGGCTGTACTGTCCTGTACCGAACTGATCTGACAGGGAACCGAGATGATTTGCTCTGTTGGCTTGGTAAATAGGCTGAACCAGCTCCAATTTGATTAAACGCCGTCTCGGTAAAAAGGCCACCTTGGCTTAGTAAACAAGCCACCTTTCTCAACCTTTTGATTAACCCCCCACAACCCCCTTGGCTCGGAAATGCCAGTCCTATAGTGATCTGATCAGCATTACTACAAACACTGAATCCAAAAGTAACTGTCTGTCTTGTGCATTATTTTGGGGCCATGACATATGAGAACCCCCCCCCCCCCCCCCAAACAGAGAGAGAGAGAGAGACTAAAATTTTAAAATAAAGAAGGGGATCGTGCATACTAAAGTTTTATCCTTGATTTGGATGTAGAAACACTTTCCTCGAGTGTCTTAAAATCTCAGAGATGTCCTCACTCCCAGATACTTCCAAGCCTTTGCAGCCATCAATTATCATATTTATTTAATTTGATACGATTAACAATTTTGGTTTATTATGCTTATCCCAGTTGAATATGTTAGATCAGCTATGATGCAGAGCATGTTGCTCGAATTTATGTGATTCTTAGACTTTAAAATCCAAGATCATTATATCGCTGGAAGCAACCAAGATATGATAGATTTCATTAATTCATTATGTATAACCCCTCAAGGATTTTCACAGTTACATATAATCTTTTAAGCACCTTTCTTTATACAATCTTTTGATGATTGAAAGTTATTACTCCTTATTTCGCTAGTCATTTAGTATTTTTAGCTATGAGGCTTTTTTTGGCTGAACCTGATTCTTGAGAGGAGATGAAGAGAGTTTTGTTCTTTATGGTAATGGTGGATGATCTCGTAAAGTTAATAGAAGGTTCTTGCTGGTGGTGGAGGATCTTTGTGGCAATAAATGATCCAGAAATTGAAGAGATCTTGATGTTGAAGTAGGATTATTTATTTAGAAGGAAGAAGAGAACCTGTGCATGGGAGTTGGATCTCAATGGCAATAATGGATAAGCAGGAGTATTCTGATGAGATAGTTGTGATGGAAGAGAGCAGCTCTCTAAACTATAATTTTCCATGTAAATTGGTAGTCCCAATAGTTCAAAATGTCACCAAAAAAATGGAGGATTGGTCTTGTTTATGTCCCCGCTCCTGCCGAAGTTCAATTCGATGCGCAGCCTAATGCGGCCGGTAGCCACGGAAGAGCTTCAGCGGACGGATCTTAGCTGAACTCTTTCATCCAGTCAAACTCCTCAGCAGCTGAGCTTCAGTCGGACTCCCGCGAGAGCCGAACTCCCTCCGCGCTCTTCCAGCCAGACGCCTGCGAGAGCTGAACTTCCTCCAAGCTTCCCCTTCGGTCGGACCTCTTCAGGAGCCGGACTCCTTCCAGACATCTCCTTCAGCCGGCCGGATTCCTCAGTGGTCGAGCTCCTTCCGAACTCTCCAGCGATCGAGCCTTAGTCGCACTCCTCCAGCCAGACACCTACGGGAGCCAAACTCCTTTTGAGCTTTTCCTTCAGGTGTCTGAACTTCTTTGAAATCGATATATGCCGAAGTTCATCAATCAATGCCTGCTTTCTCAGAACCACGACTATTAAATCTGGACGAACGGTCACCATCAGTCTGTCACAGGCGACGCTATAGGCAATGCCCCCTCCGTGATTGACTCCGTCAGACTTCGAGCAGCCCACCACTATCGAACGGTATAGCTGTTACTATCGGCCTGACGATACCATCCTCTTCACATCAAACCCGGTGCAGCCTCGAGCGGTCCGCCACCAGGCAGTTGCAGCTGTCACCATCAAACTTCGTCTATAAAAAGGACCCTCCAGATACACTAACTTTGGGCTCTAAGCTCTCCTCACCTTCTCTAAACTCTGCCGAACTCATTCCAGAGCACTCCATATCTGTTGGCCAGAAGAGCTGACTTGATCGTCGGAGAGTCCTGCCAGAGCCACCCCCCACCGACTCCGGACGGAACTTTGTTTTGCAAGTCCCGGTGGCGACCTTGTTCACCTCCACTCCAACTGGATCCGACGATGACCAGATTCTGCACCAACAGATTTGGCGCTAGGAGGGCTGCCTCTGTTCTTAAGGTGTTCTTGAGGCCTCCTTGTTCTTAAAGGAGTGCTCAGCGACGATCTCTCTCCAGAGATCTCCCTCCTTCCTCTCTAGAGTTCTTTCCCAAGAGAAAATGCCTCCTAGGAGAGCTTCGACTCGGCGATTGGCGACCTCCGTGCCAAGTCCATTTGCTCTCGCTTCAGTCCCGGCAACCCAGGTTCCACCTGAAGCCACCGTAGATGTGGAGCAGTTCAACCTGCTGGTCCAGCAGGTTCGTGGTCTCGTCGAGATGATGCAGGCTGTGCGACAGCTTTCGACGGCGATTTTGCTAGTAAACCCGCTATGAGAATGTCAGGAACCGACATTAAGGAAGAGCATTTGGCCTAACATACCAATCGCCCTTAGGGAGGAGAAACAAAGCAGAAGTTCTCCCTTAGAAGGTTTCACAGGAGGGCGGATTGAAGTTCGGCGTAAGCGAGGCCGCAGAACTTCCCCTCGAGCTCGTCACCAAGGAAGCCCCGACAAAGGGGCATGAAGTTCTCCCGCAGAAGGTTTCACAAGAGGGCGGATTGAAGTTCGACGTAAGCGAGGCCGCTGAACTCCCCCTCGAGCTCGTCACCAAGGAAGTCCCGACAAAGGGGCATGAAGTTCTCCCGCAGAAGGTTTCACAGGAGGGCGGAATGAAGTTCGGTATAAGCGAAGCCGCCGAACTCCCTCTCGAGCTCGTCACCAAGGAAGCCCCGACAAAGGTTAAGTTCGGCGTAAGCGAGGCTGCCAAACTCTCCCTCGAGCTCGTCACCAAAGAAGCTCCGACAAAGGTTTCACAGGAGGGCGGAATGAAGTTCGGCGTAAGCGAGGCCGCCGAACTCCCCCTCGAGCTCGTCATCAAGAAAGCACTGACAAAGGTTAAGTTCGGCGTAAGTGAGGCCGCCGAACTCTCCCTCGAGCTCGTCACCAAGGAAGCTTCGATAAAGATTTCACAGGAGGACGGAATGAAGTTTGACGTAAGCGAGGCCGCCGAACTCGCCCTCGAGCTGGTCATCAAGGAAGCCCAAGGAAGCCCCGACAAAGAGGCATGGAGTTCTTCCACAGGTTTCACAAGAGGACGGAATGAAGTTCGGCCGCACTTACGACCTCCCCAGCGCAAGCAAGGCCCGAACTCCTTGAGCTCGTCATCAAGGAAGTCCTGACGGAAGGGCCCGAAGAAGTCCTCCCTCCAGAAGCTAGAACCACTATTGATGAAGGAACGACAAAAAGATCGGCCGCCTCTCGGCATCATAGACGCTATCTCCGGGGCTTGGTACTTCGGTGGGCTATCATTTCCCAGCGACAAAGTCAAGAGAAGCTTGCTCCAAATTGAGAAGGCCAGCATGAGATAGAGAAAGTCGTCCGGCCTGGGATTTACTGCCCGAGGGAACTTGGAGGAACAACGCCCCTACGATCCTGAAACGGGGATGTGCTGCGAGTAACTTTTCCTCGGTAAAATTCTTCTCTTTCAATAATATTATTTCTGGGTGCAAAAACTATGTGATGATAGGGAAGAAGCAGTCAATAGTTGCCGTGTTAGGAATAGGAGGAGAACCTCGTCCTAACACGAGCAGGTCAAAGATCCTTCAACCTCGGCTGCAGGAGATAAGATCTCTCCCGAGGCAACCTCGATCATAGGAGATAAGATCTCCCCCTGAGGCAATCCTCGGCTGTAGGAGATAAGATCTCCCCTGAGCGTCCGCATCAACCTCGACCGCAGGAGATAAGATCTCCTCCGAGGCAACCTCGGCTGCAGGAGATCAGATCTCCCCGAGTGCCCGCATCAATCTCGACCGCAGAGATAAGATCTCTCCCGAGGCAACCTCGGTTGCAGGAGATAAGATCTCTCCTGAACGCTCGCATCAACCTCGTTGCAGGAGATAAGATCTCTCCTGAACGCTCGCATCAACCTCGGCCGCAGGAGATAAGATCTCCCCCGAGGCAACCTCGACTGCAGAAGATAGATCTCCCCGAGTGTCCGAGGCAACCTCGGCTGCAGGAGATAAGATCTCCCCCGAGTGTCCGGGCCAACCTCGGCTGTAGGAGATAAGATCTCTTCCGAGGCAACCTCGGCTGCAGGAGATAAGATCTCCTCCAAGCGCCCGCATCGACCTCGACTGCAGGAGATAAGATCTCCCCGAGGCAATCTCGACTGCAGGAGATAAGATCTCCCCCGAGCGTCCGCAACAACCTCGGCCGCAGGAGATAAGATCTCCCTCGAGTGTCCGGGCCAACCTCGACTGCAGGAGATAAGATCTTCCTCGAGGCAACCTCGGCTGCAGGAGATAAGATCTCTCTGAGTGTCCGGCCAATCTCAGCTGCAGGAGATAAGATCTCCTCTGAGGCAACCTCGGCTGCAGGAGATAAGATCTCCCCCAAGCGTTCGCATCAATCTCAGTCGCAGGAGATAAGATTTTCCCCAAGGCAACCTCGGCTGCAGGAGATAAGATCTCCGAACGTCCGGATCGACCTCGGCTGCAGGAGATAAGATCTCCCCCGAGCGCTCGGAACAACCTCGACCGCAAGAGATAAGATCTCCCTCGAGGGTCCGGGCCGACCTCGACTGCAGGAGATAAGATTTGCTCCGAGCGCTCGCAGCAACCTCGGCCGCAGGAGATAAGATCTTCCTCGAGCATTCGGGCCGATCTCGGCTGTAGGAGATAAGATCTTCCCCGAGCGCCCGCAGCAACCTCGACCGTAGGAGATAAGATCTCTCCTGAGGCAACCTCGGCTATAGGAGATAAGATCTCCCCCGAGGGTCTGGGCCAACCTCGACTGCAGGAGATAAGATCTCTTCCGAGCATCCGCGTCGACCTCGGCTGTAGGAGATAAGATCTCTCCCGAGGCAACCTCGGCTACAGGAGATAAGATCTCCTCTGAGTGCCCCTCCCCCTGAGCGCCCACGTCGACCTCGACTGCAGGAGATAAGATCTCCCCCGAGGGTCCGAGTGACCGCGACAACCTCGGCTAGATCTAAGATCTCTTTCAAGCGCCGAGCCAACCTCGGCCAGAGATAAGATCGGAGACAACCTCGGCTAGAGATAAGATCTCTTCCGAGCGACCGCGACAACCTTGGTCAGAGATAAGATCTCTCCCGAGCGCCCGAGCCAACCTTGGCCAGAGATAAGATCGGAGACAACCTCGGCCAGAGATAAGATCTCTCCCGAGCGGCTGAGACAACCTCGGCCAGAGATAAGATCGGAGACAACCTCGCCCAGAGGTAAGATCTCTCCCGAGCGGCCGTATTAACCTAGACTGCAGGAGAGGAGATCTCCCCCGAGTCAGCCTCGGCTGCTGGAGACAATATCGCTTCCGAAGAGCTCAACCTCCGACCTCGACCGCAGGAGACGAGACCTACTTCAACTTTGGCTGGAGATGAGATCTCTCCCCCGAGCTTCGACCTAAACCAGCACGGAGCCCAGAAGAGGACTTCGGCAGTCGTCTTTTCTGCACTTCCTTCCTTGAGTTTCGAACTCGGGAGTGGAGGGATTACTGTTGGGGATAAACCCCGCTCCTACCAAGTTCAGTTCGATGCGCAGCCTAATGTAGCCGGTAGCCACGGAAGAGTTTTAGCGGACGGGTCTTAGCTGAACTCCATCCGACCGAACTCCTCAGCAGCCGAGCTTTAGTCCGGACTTCTTCAGGAGCCGGACTCCTCCCAGACATCCCCTTCGGTCGGACTTCTTCAGGAGCCGGACTCCTCCCAGACATCCCCTTCGGTCGGTCGGACTCCTCAGCGGCCGAGCTCCTTCCGAACTCCCCAGCGACCAAGCCTTAGCCGCACTCCTCCAGTCAGACGCCTATGGGAGCCGAACTTCTTCCGAGCTTCCCCTTCAGGAGTCCGAATTCCTTTAAAATCGATATATGCCGAAGTCCACCAATCAATGCCTGTTTTCTCAGAACCACGACTATTAAATCTGGACGAACGGTCATCATCAGTCTGCCATAGGCGACGCTACAGGCGGTGCCCCCCTCCGTGACTGACTCCGCAGACTTCGAGCAGCCCACCACTATCGAATGGTATGGCTGTCACTATCGGCATGATGATACCATCCTCTCTGCATCAAACCCAGTGCAGCCTCGAGCGGCCCGCCACCAGGCATCAAGCTCCGCCTATAAAAAGGACCCTCCATATACGCTAACTCTGGGCTCTAAGCTCTCATCTCCTTTTCTAAACTCTGTCGAACTCATTTCAGAGCACTTCATATCTGTTGGCCAGAAGAGCTGACTTGATCGTCGGAGGATCCTGTCAGAGCCACCCCCCATCGGCTCCGAACGGGACTTTGTTTTGCAAGTTCCGGCGGCGACCTCGTCCACCTCCACTCCAGCTGGATCCAGCGACGATCAGATTCTGCACCAACAATATCCATTGCAAGAATGAATTGCTTAGATTAGTTGATTTTAGAGGCCCAAAAACTACTCCAAGCATTTATCACATGTACTGCTGGTATGAATATAAGGTTCTAGTGCTTTTTTTTTTTTTTTTTTTTTTTCCGGGGGGACCTGTACCCAACTGGCATCCTCATATCCGTAAGGATTTGGATGACATTGCTCAAAACAACCAATCAGGACTAGGCATTCACCAATTCCCCTTTAGACATCATAAATGTAAATCAGTCATGGATATAAATATGCGATCTGCCACTCCCTCTCTTGGACCCATCTTGAAGTCCTTAATAAAAGTCCGCAACCTTTTACTTTTGATACTATTTGATTGTATGGAGTTAGAGTGACAAGCAAAAGCGAGGGCATTTGCAGATTAGATGGTCTATGTAGAGGTTGAAAATGTTCAAGCAGAAGTGTTAATATTATATTCAGATGTTATGAACATGTGCAGCATAGACTAGAAACATTGATGTGAAGATTAAACTCTGTTTTTAACTTTTTATTGATGAATCAAGAAAGAAGAGAAGAAGTCTCGAAGAAAAATGAGTTGAAATTTAGGGCAGGCCAGCAACCTAACCCAAGCTGCCAGCAATGGTACTTTCTTAAATATGTGGCTTCCTGAAATTAGTTAACCCTCTCATTCTCACTTTTGAGTAGGCATGGGATCCACCGTAAATAACCCATAATGGCTGCTGCATTTTGCTGTATGGTCTATTAGTTTTAAGTCCTACATAAGCGTATTGTACGGAACGGACATACCCTAGAGGATCATGACAGCAACTTAAAGCCAATACTACGGCAGTAAAATCTCATGTTCCATGCTATCTTTGATGCAAGTCAATTACGTATTATAGTTTAACCTCTCTTTCTCTCTTGTGGTCAAATTTTACTGGGAAACATGAATATTTTAAATGGAAAGCGTACAACACTAAATAATCATCATGCCATCCATCTATTGTAGTGCAGGAAAATGCTTTGGGTGCCCGTTAGTGCACAGGAAAAGTTATCTTGGTCCTACTTCCCATGTATGACACTATACTCAACGACCCTCTGTATACTGCACTAATTCTCATGACTTGTGACCAGTCCCCTTGTGCCACGTGGCAGAAATGTTTTATGTGTGCAAAATGGTCCCCATTGGCATTAGCTTGTGATATTTTCAGAAGCAAGAGAGAGAGAGAGAGAGAATTCAAACACCCAATGCTGGCACATATTCATAATCATCTTTTTAACCTAGAAAAGTAAATGAAAAGGGAAATAATTGGTAACTCAGAGATCTCACTAGAGGAAAAATTATCCAGTTGATGTGGTTCTGCCCTCCCCCATTTTCTGACAGCTTTTAATGGGAGCAGTTCCAAAAAAAGAAGCAATTAAAAAGTGCTACATTGTTTGTAAATTTTCTGTGTTACGGTAGAAGCAAGAGGAAATAAAGAGCTAAAAGTAGTAAATTATCTCTAGGGCCACAACAGAGAGCCTAAATAGTTTTCTTACTGGCCTACCACCCGTGAAAATTCTAACCAATCATGAGAAAGATGGGAAGATTCCAAATTTGTTAGTCATATATAATTTAGCTCCTAGCTTGCTGATTTCTTGGATGCTGTTGATTTGGGTGTGTGACAGGAGATTGATTTTGTCAACCTTTTATACTTAGTTTATGTAAGTTCCTCAGTGGTGCATAAAAACTGGTCAACTCCAGCTTATACTAATGCCAGTGTTCATGTTTATGGATGATGCTTTTATGAAACAAATATTCTTTTTTCATTGTTAAATTGTTTAACAGATATCTTCATTGTCCTTGAGTTCCTATTCTTTTAGCTGGAAAGCAAATTATAACATGTTTTGGATATCAAGTGTTACCTCTTCAGCATTTTATAGAATGATTATTACCATAATATGCAGAAACTGGGCACTACCTTCTTTACTTTTTATGATCATAAATCATCACTAAGTAAGTTTGTGTTTTTGCAGGCACTCTGGATCAGATTTTGGTGCTCAGTGAGGCTTCAGCATACATAAATTTTCCTTGCTCCTTTGGAGTTCTCGTATCCAACAGAAAGTTGTTTTTTTTCCCTTGTTCTTGAGTGGAGAAGGAACTTTGCGACATCATTTGCAGCATTCAAAGAAAATCCAATTGCAAATGTTGTTGGTTGTGGCAGCAGGCTTGAATACATAACATTCCTTTGTTGAAAACACTATGTTGCGGAGAAAACGAAAACTGTGAACTAGTAGCTATCCGGATTGGCCTTTAGGTTATTCATGTTCATCTTGCTATCAATTGGCATTTTACATTGATGTGTATTATACTTTAATCTTGATTATAGAAATTACCATTGGCATATAACTATTGTCAAGTTTACAGTACTTCCGCTGCATACCTTCAGTGAGCTGTATGTGCAGGTTATTTTATTACTAGCATTGTGCGGATCTTTGGTGGGATCAAAAGTCCCAGTTTTATTTTCCAAAGTGAGAAGGTTTCACATTGTCTCGAGAGTACAGTTGTTTGGATGGCATAACACTAGAAATCTGGTAAGCTCCATAGTTTATTTGTCTTACTGCGAATTTTTTTTTGGCCACCTTTTTTGATTGCATTCAGCAAAAATTTTTCTATTAATGTAAAGTTGAGGATGCACTAACCTGCCTAAACTGCTATGATGTCAGCACATTTCTACCTGCCAGCCATTGATGACTGAATGGCAATGTGTGCTCATGAAACAATTATTTGGGGAAAAAAGGAATGAAAATTGCAGGAAAAAAAAAGAACAGAAAAAGGAAAGCAAGAATTGTGATAGTGGATCAATTCATGAACAGAAATAAATGAAAGAGTGGTATGAATGTATGAGAGGGGAAAAAACAGTGGAAGGAATTGGAAAATAACTTGGACAGAAATGGAAAAAATGAAAAAAAAAAAAAGAAGAGAAAAAGATAAGATGAAGTTTGTTGGAGAGGGAAAAGAAGAATTGATAAAAGAAAAGAAAAGAAAAGAAAAGGTGTGCCATGAATTTTGAAATGTTTATTTTGCAGCCTGAAGGCCCGGACTTGTATACTTTTCCTTCGTTAGCATGCATCTGTATTTTTTTCCTCTATTCTGTTTGAGCCTTCGTCGACGAGGAGACTCGTCACTAACTGTTATGAAGGGAAGGAAAATTCTTCAATTTGACTCTCCAATTGTTCTAGCTTGATACGTGGATGATGCAGATACTCTCTATATGGTTTATGTATCTATTTTGACAGGCGTAGTAGTTACAGGATTGGCTATTAGTTTTAGGTTGTTTTCTTGACACTTATGAGTTTATTTTGTTGTCCTTTGTCTGTTGACACTCAATTTATATCCAGATGATATGTCCTTTTCTCACATGGACCCGGCAGAGCTCACCCTAGCTGTTCGATTACCTTCATCTTTTTAATGTTTATAGAAAAAAAGTGGCTTTCCTTGGAGAGTTTAAAACAGGAGCAGAGCCCCCCTTCACCTGAAAAGTAATGTCCTCAACAATTTGACAAATGGCACAATTAGGGCTATGTAGGTATTCGAATGTATATTCTTTTTGTTAGTTCAGTTATTATTTTATTTATCTTCTTGCATTGAAGGGTATGACCTTATGATTTTCTTTATTGTCTAACATCTCTCTTTTGGTAGAACAACTAAGCTCAATGTACCAAAAAAGAAACAAAGCTCACAAGAAGTGGAGGAGAAATAGCCATATGTGCATATCTATTGGAATAATTATATCAAAAATTATTTTTATTTAACTATAATTGTTTTTGGTGTTTGTATCTATTAAAAAAAAATACTGGTGCATGTATGACAGACGAGTGAAGAGGTAGGAATAAATTGGTAATTAGATCAAGGAAAGTTTTGATTTTTGACGGGGATCATGGCTGGATGAAAACATAAATTCCTTTTTTGGAGTCTGCATTATAAATATGACAATTTGTCTACAATGAAGAAGTATGAAGAAGAAACGGCTAAACCTGATTAAAAAGGAATATTGAGAAGGGAAACAATGCACTTTTTTTTTTTTCGCCCGGAGGCGGGGGAAAAAACGCAAAATACAAGTGCGTTATCTTGAAAATTCAAGAATTCCAGGGCGATGGTTTGTCCTGATCCGAAGAATTGTTACCATTTCAAGTATTTAATCAGCCATCCAAATAAGGCGTTAATATTTTGGTTTCTAAAAGAAGCAAACGTAAATCCAGTTGCATGAAAAAGATGCCGGAATTTTATTTTCTTCAGTGGGAACTAGAGATTTATGAAGAAAATGAGAATCTTATATTCTATGGTTTGGAATTTTCCACTAAAAGAGAGCATCCTTCTGAGTGATGCTAAACAAAATGCACTCCAATTCGTGCATAACCTTGGTATCGTTCGGTTGCTTATGCTGCTGCTGCAAAAAAATAATAATAAAAAAAAATGAAGGATTATCGGCTGCATCAAATCCTCAAAGTCCTTGAACTCTATCTTCACGAGTCAATCACTATCTAACACGACTGTGTCAGTGCTAATTATTTAGCTGAAAACCCAGTTTTTCATGCTCGTCGTAAGCATAATATTGAAATAGACTCACTTTGTGGATTATCTAGATAGCCAGTCGTGGAGGGCCCAGTTGGGATTAGCAAAACCTATTAGAGATAGCTCCTAGGACTTTTTAAGCGGAAGGCTTACGTCAAAGATAGAGTAATTTCTTTTTGCACGTCCGTGATGTGACGTAAAAACCTGTACCACTCTATTTGACATATAGACATCGCTTTTCAATATGCATTAAATGTCTATAATCTATTTTTTTATTTAAAAATTTTGATGATAAAAATATCTCTATTCTTTAAAAAAAAATATGATATTCTATGATTTTCTGCATGCATGTAGAATATCATAATATGAAAAAAATTATGACATCTTATGTCCATATCATAATATAGTTCATAATATCATAATATGGGCCAAGATGTCATAATATAGAAGGGATATTTTTGTCTAACCACTTTTCAAGGTGCATTTGAAAATACCGAATGATGAAAATACTCCTACTCTTTGAAAAAATTTATAACATCCTGATCCTGCATCAAAATGATGACTTTCTGCATGCATGCAGGATATAATAATATGTAAAGAATTATGACATCCAGAGCCATATTATAATAGGATGTTATAATATGGAAAAAATTATGACATTCTGAGTCATATTATGATATTCTATATACAAGGATATTTTCATCATTCAAAATTTTTAAATAAAAAAAAGGTATGATAGGCATTAAATGTGCATTGAAAAATGGTAGCCACGTGATCCAATTAGATGAGATGGTGTAATTTTTCTACATCGTAAGAAAGTATTACTCATCAAAGATATCTTCGGAAAAGAACAAAATATTTATGTCACTGCCATAAATTGACCGACCATGCTCGCTGCATTGGATATATCAACTTTTGTTATGATAGTTGATAGATGGCCATAATTCTTTTTTTTATATTATGTTATATATTTTTATGTATAAGATGGGCGATTCACAACGTCCAGGCATGAATACATCAAAAAAAAAAAAAAAAAAAAAAAATCATAAAAGTAATATTTCTAAAAGCGATCGGAGCATTCACAAAATTGGTCCAAATCATGTCGATAGACATGGAATGCTATCCAATTAGTAGCTCCATTCTTGCATATGCTGGACAAGGAATGATATCCCCGCTGACGTCTTTGTGTTGCACGTCGATCCAGCTTCATCGTTCAATACTTAACAGAGATTATCAAGAGATGCTCCATCAATGCATGAGAGCCAAGCTTGACTTGATCCACGTCAGACCTGGCAAGAAGATCTTTCGTAATATCATGCCAAGTTAAATGGAGGTCCAATGAATCATGCTTAGCCTCCGCGCCCAAGAAGTAGTAGAGTTCAACCAAATTCCTAAGAGCAATCTCTGGTAAGTTCAGTGGCGACCCCTAACCTGTTTTACTTGTTTAATTTGCTTTGAACCATTGCATATTGGGTTATGTTATCTATTTAATAAAATGATCTATTTTGGCCTTCTGCTCTAGATTTTTGACCTATTTAATGAAAAAGTTCAGGTTTTGGTTGAAGGACACGTTGTCAATTCTATATCTGATCACCCTTGGGTGAAACAAACGAAGTAGAATTATCTACATGACCAAAACCCATGGTGTGAAGGAAGTTGCTGAATCTATGAAACGGGGCTCGTGGGATCTGTTTAAGCACATAAAAAAGCCTTCTTAACATGCACGCGTTGAGGAAATTGGGGGTGAATAAAACCCTGGGTTTGTGCTATATTAACAACTTTTGTTTAATCACCATGTTAAAATGAATTTTGAACATCAAGTTGTTTGATTTCCTAACCATTGGAGATAGCAAATATAAAACCATTTGAGTTGTTGGTGGTCTGATCACTGGACTAAATGTCTTAAAGTACTTAATACTATTCACTTGTTCAAATCCTTATTCTACAAATCTAGCTTTATAGCAAATCAGAGTTCCTTTTAATCTTATTCATCCATCTTATTGGATTTTGGCACCTCGAATTCGATCTACAGTAGCAAAGCCCATAGCAGCAAGGCCTGTAGGAGCACGCAGTCCACCTCATGGTCCACGCTTGTTCAGGTGGTTTCACGCAGTCCACGCATGAGGCGTGGATCCCTTAGCGGTCCACCATGATTTCATGCGGTGCACAGGCATAAGACATGTGGATGGATGATGCAGTGCGCGATTGAATGGCTGTTAATGCGTGCGGTGAGATCCAACAGTCAGAAGGATATTAGAGTCTTAATAGGAGACTTAGATCACATGGGACATGATTTTAGGACTTTTAAAAGGGGCCTGATGGCCTGTGGAGCATAGGGTAGTACTCAGGTAGGGGCTCAGGAGCTTTGAAGAGTGGTAGAGGGTCCTCTTTAGAATTTTTGAGAGCTTTATAGTGAGGGATTGTGCTTCTTCTTGAGAGAAAGATTGATGTATGATAGTTGAGAGAATATGATTTTCTCTTGTATTTTTTTTCTTTTTATATAGTAAAGCTTGCATACTCCATGAAGGTAAGCCTTGGACTGATCTATGTATTTGATTCTGTCTTTTATGTATCTCCCTTCTTTCTTTCTATTGTAGTATCGACATCATCATTAGAGTTGTGATCTTGGATGAAGATCCGAATTCCATACTCATGAGGGGTTCTCCCAACAAATGGAATCAGAACGCTAGATTTTCTGTGTTACGATGGTGTTGATTGAGATTGAAGAAGATATGCTCAATCAAGATAGAGATCAATTGGTATGATGAAAGAGCAACTCCCTATGGCAAGCGAGAGTGAAGGATGTGATCATCTAACAAGGATTGATTGATGCTCTTTTGTGCGAGGAGAAGCTGACTACCATGGAGGAAAAGGACTAAAGGTAGCTCCAGATGTAGACGGTGAGCACGATCCGCTTGTACTTGACGGATGATGTGCATATCTATATGCTTAAAAAGACTTTCTCGATGGTGATGTGGACAAAACTCGAGGAGATGTACATGGCAAAGTCACCCACCAATGCTTTTTTTCTTTGGAAGCAGTTCTACCAACTATGGATGAGTGAGGGATAAGCATGCAGGAGCATCTTAGCAACTTTTAGAAGATCCTCATCGATATTCTTACTAAATAAAAATAAAAATTATGATATCTTAAGTTCTATAAACATATCAAAATTATGATATGTCTGATCTAAAACCTACTTAAGATATCTTTCTGCAAGAATAAGAACTTCACCCTGTGACATCGCCTATCATCCTCCCAAGTCTTCTATTTCATTTTCAATCCATCTAAAATAAAATAAAATTATGATATCTTAATTTTGATATGTCTGATCTAAAATAAAAATAAAAATTATGATATTAAATATCAAAATTATGACATTCGAGAATATAAACATTGCTGAATGCAGAATTATGATATCTTGCATTAAAATTATGACATTAAGGATCAAAATTATGATATCCTAGAATAGAAAAATCTCTGAACGTAGAATTATGACATCCAATGATATCTTATATTAAAATTATAATATTAAGGATTATGACATCCTATAATAAAAATATCTTCAAACATAGAATTATGATATCTTGTGATATCTTGTGTCAAAATTATGACATTAAGAATTAAAATTATAACATCTTGAAAAAGAAATATCTCTAAATGTAGAATTATGATATTTTATGTCAAAATTATGATATTAAGAATCAAAATTATGACATCTTAGAATAAAAATATCTTCGAACACAGAATTATAATATTCTATGACATTCTATATCAAAATTATGATATTAATGATCAAAATTATAATATCTTAAAATAAAAATATCTCCGAATGCAGAATTATGACATCCTGTATTAAAATTATCATATTAAGAATCAAAATTATGACATCCTATAATAAAAATATTTTTGAACGTAGAATTATAATATTCTGTGTTAAAATTATGATATCTTAGAATAGAAATATTCCTGAACGCAGAATTATAATATCCTATGATATCTTGTATCAAAATTATGATATTATAGATCAAAATTATGACATCCTAGAATAAAAATATTTTCGAATGCAGAATTATGACATTAAAGATCAAAATTATGATATCTTAGAATAGAAATATCCTTGAATGCAATATTTATAAAAATTTAAGATGATATTTTATTAAAGTAACAGTTCTTTCAAATATTTGCTATAATATATTTTATATTTTGATAAAATTAAAATATTTAATTTATAAATTATAATAAACAATAAGAAATTTATAACATTCATCCTTGATAATCTCCTTCCTCATTCCTCCTGTACTTCTCTTCTTGCCATAAATTATTATCTATATATGGTATATTAAAAAATATGGATTCTCAAGACAACCACCTTATGAAGCCTCATCCAATTGATCATTTACAAAAATCTCTATAGAAGATGTATAGAAGATTATTTGAAGTTAAAAAATTTATATAGAAAACATATAGTATCCATTTTAAGATATCATATCTACAACATGTCATAATATTAACCTATAATATCATAATATTTGAAGTCAAAAAATATATATAAAAAATATAAAATACTAATTTTATCTAAAGGATGCCATATTTTTGACATAAAAATATTAAAAAATATATTTGAAAGATATTTTACCTATAAAATGTCATAATATTAATATATAATATCATAGTTATGATATAGTATGTTATAGTATTGTCAAAACTATCTTCAAAGGACGTTTTACATATAGGATGTCATAATTTTGACTTTAAATATCATAATTTTGATATTAGATATCATAAAAATATTAAAAAATATATTTAAGAGATTTTTACCTACAAGATACCATATTTTTGATATAAAAATATTATAAAAATATCAAAAAAATACTTCAGAGATGTTTTACCTACAAAATATCATAATATTAACATATAATATCATAATTATGATCTAGTATGTTATAGTATTGTCAAAACTATCTTCAAAAGATATTTTACATGTAGGATGTCATAATTTTGATTTTAAATATCATAATTTTGATATTAGATATGATAAAAATGCTGGAAGGTATATTTGAGAGGTGTTTACTTATAGAATGCTATATTTTTGACATAAAAATTTTATAAAAATATCAAAAAATATATCTAAAAGATATTTTATCTATAAGATATCATAATATTAACATATAATATCATAGTTGTGATATAGTATGTTATATTATTGTCAAAACTATCTTCAAAAGATGTTTTACATATAGGATGTCATAATTTTATCTTTAAATATCATAATTTTAATTTTAAATATATAATTTTAATATTAGATGTCATAAAAAAAAGCTAAAAGATATATTTGAGAAGTATTTTACCTATAAAATATCATATTTTTTATATAGAATTATTATAAAAATATCAAAAAATATATTTGAAAGATATTTTACCTACAAGATAACATAATATTAATATATAATATCATAGTTGTGATCTAGTATGCTATATTATTGTCACAACTACCTTCAAAAGATGTTTTATATGCAAGATATCATAATTTTGACTTTAAATATCATAATTTTGATTTTAAGTATCATAATTTTAATATTAGATATCATAAAAATGCTGAAAGATATATTTGAGAGGTGTTTTATCTACAAGATACCATATTTTTGACATATGAATGCTATAAAAATGTCAAAATATTTTTAGAAGGTATTTTATCTATAAGATATTATAATATTAATATATAATTTCATAGTTATGATCTACTATGCTATAGTATTGTTAAAACTATATTCAAAAGATGTTTTATATGCAGGATGTCATAATTTTAACTTTAAATATCATAATTTTAGCTTTAAATATTATAATTTTGACATTAGATGTTATAAAAATACTGAAAGATATATTTGAGAGGTATTTTACCTATATGATGTCATATTTTTGATATAAAAATATCATAAAAATATTAAAAAATATATTTAAAAGGTATTTTACCTACAGATATCATAATGGATCTATAGATAATATTTTACCTTATGAATAGAATATGTTGCTTAGATGGATAATATTATTTGAATGCTAGTCAATAAATTCGAATGCATCCTTCTCGCTGCAGACTAAATCTCGGACATCTAGACGTTTAAGTAAAAACTTAACAAAATGAAAAAAGAGAGAGAGAAGAGTAGCATTTGAAATATTCAGCCGACTGCCAAATAGTAAAAATACTCCATCTTGGAGGGAAAGGGCATTTTCGTCATGTTATAGTTGAAAAGCAGAATATGACGTGTATTAAATGTATTCAGTGATGGAACAATATCCCACTCTCATTTTCTTTAGCCTTCGAATGCCTGCCTGAATGGTAAATGATATATATTACGTCATACCATGAAAGCACCAGATGGACCAATAGAAATATGCAATGCACTCCATGTTTGAATTTTTACACTGTAGGCGGTGTAGAAAGTATTACCCTAGCAGGAAATATCATGAAGAGTGAATGAATTGTTTCGCACCATAGAACAAGGCAGTTTTTTAGCTGTGACAGTAGCATTTTGCAGTCCAAACATTTTCGATATCCGTTTTGCTTAATTTGCTTTCTATTGTCAATTATTTAGTTGAAAATTTTATATGAACCCCCTATGAGTAGGGATGTCAAAAGAGCTGAAGAAAAGAAGTCTTTGAAGAGAATTGCATGAACCAAGCTTGATGGACGATATCCTCAACCTACAGAAGTGCTGCACCAAGTGATGAGGTCTAAATCAGGTGTTGTTTGAGCGTGAGAAAAAGAAATAGACAAGACAAGAAGCAACTAACCGTATCTAAAATGTGATGTATCTTCCTGTTGTCAACAAACACTTGCCTCAGCCCTAATTCCTTCCTTTGAAAGTATATCTGCAGCCTGAACATGATTAACAATCAAATTTGGTTCACAAATAAAATTTTTAAGCTAGAAGTCCAAATACTTGCGTTAAAAAAGGTGGAAATAAAAATAAAAAAAAAATCAGGGAGAGCACTCTTTTGAGTCAAATACCAGTCAACCAGAAACAACAATCTTAATTGGTGACACAGGTAACTTTATTTATATTGATCCATTTTTGAACATTGATTCTTATTAGATAAGATGTACTCTCCTAAATTAATGGGAACTGTTTCCTTCTTCAATACCAGCCTATAATCATGGATCTTCCTCTCTTTTCGGTCTTCTGGTTCCACTCCATGCTGAAGACACCCTACCTTAGGTGGCCTCATTGATCATGGTAATAAACATCCATGCAGCCTGTGGTACTTTGGATGCAAACCACAAATGCAAAATGCAATCCCTTCAATTTTGCAAAGATGCATGCAAAGGACACTCGATATGTTGCCTGCTGATTAGAGTGTGAGAGATAACCATCTCCTGATACCCAAGCAAATCCAGTAGACACCCTTGCAAAATTAGGTGTTTAACCACTAGATCCATAAGAGATCGAGCCTAACATTTCTTTAAGAATCTTTCTTTTTTTTAAATTTTTTTTTTTCCCTTATTCCAACTAAAATCAGATAGAAAAAAGATGTGAATTAAAGATGCTTGAACCGTGAGAATAATGTTTTAGAGCATCACCAACCAACTTGGAGAAGGCAACAATTGTCACATCCCATCCTTCTCATTCTTTTAAAACTGATCATTGTTCATCCTCTACTTCAAAGAGTGACCTTCTACCTGTCAGCTTGGTAAAGGCAGTACCTGTTAATACTCAGACAGATAACTCAGATCTACAATGCAATAACTTGTTGCAGCTGCCAATATAAACATCAGGTGGAATGGATGAGGTCAAAGTAACCCAAACTGCACATGCGCCTTAAAGAGATCGAACTGGAACGAAGGGAAGCATGTTCTCCTCTGCATCCTTCACCGTAGCAGGACTCTAAAACCTGGGAAGAGTCCAGCAGTATTGCAGCAGCAAGCCTAAAAGGCTTCAAAAACAAACTTACTGGAGCATGACCTGAAAACAATGTCCTACATCCCAGGCAAAACCTTTAAATAATAAATGATGCAAAATTCAATTGTCCAACAAGTAATTCATAACAAACCTTGTATCGCCGGTCATACAACTCAAAGTAGGTGCTAAAATACAACATGATCGCAGAACAACTCCCATACAACGTAAACCAAATGAAACACTGAAAATTTAACTAAACAAAATATGATGTCGCAATTAATTAGGGCTCAGAAAGATTTGTCGCTTCACTTTGTTTAGCAGATGAGCAACAAGGAAGCTACCAAAATTGTAGTTTCAGAAGGAAATTATTTGGTAACAGGTATGGAAAAGGATTCAACAGTCATTGCTAGTAGGATGTGCCTATAAGTCAAGGAGAAGCCTGCGAGGGTCTTCAACCACATCTTTAATACGCCGCAGGAACAGAACAGCCTCTCTTCCATCAATCAATCTATGATCGTAGGTCAGTGCAACGTACATCATTGGCCTTGGAACAATGTTGCCATCAGCCATCATTGGACGAGACACAATGGAATGCATGCCTAAGATGGCAGACTGCACAAAATACGTATCTACATCAGGGTACGGTACAAATAATACACGATAACAGAGGCCTTTTGAAGCAGTTCAAGGGCATTACTTGTGGGGGGTTGATGATGGGCGTGCTTAGAAGGCTTCCATATACACCACCATTAGATATCGTAAATGTGCCTCCAGCCATCTCATCAATTGATATTGTCCCATTATTTGCCTTCTTTGCAAGGTTATTAATCTCTTTTTCTATTTCCGCAAAATTCATCTGATCAGCATTCCGGACAACTGGAACCACAAGGCCCTGAAAAAATTAAGAAATTAAATGTTCATCCTTCAAGCAGCAATACAACTAAGAAATCAACAAATTAAAACCAAACTATCAGGATTATTTCTTCATGTCAAAATGAAAAGGTCAAAACATAAAGTCCTCATACAGCCTTGGAAAGACATGATATTGCCAAACCTTAGGTGTGCCAACAGCAATACTGATATCAATGTAGTCTCTGTATATGATATCATCCCCATCAATTACCGCATTAATGATTGGCTGGTTTTGAAGCCCAGAAACAGCAGCCTGACAACATGAAGAATTAATGTAAATGAATGGATCAATGAAATGTTATTTGCAGTATCCACCACACATTACATACTTTAACGAAGCCTGACATCAGTCCCAACTTCACACCATGCTTTTCTAGAAAGGCATCTTTATATTCCGAGCGGAGCTTCATTAGATTTGTCCTACGATATAAAAATCATCATGATGACAAACCAGAACATGTATATATAGCAGAAAGACTGCTTTGCAGCAGATTTTTCAACAAATAAATTGAAAACAACAAATCAATCTAAAATGTCTTGCATATTTAGAGGGTGAGCCTTCGTGAAATGGCAAGGTTGCTCCATTATGACTTAGAGATCATGGGTGGACCACCAGAAAGTGGCAACAGAGTTACCTACATGTCAACTTCATTGAAGGTAGTTAGCATAGCAAATGTGTTCTGAGAATCCTTCAAACGCATGGCAACTCTTTTCCTTAGTCTTGGCATAGGAACCTGAAATATAAAAGACAAAAGCAATACCAGGAAACCCCTCTATCAAGTCCTCCTTATGTATGAAGTGCAGCATGCTTTACTAATAACACACTTCTAGCAATGAAAGTCAGCTATGTGAGACTCACTCTTCTTTCCCTTTCCTTGGGAGGAAGCAGAGGTTCTGAAGCTGAAGTTTTAGGGGGTGCAGGAGAAGAAGCTTTTGGCTTTTCTTTGATTGGTGCCTCAGCTTTAAGCATTTCTTTCTCCATCTTCTCTTTTGCAGGAGGAGATGGCTGTGGGGCATCTTTACTTGCTTTCTCCTCTGATGGAGCAACATGTGTGTCACTGGAAGCAGATTTTGATATAACAGCAACCTTGGTTCCTGGTGTCACAGTATCACCTTCCTTGGCTACAAACTGTCAACAATATATACAGACATCAAATTTGTGTGAGTCAGAAGCTTGAATGTATAAGAGGAAGCAAGGTAAACGATATATTAGAAAAAAATAATTTTTGGTGGCCTATTGTAGAATGGTGCCTCACCTTTTGGATTACCCCAGCTTCAGGACTAGCAACATCAATGGTCACCTGAAATAAGTGACCACCCTTTTATACTGAATGTAACATAAATTAGATATAACTTGTGAATAAAGCAACAATACCTTATCAGTCTCAACTTGGGCAATTGGCTCATCAATTTCAACCCTGTCACCAGGATCTGTTTCCCAATTATCATGTCCAGAAGAGGCACAAGTTAGCACAAATGCTTATCAAGAAAAGCACATTCATGTCCATGATCCACATATACAGCCCCAATTTATCAAAATAAGTGTGAGTAGGAGCTATAGATCACACGATCCAAACAAACATGAACATGTCATCTGTGATCTGGCTTCCAGGTTTAATGCCAATGACCTGCCAAATTGTGGGGGCAGCATGTTTGGGCCCAGTGATGCATTTCTGTCTGAGTGCATGCATGTCTCTGTGTGTGCATGTGTCTGTGTTTGTGTGTGTGTGTGTGTGAGAGAGAGAGAGAGAGAGAGAGATGAAAATTACATACTTTTTAAGAAGGTTGCTAAAGTTCCATCAGTTATAGATTCACCCATGAAAGGAACAACAGCATCGACCAGGTCGCCTTCCGTCAGGAAAATATGGCAAATATTTACAAGTTAATACTCTTGAACTGTAAGAGCTGGTATGCTGAGAAAGGTGGAATTAGCTGTAGATGCTTACCACCATCAGCAGCAAATGACCTACTCGACATTTGGTAAGGAGAGGCTTTTGGAAGGAACTCGATAAGTTCCCTGCAAGTTTCATGTAAACTTATTTGTGAGAAGACCCTTGGAGCAACATTCCCCAAGCAGAACAGTTTTATGTGAGTAGGCTATAGTTTTCTGACCATGGAATAACATTACAGAGGTGAAGATAACAATGAAAATTAAAATAATTGTGATGGTTGATTACTTCTACAATAAGTCAACTAGTATATTGAAAGGAAAAATGAAGGTTCCATTCTACTGCCAACCTTGGAGGTTTCGAGCACACCACACCACCTGGAATGAAACATGATGTAAGATTCTCAGCTTTTAACGTTATCAACAAAATATGCTTAAGATTATAAATAGACAAGACCACCTGCAAATATATGATGACTAAAGTGTCTGACGTGCCTGTAACTTCTTAAGAGAAATAATGTCTGCACAGATATGATAAAACTAGTGAGCACTTCTCAGGACTAACTGAGAAAAAAATAGTAGATTGACTTAATATATAAAATCAAAACAAAGAAAAAGCTACCTGAGGCAAAATAAAGATTAGATTTAATAGTAAAATCAGAATATGACTGGAATCCAACCCAAACAACATGAAAAATCAAACAAAAAAAAAACCAATAAAAGAAGCTTGGATTATATTTGTGCAAGTAAACAATAATCAGAGTGTAACTATATAGACGAGAGAAAGCTTGACTTGTCTTTTTAGAGCCATATTGGCAAAGTCTTCGGCAACTTTGAGGGCATCATATCCTCAAATTCCTATAGGACTTTTAACACTCCAGGAGGGAGGGAGCCCACGTCCTTGGTCTCCATTTCCAGCTTCAAAGCAGCCACATAGGTTAGTTCCCCCCTCCGTATTCCCCTCTTTAGTTGGAGAGAAGAGGTTTGTTGCATCCCTTCTTGAGCTTGCTGAGCAACAGGGACCATGCAGGGAGACTCTATCTCCCATCATGTCATGA
Source organism: Cocos nucifera (assembly GCA_006176705.1). Lineage (NCBI taxonomy): Eukaryota > Viridiplantae > Streptophyta > Magnoliopsida > Arecales > Arecaceae > Cocos > Cocos nucifera. The sequence goes on along the minus strand of QRFJ01000110.1, from coordinate 1,611,563 downwards.
TCATATTAGCAAGCAATAAACAGGTTATGGTAATCATATGAAGCATGCTTCTGGTCACTGAGCTGGACAAAAGCCAAGGTCATGAGGCCATTGGTCCAACCATTGGGTCAATTAGTCGAACCAGACTATGACTAAAAATATTCTTTAAAAAATATAAATATTAAAATGATTAGAAAAATATAAAAATATATATTAACCATTAATTTTTTATTTTTTCAAGAATATTTATAATTTTTTACATTAAATACTACTCTTTACAACACATTGAACTACATTCTGCACAACTTTTTTGTTGGAATATAAATAGGAAAAATTGTGACTCATTTAATTTAAAAAAAATTAAAAAAATTGTAAATAATCCAGGGAAATGTATAAAATTTATTGATTTTTTATTTTTAAATAGCCAAGTTTTAAAGCATCCAATGCATAAAATTTATGTATTTTCTTTAAATGTTGCATCAAAGAGAAAAATAATTGCTTATTGTTCTTCTTTATTGGAAAGAACTGATCATCAAAATACTAAGTACATGACATTTTTGGAATAAGACTGATATAGTTTATATTACTTGATAATTTATCAAGAGTCAAAGGTTGTCCTAGTGGTTGAGAGTTTGGCGAATAAACCCGAGGTCGTGTGCTCATATCCTGACTAGATATGCTTTTTTCCAAAATTGTCTGACCAGATCACCCACTAGCCACTCAACCAGTTCGCCTTCTTTCTGATAAAACCAGCTGTGCCACTGGTTTCTCAGGCGGTTCAACAGCATATCCTGTCCTGTATGAAAACTGTACTGGCTGGGGGCCTCTTTCACCATTTTTTGGTCGGACTGGCCAATCATGGGGTTCCTATAACTATGATATGGAACATGAGGAAAGACGAAATATAACACCAAATCAACAAGCAAATGTAGAACATGTATTAGGGAGAGAACATGAAGAAATGAAAATGATGGAAATTATTCAAAAACATATAAGAGGATGAACTTCAAATGAAAGGCAAAACTTTTGGAAAAAGGGAGCCTTTGCAATAGATTTTGGAAGGTTATTAATGAACATTAAGGATCGAGTACAACTCCACCCATGAAGATCTTTTCTAGGAATTTGGAAGGTTCAGAGGACCAAACAGGTGGAGGTTTTTGTCAGCTTGTAAATAAGTTGAAATATGATTTCCATTATTTCTTTAGAATAATCTTCTGATATAACACCACAAAGTGAAATAAGATCGCTTGGAATAAACATAAGGCAAAAACAATGGTGAAGAACCAGCATTATGCTATGGGTAGTAAGATGGTCTGCTATAAAATTACTACTGCAATAACACTAACTTGCCTAACTAACAACAGAAACTAAATCAAGTTTGCTACTACAACAATAATGACCTCATCATACTAAGAAACAAAAATGATTTGTTTTTGACACACGTAATTCTTATTTGAAAATAAACGAAATTGGTTTTCTAATGATTTTACATGGACTTGATTTTTTCTATTATCAACATCTTCCTTACTTTTGGCAGATAGTTATATATTTCCTTCGGAAAATTTTGGTTATGTTATGACTTTCTCATTGCAACCTCATTCTTTCAATTTATGAAGAAAATATACTTATGATTTGCAGCAAAAATTACACATGCCGAAGACAAAACAACCTTTGAAATCAATTCATTAGTGCACAAAACTACTAACAGATACAAACAAAATGAAAATCCCTAATCTTCAACACCAGAGCCTCTAGTGTTTTGTTCCAATCAAAACCTTAAGAAGATAAAGCAAGATTTTTTGACACCTTGGTAGGATTCATGTAGCCAACCTCAACTAGTTTGGTATTAAGGCTTTGAGTTCAGTTGAGTTGCAGATAAGGCAACTGCCTTAAGATTTGGCATACTTCTAGTAAATGTCTAACCACTTAAATGTTCCATAAATCTGAAAAAGCTGGAAATTTCCTTATTCTTTGAAGAGTTATCTTATCTAGCACATTATATCGTGATTTCTTGTTTAAGCCATTATCGTTCATCCTTTCCCTTGCAAGCCATCCCACCGGCACATTTGCTGCTCATAATATCAGGGCAATATGAAATTTGTGATAGAAGATTAGGATGTCCAAGATACAGAGAAATCGATTGAAGGAAACTCCACTCTTGATTTGGGAGTTTCTAGATCATAGGCGAGCCTGTTTTCAGACTGGACAGCCAGTTCCTCTGCATTAGTTAAAAGCATGTTTGGTTCTAAGTAATCAAAAATGAAGGAGGTCACTTTTCCGAAGTGACTTTGGAAAAACTTTTCCCCCAAATAGAAGGAAGAGAAAAGGTTAAAATCACTTTACTTTCAAAAAAGTCAGGACATAATTGCAGAACTGTGATCCTCACATCCACTGAACCACACACACAAAAGTAGCTCATTTCCACCTGACACACTTACTACTGATGATCCCCATGGTCAGTAAACAATGCTTTTGAGGTTTTGACTAGCACTAAATTGCATACCTCAATAAGCAAACCATGCTTTTTGCTAAGATTCCTTACTGTAAAATTTATAAGTTTGATATAACTCTTTTTGTATAATATCTTCATGCAAGTCTAGCAAATTGAGACACTCAATTTTCAAATTCCTCAAAAGAGAGAGAGAGAGAGAGAGAGAGAGAGAGAGAGAGAGAGAGAGAGAGAGAGAAGAACAAAAAAAGAGAGATGTTCATTCTGAAACAATCAACTTTCAATGGATGAGGTGGATATGGCTTTACCCACTCGTGTTCCTAGGAAATGTCTGCTGCCTAGAAAAGTACTAGCTAGTCCTATAGTTGTTTTGATTACCTAGTAAATACACTGAGTACCAATGTTTAAGCAACAAGTAATGGGTATGTTTTGGTATACATGTTTATACACGAGAAGGTAAAAATTCAAGTAATGGGTAATTAAATATTTATTATAAGTAATTTAGCATATCAATATAGCATATTCATGTGCACACAACTAAAAAGAAAAACACGTAAATTTAATCATACAGACTAAACAAAGAGTCGATGAAAATAACGTATTAAGGAGTCAAGTAATAGAAGCTGCAAGGTAAACTAATTGATTCCAAATGGCATGTAGTAAATAAATAAGTTAATATATCCAGTATCATCCATGTGTTTTGACATTTAATATTTAACCTGCAAGTTAATATAGGCTAATAGTGTTAGATGTTAGATGCTATGTTAACTCATAACTACTTCAAACCCTCTCATCTGGTGCAAGGGAACCAACAATTGGTGTCACACTCATCATCTACTCGTCATAAATATTTTCTCTCTTCCCTTCTCCCTCCTTTTCTTCTTTCATTTTGTTTTGCCCCTTCAGTTATCTAGTATTCTTTCCCTCTAAATTTTCCAATTGAGAATCTTGTCTTGCTATCTAATTGTTTCTTTTTCCAACTGTCATTTCTTTTCCTTCCCTCAGTTTTTTGTAGTTTCCTCTGTTCACCCCCTACCTTTTTTACCTCTTTCCTTTCCAACACAGTTCTGCTTCTCTTCTTCCAGAAGTTCTTGCTTAGAAATGATGCAGTTTTTCCGCTCCCCAAAAATCTTCATTATCTGTTGATCCTTACACTAACAAAACAATTTGTTTTAGAAGAGCTTATGCTTTTGCTCCTTGATCCACTTGGTTAGACTCATTGGCCTTGGAAGGTAGCTCAATCAGTTTTCTCAACAGCACACGCCAACTTAACATACAAGTAACTAACTCTAGACCCTTCAACAATTCTTCCAGCAATAAGTGAAAGCAATCCATAATTGACTGCCTAAGAATTATGGCAAGGTATCTCACATCGATGCTAAACATAACATTGCTTTAAGTAAAGAACCCGGAGATCCAAACTGGCATGTCAACACTCAAACTACCTCAGCTGCATCGCACTGATATCATTTTTTTATAATTCCAATATAATCGATTTTTTATACTATTATTCGCCCATCAAGTTGTAATAA